>NW_021678078.1:602764-1042069 GCF_001188975.3 Bactrocera oleae | reverse complement strand
GTTTTTTCATTTAAATAGATTTAATCAATAATTCACCTGTTTATAAAACTAGGCGCATGTGCAATAAAACTAGAAAACTACACTACAACTAAAACTAATTATAACTAATTTCTACATATATTTTAAATACATTTTTAACTACTTAAACCTTCTAAATTAAACTTATTTACACCTGAAAATATACAAATAGAAGAACATTTAAATGAAAAATGTATAAAATATTAATAAATTTGTATTAAATATGTATGTAAGTATATGATACATCACTTACACAAAAAAACACACCTAATACCTATTGCCTTCAATCAATAGAATTTTAGATTAAAATAAGTGCACCATAATCCCTATTTCTTATATATTTAATTTTGTTAGTTTACGTACTTTTCGGCGTCGCATATTATCTTGCCTCTTTTCTTCAACCAGCCATTTCGCATTTTTATACAACAACACTGTTACTAAGGACTTTAACAGTTGTTGTCGGTGGACTAAGCATTCGCCAGCTTCTAAAAACCATTCTGGAAAAACGTTTTTAGTGCTATCATCTATGGCATCCTCGCTGAGCTCTCAAACTCCATAGAAATGCGCATATTTTCCGAATAGCTCTTTATACCACTTCATCTGTATCCGACAAATTTCGAAAACTCTGTCAGCCGGATTTATTAGTCGCAGATCGGTACAATCTTTAGTACTTTACTTATCTTAGAGCGTATTAAAGACTCGGAGTGCTTATTTAAATCTCCTTGAGTCTTCAACAGCTCTTTTGTAGAGTTATCGCATCTGGACTTCCAGAGAAGTTTTTGGTATATCGAGTATGTAGTAGTGTAATACCGCTGTATTTTCTTCGGTTTCTGCAAAGTGCTCATCGGAATGTCAACTATATCAACGGCATGTTGCTCGGAATCATCGAGGGAGTATGATCTTCCTCGCTGATATTCCAATCAAGATTCAGGTCGTCATCGTCATTGCAGTTTAGCTTTTATTATTAAATCTGCGTCTCAATATTTTCATTGAGATAAGACGAGCGACTATGAATTGAATATTCATAGCCAATGGATGAGTATTTACCCCTGACAGCCCTTATTTATAAAAAAGTTTCTTAGCGCGTCTTGATTTAATTTTCCTAACAATATAAATTTCACATCTTTGTAATTATCAAAGATATCTTTCGATAAATTCATCATTGCTGTCAGGGTAATGATAAACCCTGATAATAATTGAATATTTATAGTGTAAGGGACCTGGATATTCGAAATGAACTGCAGGTGGTCCTTCAGCCTACCAAACTTTGCCGAAGTGTTTCGCCAAATTTGACACTATTGGGATATATTGGGAAACTATTGGGATATATGTGGGAGGATGTAACTTCGGACATATTTTAAATGATGACTTACACTATCGATTGCATACAGCTTCCTTATAACCTTGAAGCCAGCTATGCCATCGATAGTTTTAAGTCGTGCTTCAATAAATTATTCCTAACTGACTTAATCAAATGGCAATAGTCATATAGGCAATGAACTTTTTCCATTGATTATAACATATGGTTCGGATTTTGTAACTTTTAAATTACTATAATCGGACATTCACCGACCTTGATCACAAATGATCGCTTTACATTGAGTCCTATCATTTCCAAGACTTCAATGTTTTCTTCAATATGACATCTAAATCTACTGCGACAGCCCTCCTTTTGCCACATAATACGAAATTACGTATTTCAATTTCCATGAAAAGCAGCATTTATCGGCAATATTTAATTCCCTGTTGCCGTGTCCCTTGTCAACGAAACCATCGATGACATCCTTACTTTGTTGTAAACGAGATCCTTTTAATTGTAATTTCATTGAATATATATACACAGATCCGTTCGTGTGCGGACATTTCCCAACAAGAGTTTTTAAATTGCCTATAACCCTAGGATCAATCCCGTCCGATATATCTACCTGGCGCCAGCGCAGTAGAGATTTTGGATGTGGCAGCGGAAACTGAAGATCATCCCTAAAGAAGTTATATGCCTTCTTTTACATATAATTAATATTTGGCGCTAAATTTTTTTGATCTTCGGTATATGTATTGATTGTACTGACAATCATCCTAGCAATATCCGTCCCGATATATCTACCTGGGCGCCAGCGCAGTAGAGATTTTGGATGTGGCAGCGGAAACTGAAGATCATCCCTAAAGAAGTTATATGCCTTCTTTTACATATAATTAATATTTGGCGCTAAATTTTTTTGATCTTCGGTATATGGATTGATTGTACTGACAATCATCCTAGCAAAATTTAATGCATCCTCAGTAGCAGTTTTGGATGCAATAATTTCCCTATTCTCTAATTCAAATATTTTTTCTTTCAAAATCCTATTCCGAGCGCAAAATTCGCGGTCACATTTTGAAGAATCGAGGTTGAAGGAAACACTATCTTGTTTACGCTTCACCTGGAGATCCGAATATAAATCGAATTCCTCAAAACTTAAATCTTCCCGCCTATCTGATTCCTACATGAATATTGCCGTTTAATAGGCGGAAGGACCATGTTTGAAGAAAAGCTACTGGAACTGCCTGCATTTTCGTAAAAAAATATTTTATGCTCAGGGATAGCTCCTTCCTCAAGTCTATTATTTGTGACATAATTTGCATCAAAATGACAGTCACAAATAAACAATTTTTTACGGTCGGAGTATGTTGCACTTTATTTTAATACTAAAACCCAGCTGTTGAAGGCAATCTCATCTTGGGGAATGAAAAAGGATTTTTTTCATTCGATGGACATCCTTCAACGCAGCAGGTTCACCTCTCCGTTTTCGATTGAGGAACAATATCAATCGAATTTCCTATCATATTAATATTATTTAATATATGTATTAACATAATTTGTATTTAACATACTATTTCTATTAATAACAATAATATAATATACGTGCCTGGTTAAAATATTAATAATATTTTATGTTTATACACATAATGTGAATATACACAAAATGTCATTCGAAATGAGTGCCCCCAACAGCAAACAAAACGAATACATAAACCCCGATAGGCACACATACATACATACAATACATACGTGCATATATGCTGCATCAATATATATATATATAAAATCACCACAAAATTATCGAACCCAAGTTTGGCCTCCATATAAGTGCAATTTGTTCATTTTCGGCCAAATTAACAAATTGCACTTTCCACTGTCATTTTTCACACTCGCGCACACAACATTTTCGCACTCGCGGCATTTTTTATAAATTTTTAATTAAAATTAATCCGATTTAAAATTTTACTCCCGCACCACAAGAAGCTTTTATTATAACTGATGGTTTGGAATTTCGTTTCTCTCTTTTTACTTTCTTTCCAATTCCAATTTGAATATTTCTCAGTTAACACCCATTCAAGTCATTAGAAATTTATTTTAATTTAATTTTAATTTTTCCTCATTATATAAATCTTCTTCAAAATCTATTATTTCCCTTGATATTCTAAATTTTCCTAACACGCATGCCAAAGAACATCTGCGTATACATACATATGCATATTAGTCGTTCCTTTATAATTATTAACAAAAACAAAGTGTTGAGTATATATTATATTAATATTGTACCGTGTTGATAACTTTTTTTGTTGTGGTATTAACTAGAAACTCCAACTTTGTATATTTTACGCAGTTTGTGCATTTTTTTCGACGAAACACTAGGACCTAGGAAAAAAAATTTCTGAATGATATTGTCTTTTAAAAAGGAATAGTACTTTAGAAGAGAGGTGCAAGAATTAAAAAAAAACAATTAGAAACAAGGTTACGACAACCGTAAACGTCAAAGAACCAACATCGTCATACTTACAGTAGGACGAATTTTAAAAAATATTCTTAACAAGTAAGGAAGGGCTAAGTTCGGATGTAACCGAACATTTTATACCTCGCAAAGTCAAATGGTGCATCATGCAAAGTAGATGTTTTAAAACAATATGTTTTGAAGTTGTGTCCCAAGGGATAGGCCTTCACCCCTGCCATTTTGTATGTGACAAATTGTCAATTTTGTGCATTTTGCTTGGATTGTAGGAGTGATAGAGGATAGGTAATTTTTCATAGTCAATGGAGAGGAAGTCGTATTTTTTTACTATTCTCCTATCTTATGAATAGTGTAAGAATTTAGTGAGTTTTAATGGTCGTCTCTTTCTTGAACAAAATTCGTTCGTTTAGTTTTGCGGCTATATGTATTCAAGTTTTAAAACCACATAATTGTATGAGTCCTATACCTCGCATTGAAGATGAAACTGGTTCTCGTTTCTTTTTGCAATAGACTGCAAATTAGATGAAATATTTGCAGCCATTTTGATTCTTGCTGCCATACGCAGGTTTTCCAAATTTCCAGCCAGACGTTCTTATATGCCTTTTATTTAGAATAAGAACGTACTTTTCTATTAAAATTTTTAATAAAAAGACTTCTTCTTTTTAAAAAAAAAAAAACGAAAAAAATGCCCATAAAATTATGCAGCTAAAAGCGTTAACTATCTGACCACATGTGGTTTAAAAAACTAAAAAAAAGCCGCATTTAAAGCAATCAAACTAAAAAGTGAAAAAGAATTTGATACTTAATAATAAATTGACAGTAATATTGACCGAAAGATACATGTAAAATTGTGAAAAAAGTGTGGGATGCTTTGTGTCAATATGTATCATAAATCGAGCACACCACATTTCTTTTTTTTTAAATTATATTTTTTAAGTAAAGAAATAAATAAATAAAATTAATGGAATGAATTGTCAAATTAGCCAATATTTGAATTTTATAATTTGTACAGCCCCACTGAAAATCCGTCTCGCATTTACACGATGCCCACAGCTGCTTCCTCAGGGCGATGCTAAAAATCACAAATTGAAGACCTTGATGATGTTACCTTCAGAATTGACTACATGGTCTATTGGCGAATATTATTTTAATTCATTTCATATTATGCACTACAATGGCATTAAATTATAAAATTTATATAAAATTGCCATTCATATGAAATTTTTAACTACTTTTCTATATGTTCTAAACACACTGCATATACTGCTTGTATATAAGTACATATGTATATGTTTGCTTATTATCGATTTAGGAAACACACAAAATGTGCGTACAATCATAAGTTTGTATGTGCAATCCTATAGAACGCATCATGGCTCATTTTGCCCTGCACACAGGTGGTTTTCCACCCTTTTGCGACGTCTAGCGACCGGAGTATGTAAGCTAGATGGATCAAACAAATAGAATCGTTTAGTGGACGCTCAGGGCTTCCATTTGCATTATCAACACCCGCCTAGCAGCAGTTTCGTGGCAATTGGCCAAAAAACAATTTCAAATTTTACGTGTCATCCTTTGGCGCATAAACAGGGTGAAGTAGATGACGGAAACTATATGGTTCCGATAGCCGCACATGCGCACTTAAATTAGAGATATCAATTTCAGATATAGGTTTAACAAGTGAGTGGCAATCAAGAAAAAAGTGAAAATTTCAAAATTTCTACAAATTGCCTTTTTCGGGTTTCCTGTTAAGGGGTATATGAGCGAGGGGAATAAAATAAAAGAGTTCACCTAGAGGACAATCAGGGCTTTCATAATCACTATTAACCACCCGCTTACCACCACCAGGAGCACGGAAATCCTATAAAATGCACCATGGGTCATTTTGCCCTGAACACAGGTGTATAAATATATATGTATGTATGCGATTAAAGCTGAATTATTCGAAAAATTTACACAAATTGCAGATTTTTCCTTCGATTATCTAAATCTGTATTATTGACAACAACGCACAAAAAATTATCGAGTCTTAAACGCGTAGAAACTACAATAAAACTAATGTAATAAGCAGTGAGCGTACACTTTTTCTGCTTATTTTGTTTTAGTAGAATTCAAAAAATGCCGTTAACTATGCAAACGCACATAGCACGATTATAATGCTATTAGCATGCGCATCTGATATTCTGAAAAGAACTTTATAAACGCATATATTTTATTAATATTTTTATTGAAACACGTGCGTTGCGAGAAATTCTGGCGAAAAGGATTTGAATACAATGATTACGTGAAATGTATGATCTCACATAAATTTTAATTTATTTTGCAAACTAATACAAACAGGAATGTGATCTTTCCAAAAACATGTATTTTTTGTAATCCAATTTATTTTTAAATTAAATTGATATTTATGACAAAAATAACGTCCAATAAAAAATTAAAGATATTTTTTTGTAATCTTATTTATTTTTAAATAAAATATTTTTAACGAAAATAAAATTTTTTTGTCTGAAGTTCCATCAACGCTGTGGCATATGATGGTTTTGTGAGACGTTAACGTCGTGACAGCTTTCAGAAAAGCCAATGAAGACGTCGTAGGTGGCTATCGCAAATAGCCTAGATAGAAAAATAAATCTAAAATTGTGTATTCCAATAGGGTATACATATTTATAATTATTTTACCCGCAGAGTTATCGACAAATTTCCTTCACGATCATAATAGCTGATTGCATCTTTTTTGGGGGTATTTATTTTAAACTGGATTCCATACATGCATCAACCACAAATGGTAACCGATTGGTTCGTTTTGATTGGAACACTTCCATAAATTTTTTTGCTCCACAAGCGTTGGTCAAATTATCTAATTTTTTAGTTGGCATATGGCTTTGCTGGTTATGAAAAAAAGTTTATGTGCCGTTTATCTTCCAACGCAGAATCGATCAGAGGTTTCGGTACGTTACGCGACTATTGCTTAGCTTCCATGAAGTAAGACACAGCAATTGTTTCTGGGAGTAGCGAGTGTCAAAAAAGTTGTCGAATAAATATTGGTTATATGTAAAACTTTATTATGTTGGACGGATTTTATGAAAAGTTTCGGTGTTTTTGGGATGTAATTTACATTACATATAATTTTATTAATAGACGCCCTGATGCTTTAGATTGCGTACTTAAATTCGATTGAGTGATTTAAATTTAGAAAATGATTTATGTATACAGTATTATAGTGCTCACCACCAACAAAAGTTAGAATCACGGGCAATTTCTTCATTTGCAACACCTTTATTTGCATTCATTGAAACAATTTAAAAATCTAACCGGATAGTATAAATGCTTTGTTTAGATAAAACGAATACGTTCTTATTCTAATAAAAAGGCATATAAGAACGTCTGGCTGAGAATTCTCACAGCAATGAAACAGCTTTATGTGTTGCATTTCTTAAATATAAATTTGGAAAATCCTCGTAAATGACAGAAAGAATAAAAATTATCGTAAAATGTTTCATTTAATTTGCAGTCGTTTTATTCTTTTTCAATTGAAAAAAGAAAGCGCGAACCAGTTTCATCTTTAAGGCGAGGTATAGGACTCATACAATTATGTAGTTTTAAAAACTTTGAATACATACAGCCGCAAAACTAAATGAACGAATTTTGCTTCAAGAAAAAGCTTTCATTTAAATCAATTTCCACGATGTCAATATTTTGAAGTGCTTCTAAGGGGTGGAAATATCATTAATCAAAGCGTCATTGCAAACACTTTGAAGGGCGCTAGTATTTGAAGATTCCCATTCTTTCTTTCTAGGCAAAGGTTCGCAATTTCCCTTAGTCACATAATTAACGGTCCTAAGGCACCAAGACTTTCGGAATAGACATGAGAACATGTACGGAGTAGTTGTAGTTCTTACGTTATTTCCGCCCGTCCTACGAATCTGTCCGAAATAATGCTCAAGTCTGTCTTGACAAAGATTTCTTGTCCTAATATTTCCGAATCCTTTGGTGGACAAGATTTTTCACAAATGTAAACCCTTAAAATTTAGAAGCCATGCCTTAATAAAAGAAAATGTATTCGTGATATCACGACCTATGCTATCAGTAATTTTTAAAGATGTAAAAAAGTTCTCGGCTTCTAAGAGAAAGGTAATTTGTTTGCAAAGGTGTTGCTGAAAACCTGTGTAGCTAAATGCACACTCATTTTCTCAAAAGTTGTAGGCCTTAGATGAGACGAAGTTATCTTAGGTGCACACTTAATACTTTGTTGGGCGTCTTGCTCATGGAAGTGAATTATGCCACTCCATTTTGGTCTTGCATGAGCAAGACGACTATTAAAATTCACTAAATTCTTACACTTTTTACAAGATGAGGAGAATCATAAAAAAAATACGACTTCCTCTCCAAAATTTTATCATACTAAAATTTTTATATAATATACATATGTATCTACACATAGCCAAAAAAGTCTGCGTTCACCCGACACTATTTTTTAAGTGAAGTAAAAACACAATGTAAATAGGTAATTCAGTTCAAATTTTTTTACATGTATTTCTTCTTTATATTCTTAAGTTCAAAATTCAAAAACAAAAATGTATATTCCTATTTTAATTTTTGTGATAACGGGATTTTAGTGTAAGAACAAGTAAACATAGGCACCATTAAGTCTGCTGAGTCTGATTATCACTGCTGAGGTCTCCTCTGCGTTGACTGTAAATATTTCAGATGAATCAAGTCCTAATTTTCTGAAATCTCGGCAACCATTTTACTTTCTTCAACTTTGACAGTCTGTTTAACTACTTTTGAATCAATTTTCTGATTTCTTTTAAATCACTATTGATTTTTATTGAACAGGTTATAAATAGTTTAGTGCCAGGAACGATGGAAGGAAAACTAACCTTGCATAGATTGTAAAGCTCAAAAGAGACCACCCGTAATGATTTAATTACTTGCACCTTATGAATTTTATAAGGATCAATGCAAACTCTTTGATTGGAAATATAATATAATGTACACGAAATTGTGTGTTATGTTTATCACAAATAAAATTCACAACGGAACCCCTTCTGGCGTTTAGAGAAATGCGGTCTTCATCTGAAAAAGATTTGCAGTCTATTAGATCATCTTTAGAGCACATTTCTCTACTAAATATACCGATTGAACACTTTTTTTTCGCCTCCATAACGAATTTTGATTTTATTTTGATTATTATCTCAAAACTTCCGATTCACTAACAGACTTCAGATACTTTATGTTATTAACAACTTTGATCTTTATAATAATAATATTTATGATTACAAGAAATAGTGCCCTCTAGTGAGTGTTCAGACAAGGGCTCTATCGATAATAGTGATGTTATTCGTAGGAACATAGATGGCAGAGTGTGACATTTCTGACATTGTTTGAGTTCTAATTTAAAGTTAAACCCATAATATGTTTTGAGATATTTGATACCATAAGAAAAATATTTTAGAGCTCAAAGTTCGATAATCATGTGGCAGAATAATAATATTCAACAAAAATGTTGAAAAAATAGAAAAAAATTATTTCGCCGAAATTTAAAAATTTACATCTTTGAAACGAAAAAGAACACACCTCTGAACATTTCAGAATTTCTTTAGATATGTTATACATAGGTATAAAATAAAAAATTTGGAGGCCAAAATTTTCTCCCGACGGGTACTTTTTACAATTTTGAAAAATTGAAAAATTTTTAATTTTGGTAATTTTAAAAATTTTTTTTCTTATAAGTTTTAGTGCCCTCCATGAACGCAACAGCGTTTTTTTTTTCATAATATGCAATAGTCTCTGAAATATTGAATAAATAAACTAAACTCATAAAATCGAAAAAACAGTGAAAATTTCATTTTTGAATAACTCTTAGGAAAAATTTTTTCCTTTGGCAGAACTTCGTTTTATGATGAGACAAAACTCTCTGCCAAATTCATCCAAACCGGTGGGGGTCGCGGCCAACTATTTGTCTATTTGACATGGAATGACCCATCCGGAATACGGGGATCGAAATATACATATCCATATCCATAGTTCCATACTAATATTATAATATTATATTATAAATGTGATTGGAAGTATGTTTGTTACGCTTTCACACCGAGACCACGTAACCGATCATCATGAAACATCAAGGACATAGAATATTTATTATTAAAATCAAGTGATATTTTTTAGTTATTTGTTTTTAAAATAATTTGAAAATTGAAATAAATTATTTTGGCAAATACGATTTTTCGTCGAAAAATTTCCATTTGTATAAAAACAAAAATGCATAAAATGCGTAAAATATACAAAGTTGGAATTTTCTAGTTACCACCACCAACAGAAAAAAGTATCATCACGGTACAGTATTAATGTAAATATGTATTCAACACTTTACTTTTGTTAATAATTTTTGATACATATCTATTTCTGGGATTCAATGCGAGCGAAGTCGCAGTAAAAACTAGTTTAATGTAAATAAACATATAAAATTAAATATTTTACTCACCTGGGTATTTGCCGCACTCCCGGAAATTTGTAAAGACGTAATGAGCCTTTACAGCTTCGGATGCACTTGCGTGGGATATTCCTTCTGTAAAAAAGATCCCATTAGTATTTTCTTTTAATTTAATGATAGAAAATAATACTAACCTGTAGATCCGAAATAACTTGTTCGGAAATGTTTCTATGAAAAAAAAAAGATTAAATAATTATATTAAAAACATTTATCAAATACAATTTAAGTACCTTTCAAAAAAACTGTGTGAATATATGCATATAATTAAGTCCTTTCATATGTTTTTACATATGCTATGTGTATACAATATACACAACATACTAGCATAATATGCTAAAAGACTTAATATATTAGAATAGTAATTTATATAAATCGTATCTCTCATCATTTTAAACTTATATTGGCATATATCATGCACATACATATTTATTTATGTACACCTTCGCGCTCCCTACAAGTATCTTTTCGCGACGATGGCAAAAGCTAAAAATCATAAATTGAAAATCTTTCTAATGTTCCCTCTAGGAGAAGAGTTGCAACCCCGCAAGCCCACAAAACAGAAAAAATTGACAAAAGTGGCAACAAGGCTTTTGTCGATTTAAAATATTTTACAATTTTAGAATATTTTTCGATTTTAAAATATTTTTCCGTGGCTCACAAAAATTTGCGTCAATAATGCATACATATGTACATATTTACGATGTTTTGAGGGCAAAGCTGTTAGAGCGGCAAGGGAAGCGATGAAAATCGGAGGCCGTTCATTATTTTTTTCCGGCATAGCTCGGATTTTCTACCCACAGCACAATGTTGTGACGCTTTGTCGTCGCGTCAGTCCTACGACCCAGTGACTCTTTGACAAGAAAACAAAAAACGTGAGCTTTCGCAATTGGGTGTTCCGTGACAAAGGAGATTTCACATGAAGCAATTAGTTTATATATTTAGTTTGTAGACAAATTTACAAATATTTTTCTTTCATATTTCTTTACATGTACACATAACTGTATCTGTACAACTTTTTAACGAAAGTATTCAATATATTGTTAGAAAATGTCCCTACGTAAATATGTATGTACATATGTATGTATATTCCAATATGCTTTTATATATATGCACGTATTGTATGTTTATACAAATAAATGTATGTATGTTTGTACTATACTATAAATCAAAGGGAAGTGTATTATTTTCAGAAAATATATACAAATTTTATTGATTCATTCTTTTTCCTTAAATCAATTAAAACAATTTTTGTAAAATGCTGAAATTAAATGTTAAAAAAATATAAAAAATAATAATGTCGAATTACGAAATTGTCCATTTACAATGGAAATTTCTCACACGACTTATTATTTAAATTAATAAAAAAANTTTAAACACAATTTAATCCATCTTGATTAAGTTCAACGTTAGTGTTCGGTCTGATTAGGGCCTCCGAATACAGCGTTAGATCGCTCTGTGTCTTCGCCATTGCCTTAGTGCATTTTTCGCAATGAATCTTACACAGAATTTTCTGGTATATACGATAGCCTGTGTAATACCGCTTGATTTGAACGTCAGCTTTGTCGTCCTCTTGAACAAAATTCTCGTCTGGAATTGTAAATGTTTCCAAGTCGAGTTGCTCATATTCCGGTTCGTTTCCCTGTATATCTAGATGACGATCTTCGGGGCTTAGGTTCCAATGTAAATTTAGATCGTCATCATCCTCGCAATTAACTCCCTTGTCCTGAAAATTTTGTCTCAAAAATTTCATTAAAATTAAACGACCTACAATATGTTGGATTTCATAGGCAGAGGGGTGGGTATTGATACCCTGACTTGCCCGGATTCTGTAAAAAAAAATTTTCCAACGCATCTTGATTAATTTTCCCAAGGAATATATAAATTAATTTCTTTTTTATCCCTAAATAGCTCTTCGCTCAACTGTATCATTCCTATTTGAGCATTGGTCGGAAGTTTCATTGACTTAAGATACTTTATATAAGCACAGAGGCGTTGGACCTTCCCGGAGTCGTTCTTTAATAGCGGATATTTTAAAGGATTTTTCGAAACAAAATTTTTGCAATCTAAATCGTCAAAGAGATCATTATTTTTTTAACAAAGAACTGCGTAGGCTGTGCACATTTTAATAAATATTCGTCGGAGCCGAATAAACTTTGGCTATAGACCATTTCTATGCCAGCTGCAACCGAATTGCTCAGAACTTGGGTTGCACGTTTCACGGACATTTTTTCAAAAATGCTAGGATAGACGTGGGCCTCTGTCAGTTTTGGATATATTTTAAAATACATATTGCTCTGATCGATAGAGTAAAGTTTTTGTATAACTTTGAAACTTGCTATTCCTTGAGGAGTTAAAATATCGTATTTCATAAATGTATTTCGGACGGACTTCAAGAGATGGCAATAGTCATATAAGCAATATTAGAATTTTCGTGCATATAAAAGATGGTTTCTTCAGAAATTTTTAGCAAATTGAAAGGTGAAGAATTTGCAGGCCCTTGATCGCAGACTAAAGCCTTTACATTTAGATCAATTGACTTTAGTGCTGCAATATTTTTATTCATAATTTGTTTAAATTTTTTTGTAGAAAGTCCATTTTTGGAAATATAGTATGAAAGCACATATTTCCAATGTGAACTTAACCCTTTTATCATAAAAAAACAACACTTATTACCTAAAGTCATTTCACGATGGCCTTCCCCAAAATCCACAAACCCATCAATAACATCTCTAACTCTATTATAAGTTTGATTGACTTTGTTGTTATTTCGTCAAACAACAGAACTCAATTTCGTTCTAAAATTTTTTTTTGAAATTTTTTCTAAATTTCCCATGACATTGGCATCGAAGCCAGGGATAACATACCTGATGCGGGGCCATCGCAAAAGGGAGATCTAGCTTGGTAAAGCAAAAACTTAATCGTCACGCATAAAACTGTATGATTTGTTGGACATGTAATTAATATTTTGTGCCAATGTCTTTTCCTCATCATTAAAAACAGTGCGCACCGTGACGATCATCCTAGCGAATGTTTTAGCATCAGAGCTTTGAAGTTACATCCGCAATTATTGCACTTTTTCTAAGGTCTTCATATTTTATTTCTAAATCTCTAATTACCCCTCGATCTTTCTATTCAATTTAAGCGCATTACTTTGATAGTAATGATCGAGCAAATCGTTTGCGGCTATCTAATGCAAAGCCTACGTCGTTACTTTGGCGTTCTGACCCGAATCTATTATCCTCTAAAATGGTATATCATTCGAATTCCCTCAAAGGTTTGTCGTCCTCTTCTTCTCTACTTCCTAAAGCTACTTTAGGACGTCCATAAGTGACAGTGACGGGCAGGCGTTCGAAGTGCTTAATGCAAACGAATGCATTGTGGGTGGGTAAATTCTGCGTTGGTGGGATCTGCAAATTTTCCACCCACTTCTGGAAGTCCTCCTGGTTCCTGGGGAAAGAAAATAATCTTCCGGAAGATTCTGGCGTGCACTCCCGAACGCGACACTTTCTAACATTTTTATTAGCCATTTTATTTTAAATGAAACTAAAAAGCTCAAAATCGAATCGGCGAACGAATTAAACCTTTCGAGACGAAATTCTTTAAGAACTAAAATTCCGTTGACGATTTCTTCTCCAACTTTCATATTTGGCGCTATTTCCCCAGTAAAAGATATAATAGACTTAGAAAAAATCTAACTACTTGCATATAGTATACATGAACTTTTCCAATCAACCATAAAACACCTGCATATAAATACATACATAACATTTTATTTATCATTTACCCCTCAATCCAGCTTTATATGGGCTCTTGCTGTTAAAGGTGCTCTGTGGTGAAACACGCTCGTCGTGTTCAGTTTCCCTGCGAAAAGTGATAATGGCCGCACTGTGAACCTTCGCTATAATTTACATTCTCTGTGATAAGTTTTGCTTTTTTGATTATATAAATTATTATTACTTATACAATAATATCAAATTCTGTTACAATAGTTATTTCTTCCCTTCAACTCATAGTTAAATTAAATTTTCAGTCTGTCCATTAATAAGTTAATTAAAATGCTTAAAACTGCAGCACATTTACCTATATCAACATGGTATAATATCATATATTGTTAGCATTAACCATCAATTAATAACTAAAATTTAAAATATTTATAAATAATTATTAACGCGTTTTCTTCTATGCGCAACCCGTTTTAACCCCTCGCCACCACAAGAGACCAAAAACAAAGAGTGTGACGCCCGCAAAATCATTTGCAGCAGTGGAACCGAATCGTCATTGGAAGAAAGAATTCCCAGAACCAAATGGAAATGGGTGCAGGCTGCGCTGACAAATGTGGGGACGACGAGAGATCGGTCGCACCAAATTTCCCGATTGTAACAAAAAAACAAGTCAAGAGCAAATAGGACACATTATTTTTACGATAAGTTTTACGAAAAATATGATATGTTATGTTTATAAGCCATTATTTTGTAATATAGTATGAAAAATTGTGGAAATAATTTTTTATGATTTTCTGTTGAACTTTATCTACGAATAACTTGAAATGAGTTGACTCAACCTAAAAAAATTTCAGACCTTCTTTTGTAGATCGGTACATTTTATTTAAATTATTTGTTTGTGTACAATAAAAAACCAAAGAAAAAAAAAATTTTTCCTATGTTATTTTTATGGGAAGTTGAAAATATTAATGAGTCACCCCTTAAGATTAAAATTAAGAGCTCCAACTTAACCAGAATTTTTTTTCATTATTTTGGATGAGATTTTCATGGTAACTAATACTACGTTCGCACCGAATTGAAATCCTCTTGAAAACACAATTTGTGGATTGTGGAACCAAAATCGTTCTGACCGACATTGTGTGTTTTCGATGAGTTTTCATTGACAGTTCACACATTTATTTGTTTACATTAGTTCCGTACGTTTAGGCCAACGAGAATGGTAAGTTTTAGAATTTTAAATATTTGCTTACAATTATTATTGTTTGTTTTATAGAATTCCGAAAATTTTAATTACGAAATTATCGGCTTTGATCTTACCTGGTGACACCTTGCTGCTCCACTGCCATTTCCTCCAAAATGTGGCTATTTTTTCTTGGCCCTCGAAGCGCACCAACTTTTTCTTCCCACAACTCAATTAGTAGTGCTTCTTCCCTCTCACTCCACGTTTTTTTTTATACACTTTTTTCTCCATTTGAACACAGAATGGTAACAAATTGTCAAGTGACATTTAGGGCTGGCAAAATATGTCTTCTAATTATATCGATTAAACTAGAGCAGGCACAAGAGTACAATGTAAGTTTTCAAGGGGTTTTAAGCGAAAACTGTGTGTTTGACAGATTTTGTATGGATAACACTTGCGTCGGAAGTACTATTTGACAGGGTAACCCAATGGAGAGTCCTCGAAGGACATTCTTTTTCGGACCACCCTATTAAATGTATAATAGAGGAAAGGGCCAATAGAGAAAGTTTGTGTTTCACCTTTATTTAGTGATTTTGCACATTACTCTCGCTGCTTAGCTTGTGGGATTTTAGGACATTTTCTTTTATAACATTTGGTTTCTATTGTGGTTCACTTGTTGAGTGATTTACAAATCTATGAGTGAGAACATGTACATTGGGCTGGGCCAAAAGAAAACTTTTATTAAGTTTTCCTTAGATACCGTGAAAATATGCGAAAAAACGAAACAAATTCTTTTAAATTTTAAGCCGCATTGTGATTATCGATTTCCATATACTTTAATAACATAATAAAATTCTTTTATATTGTTCGGATGTTTAATGCATTTGAAAAAATTATTGTATGATAAAAATAAAAACTTATTCGTGCAGGGAATTTAATCATCAAAAAAAGATCAGACATGATTTTTGGGTACCTCGACTCGTCGAAAAGTTATTCGAGGAAAGTCCAATATTAAATCGTAAATAATATTTTTTACAATTTTAGGTCAGGCTTTAAAGCCCCAAGTCTATTCAATTTATTCAATAAAATCCTCTCTCAATACCGAGCTTCTTTACTAAACCTATGAACTATAATATTTGAGTGTTATCTGCTTTCGCTTACATATATCTCGAATTCCTCGTTCCTTAACGCTACTTATAGGTAGTGTCCCTGTGGTAATTTTTATACCCGAACGTGACGCGCTGAGTCATGTCCGTCTTCGAGCTCTCTGTCTATATACTTGTAAATACATATGTATATGTACGCACATTCGCATTACTGAGTGATTGTTGTGCCGTTATCTATCTTGTGGCGCCACTTACACGCTGTGACTTAAAAAAACAGCCAAAAATACTCAAAAAAGTTTAGGTACAGCTCATTCAGCGTATCATGTTTGTTGATTTTGTTGCGTTTGATTAGTTTTTTTTTTTAATAATTTGTGTAAGCCGGAGAGAGAACTACACATAATCAAATGTAAAAACGTAGAAGTGTTAAAGCTTAGTGTAATTAGTAGCTGAAATAAAAAAAAATGGGTCGCGGTTTACAAATTTCGCTCGAAGTAAGAAAATTAATATTAAGATTATATTTGAAAAATAAAACTACATGAAATTGGCAACATAGTAGGGAAACGTCATTCAAGTGTTTATAACATAAAATCATATACAAATAACGGAGATCTAAATATAAAACTCAGGTCGGACAGATCTAAAGCTTTGACACCCTACGAAGAACGTAATGCCATCGTTGCAGTTAAACGAAATCCGCGTATTTCAGCAGTAAATATATTATATTATGTAGCAATTTTAAAGTTTGCAATGCGCTCACAGTGTGTTGTTTACATTAGACATGGTTGATATTTTACAAATGATTTTGAAAAGTATTAAAATTATCGACTCAATTGCTTACACGTTTTATACTTATTTTAAAATTATGTTGTGCCTTTCAATTATTTTGTTTTTACCCATATGGAATTTGAGTTGGCCCGGCTCAATATGTGCATACATATATCTATTTGTTTATTATTATTATTTGTATTTACTTTCCGTATTGTACATGTTGGTAATAAAATAAAATCATATATTTTTAAATTTATAAATAAGAAATTGTATTAAAAATGTATTCTGAATTTATTCTGAATTTACTACTTTCTTCCGCGAACCCGAATTCAGAAAACTGCTTCCCACCACAGATAGAAAAGCTCTATATTTATATTCTCAAAAAAATAATATAATATCATCAGCAACTCTTTTCTTTTACTCTTCTAAGAAATTATCATCTTTGTCTATCCATATTATTTTCTTCTATATCACAATAGCTAACACTTAAAACTAATTTACCACTTTTGCTTTTCAATCAGGTATCCATCGTTGAAAATTTATTTAGACATGAGTAAGTACGCACCTATCCCTATCTATGTAGACCCCAGTGCCTATAGTTGATATTTTTTTTCCGAAAATATCGGTAAATGGAACAAAATTGAGTGAAAGTTTGACTTAGCTCCTACTTATATAAATAATATCAGAATTTTCAATCCCCCTAACTTTACTCCATATAGATATACATATGTATATATGATATATTGGTGATGGTATGTGAGATACCTTAATGAAACCCAGAGAGTATTTTATTTGTACGTGGCATCTAAATGGTATGTGGTATTCGCAAAAATAGATAAAATCGAGTCGATACTGCCCCCAAATTCCATATACTGCATATATATATTTTTTATTCTAACAAGCTGTATGCCGAATATGTCGGTCAGTGAGTATTATTTATAAAAATTGCTTCAAAATATGTTCTTAAGCATACCTGAGCATACCTGAGCAATTTCAAAATTAATGCAATCAGCCTGTCCATTTCTCTATCCCCCGCCTATATACGCCGTAAAATGATTTACGTCTTTCCATCTGTTTTTTAAACGTTTAGGTTGGGAAAAATGTATGATATTTTAATGAATTTAAGTGGAAAAGTTTTCTTAAAAATTATGTGGTTCAGCGTTGAATTACTTGTACAATGGTATTGCTCTGTACCGTGGTCTAAACCTTATATTCATAATATAATGAATTCTGATCCTCTTTGACGTTTTCCATATCAACTCAATATATAAAGTTTAGCCTCTTCGATCGAATTAATTTCCTATACATAAAATTCATTTCAAGGTTTTTTTAATATAATTTTAGCTGAAGCGAACTAAAACAAAGCAAAAAAACGAAGTCTAAGTATGTGGCCTTCAGTATAAGTCAATAAGATACCAAATTTAATTGTAATGTATTCACTATTTCATCAAATAATGAATGTTTAATTTTGTCGTAAAATTTTTTAATATAAAATTTTGCCAGCACCTGAAACAATTTCCCGGGCTTTGATTCTTGCAAGTAGCCAGAGTAAAAAAGTATTCGGTTACATTCAAAGTTAGCCCGTACTTACTTCTTAATCTAATGCTAAAAATGTAAATTCAGAAGGAAACATAAAATCCTAAAATAAATTTATATAAAAAATATCATATTATTATAAAGCATTGTCGAATATATACTGTGACTTGAAATACATATGTATATACTTACTCAATATATAATCCCCATGTACATATACGTGTATTAAATCAGTGTTATTGTATTTCTTTTTCTGCAGTATTGCCTTTGTTCTCCCATTTTCTTTGTGCTGAAAAATGTAGAATACTTACATACTTTCTAAATTTCATGGTAGTAAAAACTGCGAATTGCAATAAAACTGTGTTGTGCTGTTAAAATCTTTTAGGCTCTTAGATAAAAAAATTATATTATTATATATACAAAAGTAAACACATTTAAGAGAATGAAACAAGATATGTCATAACATTAGCCTTAGACACAGACACTATTAAGTACTATTACGCTCCTGAGAGCATGCGCAGCAGGTTTCGCCTCATGACATTTTTTTTATAGTTCATAAAAGCAGCAAATATGAAGGAGAAATGTTAGAAATAGCAAATAAAAGTGCAATTAATAGCACTATCTCTAACACATTATTAGAAAAATAAAATTTTACGATGATACTTAAATATTATGATGACTGTTGAATATTACTGGCATGCATAGTCGAAAAAGCAGAGTTGTTATAACGATGAGGCTTTTAAGGTGTTGCAAGCGCCCAATAATTACATAAAATATAGTACTTCCATGGCTATGGTTTGCAAAATGTTAGTTTATATTTTACAAGATGTTGGCGTTTTCAGGCAAATCTGGTTTCAAGTTGCATCTCAGAATTTCAAATTATCTTTGCTGTCTTCAAATTACTTGATAAAACTTTGCACAGACGTACGTTCCCTGGCACCCAAGGAGGGTTCGTATTTCAGATGGTCGTAATCGGACCACGTTTATAAAACGCCATTAAACGGAAACCTATAAAAACTAAAACTAAACAAAACTTTTATTTGGTATGAGGGATCGAAGTAGGAAGAGGCATTCGTAGGCTAAACTTTTGTTTAAAGTAGGCGTGGTCCCACGTTTTAAATGGTTAAATGTGCATGTCCTCCAACCCACTGAAGCTAGCTTAACCAAGCTCGCTAAAATTAAGGCTTTTTAGCATTTCTTCTCATACAATGTGAAAACGGGTAAAATCAGAGTATAACCACGTCTTCTCGCCATAAATGAATCTCAAAATTACTAAAAGTGCGATGACTCACTCAATAAATGAGCCACAAGCATTAATTTCACAACCAAGATGGTGGGGAAGCGCTTTATGGGAACCAGTGTCAAAATTAAGAGATGGGCGTAGGACCGCTCACATTTAGGTGAAATCTTATATCTCAGGATCATTGGTCAACTAGAATTTCAACCAAACCGTTTTTTGCCAAAGCGGTATGGTGGAATATGAGGTGGAATCATCTTGTCACGTCCTTCTCTACTGCCCAGCTTTTGGCAGATTGAAATATCTCTGTAGACACACACCCTATGACCTAGCCTACACCCGAACTAAAACCTTCCTCAGAACAGTTTAGAACAATATTAATGTAAATTACATTATTGAGGTATAATCTAGAAATATATAGCTGCAGCTGTTTTCTGCACTAATAGGTACGCCGCCAAAGCTTTTAGTATTTTCAACAATTTTTGGCGCAAATTTTTCTATAGTCATAGTTTAATCTATTTTTATATTCACACTAAGAACATTTTTACTGCCATTTGTGCAAGTTGTAGCAATTTGTTTCTGACAGCGTTGCATGATTTGCTGCCACATGTGTCATAAATATTGCATCTAAAGAGTTGCGCTTCAAGACCAAAATCTATGGTTTTGAGTATGTACATCAATGTGCATAGAGAAATATGTTTCTCTACAAACGTTGTTCGCCGTTTTTATTTTGTTTGCCCGTTTTCAATTTAGTTTTATAGTTTGAGTACAACGCAAGAAACAACAAGAAAAAACGTTCGGTTGCACCCGGGTAATAATTCACTTCATATATACTAAAAATTTTTTTGGAAGCCTGAAAGCTTTCCATGCAAGCACTAGCTATATGCTATAGTGATTCGAGCTGAACGATTTCCTCAAAGATTACCCTAATTCTTAAAAAATTTCAAATTTCAGCACGATATCTCAAAAACTGAGGGACTAATTTGCGTGTATACAAAGCGACGGGCATGACTAAATCGACTCAGCTCGATATGCCGATCATGTATGTATATATTTTTTAGGGTCTCCGACGTTTCCTCTAGGCGTTACAAATTTCGTGGCAAAGTTAATATAGCCCGTTCAGGGTATAATTATTTATTCATGCTATATATACAGTTAGTTACTAATACGCCGTGTGGTGCAATTATTTTGTTAAAGGTTTAGTAATGTAGATGTGGAAATAAAACTGGGGTATACTCCTGTGTTATAACTGGTTACATACATATTTAATAACCAATTACATTATATTTACTTCATAAATTTACATATACGCAGTGGCAGTTTGGAAATTGAAATTACAATACTTTCTGCCGCAATTCGAGTCTCAAAAACCATAACTTATTATTCTACACCCAATATTAGTTTTTGTTAAGAACAATATTTGTAGCTTTCCAACAAAATTTAAATTAATATATATCGCGGTTAAGAAGCAATTTACCTATTTTAATTGGCTTTCGAAAGTAAGCCATATA
Organism: Bactrocera oleae; assembly: GCF_001188975.3. Taxonomy (NCBI): domain Eukaryota; kingdom Metazoa; phylum Arthropoda; class Insecta; order Diptera; family Tephritidae; genus Bactrocera; species Bactrocera oleae. Next base: position 1,020,728 of record NW_021678078.1, on the reverse strand, counting down.
TTAACTCTATCCCAATGCACATCATGATGTACTATATGTTTGCGCAGTACATTTGATGTATAATAATAACAGTTATAACAACTGCACACGTGGAGAAAACAATTACAGTATTAATATATGCCACTTGTCCAACCAAAAAAAAAAAACATTCCATGCACTAACGTATAAATGTGCAACTAATTACTTTGGATGCGCACTTTTCGTTTCCACCAGTGGCATCTGTTATCCTTTCACCATTTGGTATAAATCTGCAACATTTTACGAAGCATCTGCTACATATGAGCATTCACACGTAGCCTTGCATGCGGCAAGCAATCTGGGCTGTCATCAGTATATAAGTGCATACGGGATCATGTATGACACAATGTATAGTTCAGTGAGTTTAAGTGAGTCGTAGGGAATATTCATATATTTGCACTGGTTCAGCAGATGTATATGTTTTTATTAGTACACATATGGTATATATCTGCATGTGTGCATGCTTTTACAAATGAGTAAATGCGATGCCACTGAATGGTTATGAAAACAAACGCTACGCGCCGATGAAGTGTTCGACGTTCGTGTGTGAAGATGAATATTAGTGAGTGGATATAAATATGAATATCCAGGCGTAAATTTTTGAAAAATGAATAAACGTTATGGAAACGGAGTGCTTTTGTATAAAACAACGAAAGGTGAAGATATAAGAATTATATATCTCTATAACTATAATGTATTAGCTTCCCCTCTTCTCCTTCTTCTGTACTTCTACTTACAGGATCAATGTAATCGCAAAGAAGCACAAAGCTTTTAATATGGAACCTTTTAAAAGTCACCGAAATTTCATTTCTCGTAGTGCAGAGCCCCAAATAAGAGTATAGGTTGCCACACATGATTTATATTAGACTAATGTAATACGTTTATTTGTAATTTGTTTATGTGTAATGTTTAGTATCGCTCCTTTACTCTATAGAAATTTATCAATAATCGATTGCCGTTTCCCGCCAAAAACACTTATCATTTTATCCACAAGCTGCTAGCAACCTTCTAGGTTTTCTTTTATTTTAGATGGTATAATTTGGAATTTTATTGGTATGAACAGTTGATAGAACATATATACGGGAAACAATTGCCCCGGTGCTAATGCAATTAAAACAAAAAATTTTAATTGGCTTGAATAATTTAAATCAAAGCGAATAAATTGCTGAAAAAAAATTTCAACCCTTCAAACTTTAACAGAAAAAAATACCACACTTTCAGTTGGATCCTAAGTGCGTTTCATTGTTATTGGCGTAAGCGCCGGTTATGCAAGTGAGTGATTTCAAGGTTTGCGAACTTTTGTTTACAGAGAGATTTGTTTTCGAGCGATGCATGTATTTTAAAAGTTTGCTTCAATTATACTTTTATATATGGGAGCAAATCCTCTTTTAGCGTTTTTTAGTTGCGCTTATAAATCACGAATTTCAACCATAAACGTTTTTGAAGGATTTTTTGTTCGGATTTTTTACATTTCATTTGTTGAGAGTTATTTGTTGTAATTATTTTGGAATTTATGTTTTGCTTTAACCTGGTTGAAAATAGTTGAATGTGAAAAGAAATAAGCACTCGTTATCAAAAAGTCCAATGAGCTGTAATTTATTGCGTTGAACTGTTATTGGCAGCTGCACTCTATAATTAAAGTATTTGAGTAAATATTTTTTATTAACACTTTTTTTTGCTTGGACGATTTTGCTGAATACAATTAGACGTGCGCGCTGGTATTACAACCACGTGTGTTAAATGCTAATTGCGGAGGGTGGTACTTTGCTGCGTTTGCTGCTGCTTGCTATAACAAAATTTCAATGAAAAAGTTAGAAAGAAAGTTTGACCACTGAAATTGGAAATTGTGTGGGTAGCATAAAAGTTGGTGCTTTCTGCGTTGGTGATTTCTGCGGGCAAAACTGGTTGTGTTATAAAGTTTTTATATTTATACAATTGAATATTTTGTTTTTGCTATCTGTGCTTAACACCAATTTTGCAAAGGAGTAAGTGTTCATCTGCTTCACAAACCTAGATCGATACTAGGTTATATACCTAGGATTTGTTAGTTAGAGCACTTCAACTTATTCGTTAAATTACTTGGAACTCACAAATTAGCTTAAGCTCAAAAAAGCCTTGCAGCATTGTGTCATAAAAAGTATGCAAAGCAATTATCTATAGACAAAAAGTTGTTTTGTTGAAATAATGTATGCTTTTATCAAACGATGTTTAAAGCTTAGAGAGAGATACCTCTCTACCCTAACCTCTGTCTCTATAACTCTATTTTCTAAACCCTGAACAGCTTATATTTAGTTTGCAACTATGTTTATACAAGGTGCGTTCCAAAGTAAACAGGACAAAAGTAACAAAGTAAACTCTAGTGGCGCCATCTATATGTCGATTAGTACGTTAGATCTGCTATCCTTTATCGACTTCCAGTGAAAATTTCATGACATTTCATCTATTGGAAGTGAAGTTATCGCGTTTTAAGTGTCAGTATGTTTTTGTCATCGGATGTTACAACATCGATGGGTTGACTTCGATATTATCGGAGCATCGATGTTACTAGAATGAAAGTATCGAAACGTCAATTATTCTTTTAGGCGCCATCTAGCGTCACGGAGCTAAGTTACGTCTTGATTTTTTTTTTAATCTGAGTTACAGCCATTGTCTTTTTTTAAAGATTCGTTATTTATTTATTTATTATTCAGATTTCAGGCACATCCATCATATCGTAACGCTTGCTCATGAATGTCTAGCTTCAAATCATAAAGATACATTAATTCAGATTCAGATTATGATAAATAAGTAGGTATAACGAAGATGCATATAATAATTTGATTATTGTTTTTTTTTAATTTCAGGTATTATAAAATGCCACCAAAGAGTCATTACTGGAAATATTTTGAAAAAATAAATGATACTACCGCCAAATGTCGTTCCTGTGGAAAAAATTTAAAAACTGCTGGTAATACTACCAATTTGAAATGTCATTTGGAAAAAAAACATCAGAATTTAATGCCCAAAGATGAACCTATGAGAACTACATCATCCTCAACTCCAACAACTTTTAAAGAACCTAGTGCTGTGCTTTCAACTAGTACGGCTAATGTTACAGTTACAATGGAAATATCTGAATCAGGGAGTGATTGTGATTCTGAAAAAAGTTACACAGATAGTGTCAAAAAATTATTCTCCCAACCAACTCTAAGCTCTAGCTTTAGTAAAATATCTCAATATGGTGATATGGGCTCAAAGGGAATTCGGTTGACGAATAGCATTTTATACATGATTTGCAAAGACTCACAACCTTTTCAAATTGTAGAAAATGAAGGTTTTCTGAATTTAATGAAAACTGCTTATCCATTGTACAAGGTACCTTCACGATTTACTTTGAAAAGGATGTTAAATACCAAATATGACATTATTAGAGAACACTTCAAAGGGAAACTTGAAAACGTGAGTGGTTTGACTTTAACGACAGACATTTGGACAGACACGATGCAAACAAGAAGGATTTTGGGAGTGACTGTTCCATTTTGTAATGAGGAGGATAAATTAGAATCTGTATCGTTGGGAGTTTATGATTTAACTCAATCTCATACTGCGGAATATATAGCGAATATATTATTGAAGGCCTGTGACGAATGGAATATTGAACAAAATAAAATTGTGGCAGTTGCCACTGATGCTGGGGCCAATATTGTTAAAGCAATAGAAATTGCATTTGGTAGAAGTCGTCATAGACACTGCTATGCCCATATGTTGAATTTGGTGGCACAAAAATCTATCGATAAAACGCCTAATTTTCCTGACCTAATAGCTGCTGTTAAAAGAATTGTAACGTGGTTTAAACAATGTATTGCTGCTAGTGATGAATTGAGGCGAGAATCTGATTTGAAACTGATACAAGATGTGTCCACTCGATGGAACTCAACATTTTACATGATTGAAAGATTTTTAAAACTGCGCCCTGCAATCAATAATATTATTAATTGCCACACTAGTGCACCAGAAATGTTGAATGCCAAACAAATTATTAATTTAACTGAAGTTTGTGAGATTTTACGACCAATTGAAATAACTACTCGTGAAGTCTGTGGTGAAAAATATGTAACATGTAGTAAAGTTATCCCACTTACCAGATTACTTACTATAAAAGTGACAGGCTTGGAACCAAAACATACAATTGGAGATAATTTAAAAAAAAAACGTAATTGAAGAAATAAAGAAACGATTGTTACAAACAGAAAACGTGAATATCCTTGCTGTCGCCACTCTTTTGGATCCCCGGTTCAAAAATATACATTTCCAAGATGCATTAGCCTGCTCCAGAGGCATTAGGAGTATCAAGGAATTGATTTCAGATATTGAGACCAATGAAACAAATGAAAAGGATCAACTAACAGAGACAAGACCAGTCGAAGAAGACACTGTAGATATATGGCAAGACCATTATAAACTTGTCAACCAAAATAACAATATATTGTCTGGTCAACGAGACCCAAGCATGCCTCTGGAGTTGCAAATTTATTTAAAAAGTCCGGTGGCTGACTTAAAACAAGACCATTTACATTTATGGAAGGCATTACAATCCACCTGCCCTAATTTAAAGAAAATTGCTGTCAAGTATTTGTGTTGCACAGCAACATCCACAGCTTCCGAAAGGCTTTTTTCCAAAGCTGGTCAGCTTCTGTACCAGCTACGGAACAGACTTAAAGGAAAAAACTTATCAAAGTTAATTTTTTACAAAGTGTCCCTAAAAAATACTGGGAATGTTGATTTTTCTTATTATTTTTGTGATTTTTAGGTGTCTCAGGAAGAGTGGGCTATTTTAAATTTAATGTAATTTTTTAATAATTAAAACATTTTATAAATATTATAGACAGTTTTATTTGTTTCCAAAAACATCGATGTTTTAGACATATCGATGTTTTTCTATCGATATTATCGTACATCGATACTTTTGATTTGATGTTAACATCGATGTCAACATCGATGTTTTTCTAATATCGATCATCCCTACATCGGAGCCAACATTAAATTTTGTTTTAAAATTGGTAAAACTTTTACCGAAACGTTTCAATTGCTGAAACAAGTTTATGGCGATGATTGCCTATCCCGTAGCAGAGTGCACGAGTGGTTTCAACGTTTTCAAAGTGGTCGTGAGGACGTAGATGAGAAATGAGCCGAAACCCAAAAAATCGCGCCTGGAGAAGTCAAAAGTGAAGACAATGCTGATTTGTTTTTATGATTCGAAGGGTATTGTCCACAAAGAATTTGTTCCACCCGGCCAAACCGTTCATGTGGTATTCTACCTTGGAGTTGTAAAGCGTTTGGAGCGCCGTATTCGACGTGTTTGGCCCGAATATTGCGAAGATGGAAGTTGGCGTTAGTTGCACGATAATGCGCCGTCTCATCGATCGACGCTTGTGGCCGATTATTTGACCAAAAATCACATTTTAACAATCAATCACTCCCCGTATTTACCTGATACCACCTTTTCGGAAAAATGCATTTGCCGATGAAAGGAATGAAAGGAAAGCGTTATGCAGACGTGGAGGCCATTCAAAAGGCTTGCACCGGCATACTGGCGGCCATACCGGGCAGCGATCTAAAACACTCGCTCGACATGCTTTTGGACCATGCAAAAAGCTGTATTAAAGCAGAAGGAGACTATTTTGAAAAAAATTTATTGTTTTTGCCGATAAAACTATTTGTTCTGTCTTTTTTTTAAAAGTCCTGTTTACTTTGGAACGCACGTTGTAGCCACCAGAAGGAAACGTCAGAAACCCTACAAAGTGTGTATGTATATAAATGATCAGCGTGAGGAGCTAAGTCGATTTAGCCATATCCGTCTGCATATAGGCAAGTCGCTTAGTTTTTGAAATATTACATACACGCTATTCTCCCCAAGAAGCTACTTATTTGTCGGAACCCCCCATATCACACCACTAAAGTATAAAGTTGCCACACAAACAGAAAGATCGGAATCAAGCGTTTGCATTGAACAGGTTTTTTCATTTGGCGAGATATCTTCTCGGTATTTGGCACAGGATATTAGCTAAACCAATGGTGTAATCTCCAGAGAAATTGTTAAGCGCGGATAACTATAGCATATTGCTGCTATGCAAATTGCCGCATCGAAATCAAGTTATTGTAAGAAATCGTTTGTATTTGTCAATGGTATTATGACTTCCAAAGTTATAGTTTTTTCTTGTTTTCTTTCTTTTTTCATCAAAACCCCATATACTTGTAATATGAGCTTTACACTCTTTGATGGACTCATATATAATTGGCGTGTTCTTTGCTCTCCTTTATTCATTCACTAATCTCATATATGAGGTGTGTTCACAAAATAATGAATTTTAAGATTATTATTTCACATGTTTGGAGAGTCTTATTGTTAAATTTGTTTTTATTATGTTGATATACTTGAGTGTTTTAGTAATGTATGTTGCATTTTAGTTAAATAAGCGATACTAGTGGCATGTATAAATAATTTTATGGCACAATATTCAATTGAAAATACTGATGAGTTCTGGTTGTGATTTTCAATCATTAGTAAAGTTATAAGTACTACTTACGTGAAATTTGCAAATTAAGGTCGAGTTGTTATCCTTTTCGTTGGACCTTTCCATTATTGTATGAAAGCAAGTTACTCATACGCCACGTACGAGTATGAAATGAACACTGAATTTAAATGAAAATAAAGTTGTTATATACACAAAAATATATACATATAAATGCCAATACGTCCTTATAGCAACCAGCTTTTTTAACTTCCACATTGAATTGAAAATTATTTGCTTGCCAATCCGACTGTTGTTTGGTTTTGTAAGAATGAGTGTATGACGAGCGGAGAAAGCAAGCAGAATATAGCAGTTATTTCAAAAATAAAATATAAAAGAAATAAAATAAAATAAATTTACATATTTTTGTGCGCATTTGCCACCTTTGCCGCTATAGCTGGCAGCATCTTGCTATTTTTGCTATTGTTACTGCTAACGCTTCTATGTGCAACCATGTATTTTACAGCACTGACAGCAATGGTCCGCCAATAATGCCAGTAGCGCCAACAACAATATAAAATTTATATTTTTTAATATATTTATAACAGCGTATGTGCACTTCCACACCAATATTTTCAATCTGCGTTTTGTATTGTGTATACTCTTGTATGGATGTGTGGCTGTATTTGATTTTATATTCACATGATTGCATGTGTTTCTGTGTGAATTCAGCAAGGAAACTGTCAGCGGTAACAACACCAACAACAATGAAATACAAATACATGTAAAGCAGTAATAATAACAACAACCACAACAGGATTCACTGCCATATTCAATAATAACAACAAATATTCAGCTAATATATCACCACTAGAAATAAAATCGTCAGGAAAAATACGCCATCAGATTTCGAATTCGATTTTTTGCATATCTTTTTTGTTGTCATTGTTTTTATTGCCGCAACTTTTTTGTTGTTGAAATGCAACGTGAGAATTTGCCAGTTGGTTGACTAGCTGCCAATTTTCTTTTCCTTACGACCAATTGAAAAGATTATATGGTTGATTAAAGCTGTGGTATTTTTGGCAAAAGATGTTGTTTCCTTTGAGTTATATTAGTTAGATATTCGAAAGTATCACGCTAATATTTACACAAAAAAAAAAGTTTTTGCAGTTGCTAGAAATGAATTAACATTAAAATCATGTATGTAGCTATATCCAAAAATAATTGGATTTATCGTGAATTTCCCAAAATTCAAATCCATCCTAGATTCATAAGTCTAATCTAACTTTAATTTACAGTATATTTCTATGACAATAAAATAATATGAAAGCAGAGGGACTTCAGAAAGTATATTTCAGTACACAGTTTTTAAATTTTCTTTCGTAATATCTGGACAGCACTTGAGTAAGTACAAATAAATCTCGTTTTAATTTAGATTTTAAAAGTAGGTTTTGTTCCTAAGTCAACAAGAGTTACCAAAGCGTGTGGTAGAGAACGTGTAATCGAAATGTGTGTCTGCAGTAACGTTTTTTCTGCGGTTCAAATAGTCGTCACTAAAATCCGACATGTTAAGAACCCGAAAAATATATGTAATATAGCGATCTTATACCTCCGTAAATTATCTAACTATATTTCTCACAACATAGATCATTTAGCTCAAGGACAGATAAAGTATATTTTAATCAAGAACTGCTTCTAGTAACCAAAAAATGCTATTGCTGACGAAAAATATACCACTCAGGAGCAGTGAATTACAATTTTCGACGGGCCAACGCTTACGTGAATAACTTCAACCATTTACAAATTACTGCTAATCCTGGCTTCTAGTTTTTACTTCTACTTGACTATTGTAAAATATAGGTACATACATATGTGTTTGTACGTGTAAGTGAAAATTTGCGTACGTTTAAAATTGAAGTTGGATGCAATTGTTGTCAAACTTAAGCACATATAAGTTAGTATGCTCATTCAAAATAAAGAAAAAATGCAAGTAGCAGTTTTAAGCGTCTTCGATACCTGAAAGTATGCTAGAAACTACAATTACTTAAAGTAGTTGCATGTTGTGCTTACATGTATATTACATATACTTAGCATAACCATTTTTTATTAGTATGACACTCTGTAAGTGGTGGTGGAGTATGTGTGACATACAAGGCTGGTTTAGAATATCAGCAGATTGTTTTTTTGAATTCAAGTGACAAACTGAATAGTGTCACCATAGCTTCCCAGTGTCACTTCTTTTTTTTCGTTGTCAATTTTCATAAATTAGTATCTCTGCAATTTTTAACTGCTTCTGCTTTCAAACTTTTTTTCTTAATTCGTTATTTATATATATAAGCATTTTTGCTCTGCTGAAAGCCACTTAACTTCAGTATGACGCTATGTGTTATGTTCTTGTCTTCATATAGATATTATGTGCTACGCTACGCTAACTGCAACGGTTGAGCTGGCATTCGAATTTATTGTGACGTTTATTATTGGTATAATTAGAAGCATGCCAAGGCAAAATAAATTCATTATCATCAACGCTGACTTGCTCAAAATACAACGCAGAATGTATGTAAAATGCAATGCACTTTTATACATATAAACCTTTCAAATTTGTTTTTTTTTATTACTTCTAGGCGTTTTGAAAGCTTTTAATATTTTCTGGTGTGTAAAGCGCCTTCTTAATAGCTAAATAATGCAGCATTGTAAGCATCTACTGCACTTCCATTAAAGCGTTTCAACGGCAGTGGTTTCATAAATATTTTCTTGTTTTCTTTTAGTTGCTAATGGTAGGAATTCCAATTTTTCTGCAATGACATGGCAGGGAGTCATATTTTGTGTCTAATTGCTGAAGGGATATTCTAGTCTAGAAATATAAAAAAAAAATCGATTTGTTTTTATCTTACCAAAGTTTAACAATTTAAAAAATATGTTTACAAGAGAATTTTTCAAAATTCAAATTATTTCGGAGATAAAAATATTTTGCTAGCCCGGCACCGAAATAGGTTCGGCCGGAACTGAAACTTTAAACGCGTTTTTCTCGACATTGTCTCTTTCAAAAGGATACCAACGATTTCTCACGTTCTATTTGACCGATTTACTTGAAATTTTCAGAGAGAGTCTTCTTAGTGGACTATGGCTGGAACTAACCATATACCCGAATCTCGATTTTTACTTTTTCCAAAAAATTCGTAATAGTTAAAAACAAGCGGTACAGAAATTGTTTTTTTTTTGGGCAGTCGCCATTTCGTAAAAATAAAATGTTTCCAACTTTTCCGTTGAACCAGACATTGCGGCATTATGCTTGATTAATGTACATATATTTTGTTTTTGGCTTCAGATTGTTGGGGGGGGGTTAAAGTCGTGGGTATGTTCACGTGCCAATTTATTATCATTTTAGAAATGTATTTAGATATTTATATATATTTATATAAAGCACGTGATCACTAGTCGATTGCTTCTCATGTCAAGATCTGGACATATCAGTTTATATGCATTTTTGGCAAGAAAACACTTCCAAAAAGAGCTGTAGAAAAAGTAAGAAAAGTAATTAAACTTTTTCACCAGCATCTGAAATAATGTATAGGTCAAACAAAAAACAAATTGCAGTATTCTTGGTATCAGAAACTAAATTAAAAGCACTTCATATTATTCTTAAAAATATATCTAAGTACGACTTTTCCTCACGCCTCATCTTCAAACTCATGTCCTTTTATGAATTGTTCATGTCACGACGCTTGCTGGCAATAATTTACAGAAAATTTCAATTATGGAATGCAAAACGTCGTACATTAATGTACGGCAGTGTGTCAAAAAACTAAAACGGAGGCGCCAATGTGCCTACATCGAAATATTTTCTTTGTTACTTCAACAAAAAAAAAACAAACGCTTCTACAATCTCATTTTCTCTTGAAGGCTGAAAAGGCTCTCAAAGTTCAACTAACAACAAACAACAAAGAAAACATCAATAAAGGCGTGACAATATGTTACTGTTAGAAATTGTAAAGAGTTACCACAAAATGCATGCTAAACAAAATAACATTTGTGGCAACCAGCCAGAATACGCAACCAAAATAGAAGGCTTCGACTATTTTGGTCGCTTATTTGTCGCCGTTTTGCATACGATACAAAATCCTTCGACGCGAAAAAAAATACGTAAGATGTCGCCGAACCGACAAATTTTATTTATATATTATTTCGTATCGAGAAGGCAGTGCGGAAATATTTTATAGCCAGTTTATAGCCAAGTCGTAGCCATGGCTTTGTAACGCCTGTTTTATTCTCCCATTTTACGTGCTATTTTCTGCAATTTTTCGCACTTCTATGAATAGAATAGTTTTGTGTGTTATTGGCAGGTCACAGTGGGCTGCGTACTTGCTGCTTTCAATAACACAACAGTAAAACAATCTGGAGGGTACGCGCGCATAAAAGTGGTTCAAATAATCTAAAATATTCTATTGAAATTCGTTTTATCGGTTTGCAATATCCCTTGTTTGTTTGTTTGCTATCACTTAGAATATATTATATTAAAAATCTTCACCTGCTTTTGCGAAAAGGAATTTGCAGTCAAACGGTTTAGGAATTTCGAATTTTCCTCCACGAAGAATGACACAAATAGATGACATAATATAAAAATAATATATATACATATATATAATTGCTTATAAATTTATTACATTAGTTTTTTTTTTGTATTTTTTTGGCAAACATACTTGCTTCATGTAAGAAAGAGCGTTCCAGTTGCAGTTTAGCAGTTGTTATATAACATTTGCTGATTGTCTAAGTGTCGAATGGTGGGAGCGTAGAGAGTTCACAGGAGGTTTGAGATAAAGGCTGAGTACCATGATGTGTGCCAATATAAAAAGATTATGCAAGCGCATGTGAAAGATTATATTTATATTATAACTTTCTGATATTTGGGTAGGGTTGTAATACCAATAAAGCTTTATACTACTTATGTAAGCCCATACATACTTGTTTAGATAAGTAGTTGCACTTGTCGGGTAATAATATTATTTGGTGCTTGATAGCTAGACTTATTTCGGCAAATAATATTCCAGCAATGAGTCTTCAAGTTATTTTTATTACCTTAACCGTATTCATATTAAAATTATTTGTGTTGTGCATCTGTATATTGCAGTTTAAACTAGTAGTCAAATCTGCATAGATTTATGGCGGTTAAGTAGCTGCCTCTTTAAGTCATAACGAGTCAATCCGAATCCATAAAATGTTAAATTATGGAATAATACTTAGCGCGAGGACCTAAATAAATTTAATAATTTCAAATCCATAGCCAAGCGCAGTATAAAATGGTAATGGTGCTATTGTTTTTATAAGCGGGATATTTTAGAAAAATAGGAAAAACTCAACAAGCAATAGGAAAATAGGAAAAACTCACCAAGCAAACATTTCATCATCAAAAATTACAATTATACATTTTATAATACCTCTTTGTGTCTGTGAAATTTGTTAATTTCTGGTTTATCGGATGAAAAGATAGATGTTTAATCAAAGAAATTTGCATTTAATTTATTCAAAAAATATTCTTCAAAAGGTTTCGGCTTTTAATTGTGGTTAATATCTGAGGCATTTCACCCACATTAACTGCTTTCAATTATGTTATCTCCACTCATGATATATGTATGTACAACTGATGGCGCTATACTTTACTGCTCATTATTTCGGATTTATTTTTTCTTCTTCGCATATTTTTAAATATCCCCTTTTATTTTCAATGGCGATTCTTCTGATCCGACCTTATTGCCTACAATTGCCACTGTGAAATGTAATACAATTAAGCCTCCTTTACTGTACAAAGTAATTGCGATGCAAAAGAGCAATTTACATACGTCTCCTGTATAACCCTTTCAATGCATTAAGCACATATACTCCTCACTACTCTTCTGGCATTTTTAATGCTTAATTTCACGATCTCAAATTGAGGCTGCATTACCGTTGGATTATTATCAATTAAGCTTTCAGTATTTCTACCTGTCGTCGCCAGTATATATGTATACATGTAAGTATATATATGTATATATATATATAAAGACTTTTTGCTGGAATTTTAAATTTTAATAACGTTTCTTTCATCTTGTAACTTTTTTTGGATGTGAAAGCGCATTATTCCCTCCAAACTGTAATTAATGAGTGAATTGGAGCTTTTATGTACATTAGCGAAGTCGCAGTAGTCTTAGCTACTGATCAACAATCGCCGAGGAAAACTCAAAATTAAATTTTTAGGCCAGTCAGCCAATCAATTTCTTCATGAGAAAATTGGTTTGATTGAACTGTATCTGCGCTTTGCAGTGCATACCGTTAAATCATAAGCTTTTTGAAAGCAAGGTGGGAAAAGTGTAATAACGAAAAGTTGGAGGAATGTTTATATATGTATATGTTTTTATCAAATCTTATACATATATACATTTTCCAATTTCTATTTCTTATACATACATACATATTCATATTCGTTAATATAGAGTCTTCCGCTATTATTTTTATTGTCATTGTTTATATTATCGAAAAGCAATTGCATGCGCTGATTCGTGTTGAGCAATTTACATGAAATACATTCCAATATAATTTTATCGACTAAAAAATAAAAAGATGTACAACCAACCCAATTGCGACTGAGGGGTTATAAAATAAGTGCATGAAAATGTATTGATACTATTACATGACAACTATTCAAAGGACGTGTGTATGTGTTTTTAAAACGAAAACATATGACAAAGCAAGAGTACAGAAAAGTTGTCATGTATACAAATATAATATATAGTATTTAACACATACATACGTTTATATTGTTATAATTTCACAAGCGGTGTAATGCTTCTATTTTCAATCAAGCCTTTATTTCGGATTATGTATATATTTTTATGTCATTGCAACTTAAACTCGTTTACTTGTCAGTGTAAATTCATTCAGATCAGATTGAATTTTTATCATTTAGCTATGGAGAATGGTTACTAGAAATGCTTTTAAGTATATACTACAGTGTGGGTTTTCGCTTGTTACTCTAAAAATAGTACCTCTAAGATAGTCTCGCCATGTATGAGCTCTCAATTGTAACGGCAAGGTACTCCGCCTTACTGTTTTCTATTTTTTTTTTAGCTGATACAAAAATTCGAGTCTCGCTTCCAACTGCTTGAAAAATATGTCGTTTCATAGGAAATTGAATACTCTACAAATAAGTCTCTTACGATTTTTTCGTAAACCTTCGTGGCGGGGTATAAAAATCGTCATGACTTCGCTATTTAAGATAGCATCAGCGGTAAAAATTGGGAAAATATTAAACTAGTTTTTATGGCTTGCCAAGTAGTATTGATTTTACGTTACAATATTGAGACACCAAGATATAAGTCACTGATTGGTTGTCTTTATGGTTTCATCATTAAGGCAACTATAACCGTTGTAATATTATGTGCAAACCAGATTTTGTTTTGCGCCACAAATTGATCTACGCATTCATATAACTTTTTCTGTTCATTGAACTGCTTTAATTATCTTATTGAACTACTCAAGCCCCCGTTTGGGCCGCTTTCCTACTGCATCATCATTTTGTAAAGCAAAGGCCTTTCATACATCCATTGCTCAAAATGGACTGTATATTTCCATAGTCTGTATCTATCCTTATTATCATAGAATTGATGTATTCGAATAGAACGTAAGTGTAATCATATATATTTGCATGTTTAAACTATTCATTGATTGAATCATTAGAATGCGTATTCGTTTATACACATACAGGCAACTATATGTAATTTTCAACATTTCAATTATCTCATTTGATTTTGTTGACGAAAATATCGATAGACTTGTTAACTGCCTAGGCAAGCCAGAGCATTTGGCATATCTTGGGCATTTACCCACGTATTTACTGCAGTACGGTTTAAATTGTAACTCAAGCACAGCGCTTCACAAATGAGCGCTTGTACGGCTCATCAATCGTGACGAAACGCCAAAAGATATGCAACAAAATGCAATGCAACCTTTGGTGTAATTGCAAAATTTCACAGTTATGTAATTGACACCATCACCACCGCCTGCGTCTTTATCACCAATACCACATTCACCAGCAAAACCGTGGGCGCCACTTCAGCGCCAGCATCTGACATATTGATTGCCAAATTAAAGCACAAAACAAAGCTGCGGGCTTGTAATTCCGCTGATTATGTTCACACATGCTTAGCTATATAAACGTATGTACTTATGCATGTGCGTGGGGCATTTTCTGTCACACTGCCGATTCAGCCAGTCAACAAATCCTGATGTTCTATCATTACGATATTTTAGTAGTGTTGCCAATATATTTGAAGATATAAACTGGCCTTAACTCGATTTATGTTTAAAAATGAAAATAATAGTTTCTTATTTCCATCTACTTTTTAATTTAACTAAAATTTGTGCATTATTTTATATATTTATATGGCATTTGTTAGATATTTAGTAAGTTGATACCAATTTTATGAATGCATTTAACATAAATGTAAATTCCTCAAAAATTTATTTTAATTACTACACCATATATAAACAACATAATTTTTAATGTTTTTAAAATAAAATGAAATTTATTGAAATACAAAAACCAAATTCCCTTAAAATACAATTTCACATTCATGCGCCTAATTCTATGCATTAAATATTTATACTAACTAATTGTTCATAGATATTGCATTCATCCGTGGGCTGATGAATACATATTAAAGGCAGATTAAATTTGTATTACAGTATTCACAGTGCTCTAAATAAATAATTATGTATATTATTATGTTTTTTAAATTTAAAAAGGCATTGTTCATTTCGGCATAACACCTCACACACCCGTAAGGGCATCATTGCGATAATTTCCAAATGGTTTTTTTATACGCTCATTCAAAATTTCGCTCTGAATAATGACCGCAGCTAATATAATATTAACCGAACGACTATAATGAAATTGATAAATTAATTGTATTTATGTATTAATTCAAATATAATTATGCATATGAATTGACAGCTGTGTTACCAACGATTTGCACTACTCACTCACAGTGTTATAACGCATATTAATATACTTGCATATATTTGTTTATTACTTTGAATGTAATTATCAACGACTATGTGAAATTGTTATATATTTCTCAGTTAGTAATAATTAAACGTTGATTATTTCCGTTAAATACTTTAGAGTTAGCATAATATTGAATTTAGGATTATTCATTTTTGCTTTTTGAAAATGTATAAATAGCAAATGAAATCTATAATTTAAAAGTTTGCTTCAAATAAATAACATAAAATTATAATTATTTCATGAGAGTTGGTTGTGGATTTGCATTGCATAGATATCAGATTTTTAAATGAAAGGAAAGAAATCGTTTATGAAAAGAAACTTCTGTTATTGACATCACCATGAATTGGAATATAAGCAGTTAGCAATGATAAGGGAACTTTGAACTTAATGGCATAATAACACCACTTTATGATCTATTTGAGCTAGGCTTCCATACAAGTTACAACGCTATTACCCCGAAACTTGAAAATTCTAAGTAAAAAGGTTTATTTCATGCTAACAAGCACAAATTTCCATCCATAACATAAATGCTGAGTCACTGAGTTTTTATGGTTGGAATTTCACTATCTTTTCAAATAATAGTTCTCTGCAAGGAAATAATATGTAAGAATTGCTTGAGATTTTTTAGAAAATCGCTTAAATTCCAATTCCATAGTGTTATTGAAAGTCGCGACTATTTCGAAAGAATATATGACTAGATATATATAGTATGTGTGTATTAAATCGGTAACGTCTGCGTTTTTCCGTATAACCGTCCGACCAATTATAGTAAAGTAATTGAAACGTTTGCTGGCAATCTTCCGCATCCAAAGATGATAAAGAAGAAGGTTTGGGGTCAAAAATCAAAAAATACTACCATTGAAACCAATAAATAAGGTTATGGTTAAATAAGAAGAGTTCTGCAGTATACGCAAGAGAACCATAGACACTTCTAATTTTTACGTAGAGTTATAAGAATTTGGTGAATCGCCGATTTTCGTCTAAAAGTTCGAAGGTTTTATGAGAAGCAGTCTTTTTTCTAAAAGCGTAACTATTGTGAAATTTTGAAATAGTTTTTCTCGAAACAGCATTTTTCGAATTTGCTGCGAATGATTCGATCCTCATGACATTTTTCCTACCAATTGTGTATATAATACATACAATGATCTATTGTTATTTTGATCTGATCAAAAATCGAATTTTGGCAGACCAAAAAACAAAAAAAATTAAAATAAAATTCAACCTTTTTTTGACACCATTTGTCAATTCTTGATTTATTTTGATCGTCTTTCATTGCACGGAGAATATCTTCTAATTTAACGCGAACTTTTTGTTTAAAGGTTTCATTCACGGAAAAGGCCGGAATCACTGCAGCAGTGGACGAATTTTTTTTTAGCGCCGTCGGAGTTTCGTATAATTCAAAAAATATTATTTTTTCAAAAATTTCACTGTGTATTCTTGAGACATGTATAAATATACCCTGAAAATTTTGGAACAATCATATAGAAGTTTTTTAAATTCTTAAAAATCGACAGTTTTTTAGGCTGTCACAGTAAGTGCGCTCCCATAATTACCCTGTTTAAATCTGTATTACTCGATTTGGCAAGGTAATTTGATATTTTTTACAACCTTCTTTGAGTTATTATTGTTGTTTGGTTGTGAAGTGATATTTCTAAAAAAGAGTGGCTGTTTCGATGGTTATACTTTTATGAGATTAGCAATATGATATATGCTTTGTACAATATTAACAACTCATAATTGTATTTGAGCAGCTCAGCCGGTAGCCAAAAGTCATATTCAATGCTTGGACTTTTTCTTGACATCCACATTAACATATTATATTATTGTACTTCGCTGTAGCCGCTGAGCACATTGGAGGTAGTTTCTTTATAAGTTATTATACAACCCCTTGTAGAACTTTTAGAAATTCTATCATTCAGTAAACACTTCAAGTTTGTATTATTTATTATTTTATTATTGTTGTTAATTATCTGTTGTTCTACAAATAATCCTTTCTTTCTATTCTAGAGTCTGAGAGCCTTATTAGCACAATATATGCGACTAACTTTTATTAATGTAAATAAAAATATATATATGTGAAAGATGTCAAAATTTCTTTATACAAACTATCAATCTACCAGTCTTAAAATTTCCTTGCTGTATAAGTGTTTTAAGGTACATAATGTACAATACATCACCATTTGATTATTACTTCAAGAAAAGCGTTTATTCAACGTTGTTGAAAGGTTATGTGTGTTCAGTTCAGGACATAGAGGCAGGTGCCACAGCGCGATAAATCATATTAAAAACGAAAAGCAAGCAGCAATATAAAAAGATGGAACTTAAAATAAAATATAAATTTTCATGTGAGAATGCTCATGTAAAGCAGCCAAGTGCTCAGCGTCCTGAATTGAAAGAAGTCGAGTCGTCATATGGCTGGTGAGTCAGACGGCTTTTGTGACAGGTGCTTCATATCAACAGCTGCTGTCAACTGTGCAGTGAACAATTACAGCCATTGCTTATTGTATGTCGGTTGTTGTTTTTTTTGTTCTTGTGCTCAAGGAAATTCACTCTAGTCTTCTAGACCATAATTTTCTTTGTTGTTTGGTGGTTTAGCTATATGTATGTATATATGTTTGCATATTTGTGTATTTGAGACCTTTTTTTAAGCGAGTTTGCTGATTGCTGTGCTCTTTACCACCTTTGTACAACAATTGTGCCATACAACATACCTTTTTGTGTTATTTTGCGATTTCATTTTTCTCCTATTATTTTAGCACGTTCTATTTCACAAGGTTTTCAAAGCTTACTAACCAGATACATATAAGGCTTGATGACTGTGCATTGCTTGCCTGCTTGCATTGCGCTGACTGACACTCAGCTAAGTGACTGACAACTTCCATGCCCAACCCATAGTTATGCAAATTTGTACCGGTATTGTCGTTTTCACTTCACTTTAGCATTGTTTGCATTTCAGTTGGAAATTTTTTCGTTCGTTTATGCCTTTGTAGTTAATGTTCGCTGTGATTTGTGGCATTGTTTATTGATTAATGAAGTGGATATAATAAAAACAGCGGGCATAATGATAAGCATAATTGCTCTGTGGAAGCAAAATAAAGAAGTTTTTAGGAAACAAAGAAGAATCTAAATAAAATTGGAAGTTCTTAATAACACGATTTGTTTTTGGACTTCAAATCAATCGGTGCTTTAAGGAAGTGTATTGTCTAGCAAATAATTTACTATTTTTAATTATATTCTCGGCGATTAGTAATACTAAACTTTGACTTGAGATGCTGCTGTTAGGAAAGTTAGTGTAATAAGAGCGTACTTCCATTTTTTAAGGTAAATTTAAATTAACACTTTTTTTTACAATTCCGTCAAGTTTATTCATAATTTCGTTGCTGCTCTGCTAATCTGATTGCTGATACCGCTGTGGTTATCTAGCTCCAGCTTCATTTTAATACGGACGATATTCATCATGCCACGTTTCATTTTGAAACCGATCCAATGTTGATCGAATTTTTTTCCAATATTTGATGAAAGCGGTTGCAGATATGCAAACGAAGCCGTGGTGCGGCCGGCATTTTTTTCTAATCATAAATGGCTTAAAATTATCTGCATTAAAAAAAAGGCCGAATCCATTTTGACCAAATTTTACATGATATACAATTGTATGTATGTAC
Source organism: Bactrocera oleae (assembly GCF_001188975.3). Classification (NCBI taxonomy): domain Eukaryota; kingdom Metazoa; phylum Arthropoda; class Insecta; order Diptera; family Tephritidae; genus Bactrocera; species Bactrocera oleae. Next base: position 1,001,517 of record NW_021678078.1, on the reverse strand, counting down.
CCTGCTTTTGATGTAACTCATACGTCCTGTCCAACTATGCCGTATGCTACAATTGAGTAAAACTTTTGCATTTTGAAATTTTTAAAATTTTTTTTGTAGCGTTTCATTTTACGAAATATTAAATAGCGACATATTTGCATAGTAATATGAGAAGTAATATCTCAAATTCATTAAAATCCAAATGAATAAATAATGTTGTTACCCTACTAATAACCGAAAAGTTTCTATCACATCCATACAGACATATGTATGTAATGCATTGAAATTTAGTTAAAACTTCTTTGTAAATTTGTCGTTTTGCTATACATATTCTAATGTCTAACATGTGCTTGCTTCCTTTTACTTAGCATATGCGCAGGCGCATTGCTTGTTGTAGAAATAGTTTGTAAAACAATTCAACAAGAGGACTTATGATTATGTGTGTTTTATTTTAGGAATGCAAATGCAAGTTTATTATATTTCCTCATATGTATCTACCTATACACAACGATACAAACTGACACTTCCATGTCAGCTCAGCGGTTTTACTACATGTCGATCCTGTGCCATATTTTCACAAACGTTTTGCTTTTGGGTTAGAAGCGAAATTAATTTCAAATGACACATTGCAACAACTATAGAAATGTTTGCAACAAATGTACCCAGTATGCTAAAATATGCGAATAATTTGCACAAGAGTTCTCATTGCCTTTAGCTACAATAAAAGATGAAAATGTGCCATTCTGTTGGCGCCAGCGTGCAATGTGTGTGAGTATTTGCCTTTACGTGCATCTGCTTGACATACTCAGACTTGCACAAAATATTTGTACGTTTTGTTCCTTAGCAAGTGAGTTGTCAAGTTTGCACAGTCTGCCATATGTGGCCTGCGTGCAGCAATTGTTACTAAGATATAAACTAGTTGTGTTACTTTTGCAAAACATTTTGTGACATTTAATTTCATTCTTAACTGAATATCAAATAGGCTCAAAGAATTTTGATTTAATGGAAACTAAATTATGTCTGTTTATATCAATGATTTTGGTAAGAACTTGTGTGTTGAACATATTTTAATAAGCGTGATAACCTTGTTATGCTTAGTAAAGATAATATCCAAAAATTATGTTCTTTTTAATCTACCAACATATAAGGAAGGAAGTGATTTCAGTTCTTTTCTTTACCTTTAAAAAATATATAATATTTTGTACGGTGAAGCAATCTATTTCTATAACTTGCCATACCAAATTAAGCTTATTGTTTAAATTTTCATTTAAGCATATTTTAACAACTGATTCATTCAATTAATTCACTATATATCTATACTGTTCACTCTCACATCTTTTTTTGAGTCATTGCTGACCATAAAGTCATCATAACTGAAAATTGTCACGTGTAAATCTATCACAAGTGAAAAATTCTTTTGCGCAGTATATAATACAATTTTAATTTCTTTACTAAATTCAAAAATGTTAAAATAAAATTAGTTATAATAATATACGAGTACATAAATATAAAAAAGGAGTGCAACAAAAATATAAATAAACAATATGCTTGCTCCTCTCAAAAGCTCTGCTGTACGTGTTTCTTTAGTTCGTGAATATTTCGGAATTTAAAAATGCCTAAGTAAAAATGAAAATTAACTAAAGATATACTTTTATTTGAAACTTGATAATAACTTACGTATATTACATTTGAAAACTCATTCGTTATCTATTTATTTATTTTAACACAAAAAGAGTTATTGCACAGGAGCAAGGTGTATTGCACGGAATAACAGCTACATATGTAGGTATTTCAGAACTTATTGAAACTTTTATGGAAATGCACGCTGTCGCTTTTCAATGCATACAGAATTTGCTTTTAGAAAAATTTAAAACACTGACAGTCATTTTACTGTTCATTTAACTGTCCGTGGTGACAGTACTAAAGAATTCAGCTATTTCATTCTTACATATGTAGAGCTATAGTAAGCAATATAAATCATGTCTCTTTTTAACAATAACAGTGACGGTCAGTTGAAGGGTAAATTGACCGTCAGCACTGACATAATAAATATGAGTGTATTGGTGAACCCATCAGCAGTTTCTTGTAGGGTTGATACTGTGTATAAAGGTGTAAAATATTTTTTCATCCTTCCAAGCTTTATTTCAAGTTTATTTGGTTTTATGGGAAGTTTTCGCTTTTTCTTTCAATCGCGATTTGCAAGCTGCTTTTAGGTTTTCTCGTCTAATCAGCTTGGAATAATTGAAAGTATTTGTAATAAAACTCTTTCTAAATAAAAATACGATACATTTTTCGCACGACTTTCTATGTAATACTAAATGGGAAGCCACATTCAATGATTGATAACAATACTTTCATTAACTCACTTAACTTAGCTCTTTACATCAGTTTCTGTCAATACAACATGGACTGTATATTTGATATAAAGAAATTTTCTACATCAAAATGTTTTTAACTTTTTCAATAGTCAATTGTTTGCGGTTTACCACACATGTGGCCAGCAAATTGGCAAACTTTTGAGGCACCAAAACTATTTACAGTTTTTCATACACACTAGTGTCAATGAATATACAATGCTCAACTCTTTCTTACTCTTAAATACTTGGTCTTTTACCATAAAATGGGTGCATTCTTTCTTATCTTTCCCTTTCTTCAGTTCGTTTCACTTACTTCGTCATTCGCTTTTCCACTTTAGTCTATTTTCATCTTTCACTTATCACTTTAGTTTTCCAACAGTAAATATCTTACTTTTTCACATAAGCAAACTAAATTAACTAAACCTTGGCAAGCACTCTCATGAGATTTTATTGTCGACTTACACTGATTTCGATATGTGGTTATGTTTTCGCACACATACTCCACCTAGTAGCGTTATGTAAATGCTTTAGTAAATTGTAATATGTTTCAACTGGAAGTAGAGATATGTGCAATCTATAAGAGGTTTGCCTTTAATACATCGAGATTAGAGAACAAAGGCAAATATTAATCATCGAAAATCGGTTTTCAAATATTCTCAATTATACTACAATACATCTTGTATACACTCTTGCAGAACAACAGCAAGAAAAAAAAATCACTCGCATGAAATGAAGTAAGTTGAATATTGTATATTCGAAAAGTAATATTATCATTATTGCTTTATATTTTACTCCATAAAAATCAACTGCTGCAAGCACCTCTTAAATGTCAGATTTTTAACAGTGATTTACTAGCATAAAATATGTTATGCATACTAACATAAATATTATATATGGTTCAAGAGGGCATAATTTATATATTCCGTCATTTAAAATATATTAACTTTATTTTAACTGAAATTTAAATAGCTTGTTCATTTCGTGAATTGATGCAGAAAATATTTCCTTTTTCACTTCAGTGCATTAATTGCTTGATATATGCTCACTTTGTTTCTTAATTTTGTTGGGTGACCCCTTCACCGTTACTTTTTGGGCTTTACATCTGAAAATTAAAAGCTGTTAGTATTTTTGCTAGCCAGATCTGATAAAGTGATTTTTTTTTATCTAAATGAACATGTGTATGAGTTTGAGTGACAATTATTATAGTTTAAACTTAATATATTTTATATTTTGTTTGTTTCGTTTCTAGTTATTTTCTACACCGCTTTGGCAAAGAAATTATTGAGAATAAAAAGTGTCAGTGGGAATGACGAATAAAAACTATAGTTGAAACGTGAAAAAAACACATTTGCTTTCATAAAAAAAGCACATGCTAAGTTGAAGCTGTTTAGCGTGTTATTGATTTTTTGTTTATTCATATTTGCTTTAAAATAAAAATCTGGTGAGGCTCGCAGCTGTTGCCGGGTTGTTTATAATTTGATTAGCAGCGGAATAAATTTTTAAACGTTGGAACCGTGGACAATAGGTATCCACAAATTGATTTTAAAGTCAAACCAAAACATGAAAAAACTTAACTTCGATTACACCGAAGCTACAATAATTAATAAATGAGTTTAGCGCTGAGCGGTCCATGCCATTGAGTCTTGCTTCATGCACAATTATCCAAATACGAATGCTGCAGTTATATATTATATTAATACTTTGTCAATCCACCAAATCAAAAGAGAAAGTAGAGAAGAGTAGCATGATTATATCAAAGAGAAAAGCTATTCCATTTATAATTTCATTCCATTAAAGAGTTTAGCATAAAAGTCGAACAAATTCATTATGGTCTGTGTGAATTCGGTAAATTGTACATTATTTGTGATATGCGAAGAATTATGCGGAAGGTTGTAAGGTTTAACAAAAATCAAGCGTGAAGATATCACGTTACACCAGTTTCATTTTGCGTTTCAAAAGCGTTTGCATGCCCTCAAAAATAATGATGCCGCCAAATTTCTAGAAATCGATACAATCTATCAGTGAAAGTGAAAAGAAGGGTAAAACATTTACGCCAAAGTTATTTTATCAAAATGAAATCAGGGATTTAATACGTGCTCAGTTTAGCAAAGATAAAACAAATTTTTAAAGCGGCGGAGGTGGAAGGATATTGTGTTATTTACATTTGTAAAAAATAAATATACTTAATGGTCCTCAAATACGCCAATTAATGAAAGATACAAATTTTACCAAAGTTTTTATCAAAGTTAAGTTTTAATAGTCGAAATTTTCCTAGGTAACCATAAAGCAACAAATTATGAAGAAATTGTACTAAATGATAAACTTTCGGAATCCAAGAGAAAATATCAATGAATAAATAAAAATGTTTATGCAAATCATTGATATTCTGATGAACAGTGAGCGGAAATATATCCAAAATCGACCTTATATCTAGGCCTCTGCAGACTTGCGTAATTTATCTGAGTTGATTGTTTCGGCTTTTTTCTCTATGGTTCTTATTGTATTGTTTGTGTAGAGCTCCCACCAATACCATCAAAATTAAATAAAAATTTTTTAGACGTATTTTATTTTATACTTCAGAATTTAAATATTATATATTTTTGTACAAACATATAAGAACATATATAGATTAAAACTCAACTCATATACATAAATTCTTCTGTAGGCAGACAAACGGACGTGATTACTATTTACATATGTGCAACACACATGAACATCGACGCTGGTAATTGCATTACATTAAGGAATTGCCAACATTTGCGTGTTTAACTCGCTTAGAAACGGAAGTAATTTATAGGTGAAATAAACGCACGCAAGCCAGAGGGCGGCAATTGAAACCGGTAACATATGCACAGATACTGAAAAAAAACACATTGCACATATTATACTAACAAACTGTACAAAGTTTAAGTACTCTTGCCTAGTAAAATGTTTAGATCACGCCCACTTGACGCGGACACACATTGGCGAACACTTCTAGCTCGCTGCTTTGCACCACCGACTGCGAAACTTAGTCACTGACATACACATAGCATACGATTGCCTGCCTACTTATTGATACACACATAAATCAACGCCACAGTGCGTTCGTCCGATCGTTCGTTTAGTCGAAGTGCCTAGAGGCCTGCAACACGTTCACAAATAACATATATATAGTGACTATCAAAAGGATTCACACTATTTGCAATACCAATGTTATTCAGAAGCACTACAACTGGAAAGGCAAACAATTTTTATTCGGCTTTCTTTCGTACTTTTTGGCCGCTCCAACACGCTATACTCCTAAGAGTCGCCTTGAGTAATTTGTTTAGTTATATCGCGTGCATCATTGCCACAGTAGAGTCGAGTTCATTTAATTAAAAGATTGAGATATCAACATTTAGCGCTATTAGTAGTAAAATTGCAGTCGTATAGCTTACTAAGTAACTAGTATATGGTAGAGTGAGTTTAATTTAATATCAACGTGAGGGCGCATGAGCTGTTTAAATTAAAAAAAGGTCAGCCTACTGAAGACAACCAAAACTGACAACATCACCGTTATCAGCAAATTTCTTGAATTATGTAAGATCTCCAATATAAAGTATAAGTAAGTTAAAATATATTAATATAATTTATATTAACCCTTTGCACTCGAGCCCGACCAATTAGAAGTGTTAACTCGAGCGTCGCCGATACGGTGCCCGATCAATTTTAAATATGAGCTCGAGCAGCGCTGCTGCAGCGCCGCAGTGCACGGTCTTTTGTAACTCGATCTCTTTATTTACGATGCACCATAGAATATCTTATCTATTCTTTGAAGTGCTTTCCTGGACTAGGTTCGGCAGAGATTGTAGCCAAATCTTAGCTCAGTTCAGCTAGTCACAGCGTAGCATTCGTTTGAATCAGTCGAACAAGTATATTAGCTAAACAATATTTTAGCCCTAAAATATGGAGAAAGATCCGATCATCTCGAGTTCGGTCGAATTCGATTTCGCCGTTTTGGATGACGAACATACATTTCATATCTTCATTCACATATCGCAAGCAACGGGATCAAGCATCTACATTGCATTCTGACGAAATCCGGCTGAACGGGAAGCTTGACGTAATACTAAAAGGGACAAAAAGGGGCTGAAAAGTTTGTTCTGATCGTAGCACGCCTGGAGGAAGGCGGGAAATTTCATATTTCTGTGATATGTGACAAGCCTAGGATGCATCTTGGCTATTGCTTTTCTAGATATCACATCAAAATTAATTACAGAATTCAAAGTTTGTTGTTCTCGGCATTTAACTAAATAAACTAATGCAATTTTATTACTTGTATACGCTTGTTTGTTTATAAATGTTAATTTTTTTTTATTTTTTTTAAATACCTGCAAAATATTCATCGAATTCGGTCGAAAAAGGCCTCGAGTGCAAAGGGTTAATATATTAAAGTGAATTAGAGAGCCAAAAGCTTTAGTAGCCAGCGCTTTCTCTTGGAGGATTAAATATTCATAATTAGTTTCGTATTCGGTAGTATCCGGTTGCACTGAAGCTATCATAACCTTTACTAATACAAAAGATTCCTTACAAGAACTCGTTTTCGAACGCTCAGTTTGTATGACAGCCATAGTTATATGATATGATATGGAATGATATTTCTTAAAGATTGCATTATTGATTCAGATAAATCTATGCCAAATCTCGTAAAATGAAAAATTTTTCCATGCAAGCACCTGATTCCTATTGGTCAATTTGTATGGCAGCTATATGTTATAGTGGTCCGACAGCGGCGGTGCCGACAAATGAGCAACTTCTTCGGGAGAAAAATACGTGGTACTATTATACATAAAAGACAAATCAATATTTTTAATAACCAAGACTAAATATAGTGAATAAAAAATACGGAAAAGGTAAACTAAGTAACTAATTGGTAGACATAGTGAAATTAATTTCACTCAAAATTTGCATGAATTACACTTAAGAGAGAGAGAGCTAGAGTTCTGTCTCCTTTACTCTCGATCTAAGTGTTAAATGACCTACTGAAAGGATTTGATAGACGAGACTGTCTTGTGATAATTAAAGGAATACTCCTAGATAACGTTTACGAATCAATATAAGGATACCTCAATGTGCTAGATGCCATCCTGCTGAGTGAAAAGAAGCGGCTTAGTTGTCAAATAAATAAACAGAACTGGTTTTACACGGATGAATAAATCCTAGTTGCAGACCTTCAGTAATTGGGAACATTCTGCATCCCTGATAACTTGAACTACTGCGCCGCGTAACCTACTCTTCTGTTTTCTCTTCAATTCTTGTTTCAGACTGTAGTGTCTTTCAAGCAGAAGTGGAAGCAAATGTACTTCTCCGAAGTGCGGTTTCTTTTAGGTAGGTCGGTGAATACACTTCGATAGCATAGCTGCTATACAGGCCTTGAGTTCGCTGACTGAGAGCTCAAAGCTAGTTAAGGAGTGAATGACCTCACTAGCAATAGCATCAATCTATTTCCATTTAACTTGTCTAGGTGTCTGGCCACAGCAAAATAGTCGGAAATTGTAAAGCCTATAAGCCAAATTCCATCACAATAGGAACGAGCAGGGGCTCCCTGTCTTCGTACATTAGACAAAGTGGAACGTAGCAGGTCAATTGAACTGCTAGCTCATATCAAGGCTCATATCGTTGCAATGATAAGCGTTCTAAGTGGACACTGTCCCATTGGCACTCACACGATGAGACTAAAGATTTTGGAGGAAGCAACTTATCAAACTTGAACTTGCAAAAGATGAGATGGAAACATTTAAACACTTTCTCCTCCACTCTCCAGCTTTCGCCAGACTAAGGTTGAAGCACTTCGGCTTTCGCGATGTTGGCAGTAGTAAGAGCAGTTGTACGAGGCATCTGTATATTTATGTACATATATATTGTATAAAATTAGGATAATACTAGCAAAAGTGTGCGTCGGTGTAATTGTATATGTGCACATACTCCTACACTTACATACAAAGCTATAATAGAGGTGCAATTCTGCGCTTGGGTTAGTATTCAGGAGGGATTCTGTTTGCAAGGCTTCCACTTAACTGCACTTACACAATGGCTGCTTAGTTGCTATTATGCAGCAAGGGAGTGAAAATTTATTAGACTGGCTCACACACACGCGTGTACATATATAAAGAAGTAAAAACTTATATGTAAACCTGCGTGTCTGTCTCATGAAGTCATAAGTTTTCATAAGTATTTTGTAGCATATGCACGAGAGCTTGGTATATATAGGGTATACCAACAAAAACGATATTTTTGTTATGCAGATAATTTTTTGATATTTCTCGAAATTAACCAGTCGCCAAACTTTGGCAATGTGTCCATATTTAAAGGTGAAACATGAGGCGGCCGACCGTAGTGTTGGATTTCATCGAATTCCGTAGGAAAAAAGTCGGTCAACATCGTGTTATAAGGCCCGACTATACCGCCATACCACAATCTGCACTTAATGGAAACTTGTGTGGGATGCAATTTTCTGAACCACACGAAGATTTGACTCACCCCAATAGCAACAATTTGGTTTGTTGACGAAGCCATTTAGCCAGAAATGGAGCTAATCTGAAAGTGTGATTTTTCGATGAACGTAAATTTGTGATTTTTTCACAGAACGTGAATTTGCTTAATAATCTTGGATTTAAATAATTTTTGGAATTTTCAAGCGTTGTATCAAAGTGACATGATGAAATGGCAAAGTTACTGATAGCAAATGAGAATCCGTAAAGAAACATGTTGCTGCGACAGCTGTTAATATCTCGTCATCCCTATCTGTTGACGCTGTATATCCATTTACATATATGTATGTCTGTATATTATGTATTGCAGGAATGGTGTAAGTGCATTACCGCCTCATTGAATTTTCCGGTATTCAATTTGATAGCAAATGGTTGACCATTAACTGACTTGGTCAAGCATTGTGCGCCTCTCAAAGGTAATGGATCGACAGGCGCAATGCATGTAGGAAAGTAGCAATACAGGCACATAAGACCTTAGACCTATGGCGCTTTTTACATACATAAGTAACTTCATAAATGTTGAATTATGGTATATGAAACATATGGTACTTCAACACTACTAGGCAGTTTACCCCACGGTTGCGTGTTCGAACAGCAATAACTGTAAAATTTAGTTTTATTTCTTTGTTGACCTTTTATTTGGATTTTTATACTCTTGCAACATATCTGGACAAAGTATAATATGTTTTTGTGTCCCCTAAAAATAATTTAGTTAGATATAGGGTTATATTAGTGTATATAAATGATTAGAATGACGAGACGAGTTGAAATGCGGACGTCTGTCTACACGTCTGTCTGTGCAAGCTGTAACTTGAGTAAAAATTGAAATACAGGGTGGCTCATGAATCTTGCTACGAAAACAAACCGTAATAACCTTTTTTTTAATCAATGCATTACATTTATTTTTATTTCTAATTGTATAGAAACTTTTATTTTTTTTATGTAATAAATAATTTTTAAAAATTATGGACCGTAAATGACCTCTATGCTCCGCCACGCATATGCGACACCTAATTAGAAAATTATTCAATGCGGCCTGAAAGATTGAAGTCGAGATTGCCTCAATTATCGATTTAATGGGATGCTTCAATTCAATCAGATTTCTGGGTTTTGTTTCGTACACCCTTTGCTGGACATAACCCCATAAAAAAATTCTGGTGCAGTCAGGTCAGGTGACCTTTGGGGGCCAGCCGAAAGTGAAATTTCTTGATATTAATTTGTTTTCAAATTTTCGTTGGAGCTCCGGAATAACCGGTCTGGCTATGTGTTTAGTTGCTCTATATTGCTTGAATTAAATGTTATTGAAAAGGATACGTCTTCTGTGCAGTTCCGGATAAAATAACTCATTCAACACCTCTAAATAACGGTGCCCATTAACAGTTACTGTTATGTCGTATTTTTTCAAAGAAGTATGGCCTGACAATACACCATGATAAAACTGCGCACCACACAGTGACTCGTTCTGGGTAAAGTTTCATCACGTGGATTATTTATGGATTTGTTTCACTCCATATATTCCGTTTAAATAAAAATTGACTTTATCAGCCATAAACAGGCAATGTAGCAAGTTATTGTCGTCTTCGGCCATTTAAATCATTTTTGGCAAAATTCCAGGCGAATAGGCAAATCTAGAGGGTTTAACCGGCTTGTTATTTGAACTTTGTAAGGAAACAGCTTTAAGTTATCATGAATTACCCGTGGTATTGACCATCTGATAACTTCAAGCTGCGAGTCGAAACTCTTGGATTTGCCGGAATTGATGATGTATCAGCCGCGATTGTTTTTTGAACACGAATATACTAATCTCGAAGGTACGGTCTTCTTGCAATACTTCCAAATTCAACAAACATGTTTACCAACCTCATAATGTTCCATCTACTCGGGAGAGTGCCGCCAAAATCCCGTCTGAAATTTCCTTTGGACGGAAATGACGGACTACAAAGCATGGTACCACTGCAGTATCCAAACCACCTTTTGGGAATCCCAAGCATTCACTTTTAAAATATTTAAATAGTATTCTGCCAAATAAAAAAAGTAAGTCGATATCTTACACAGAAAAAATGTTATTACGGCGGTGGTTGCATTGTTGCCATAGATAATAACTCATGCCAAATTTCGTCAACATATCTCGTCAAATTAGAAATATTTCCATACAAGCACTTCATTTCGTTCAGTTTGAACGGCAACTATATGCTATAGTGGTGCGATATCGTCGGTTCCCAAAAATGAGCAGCTACTTGGGACGTGTGCGAAATTTCAGATCGATAACTCAAACCACCTGATAACAGCAAGAAAAGTTTATTAAATAAGCTGCTTACTCAACTGTGACGACAGCTGTTCAACTTTCTCAAATTTCTGCATGACTGCCCAGCAACTCACGAAAACGCGCAACTCACCTTTGCAGGTTACCTAATACTCATCATGCGCAAGTATTTGTAATGAGAACTCATGAGTGAATTTAATAATTAAAGCGCGACTGTTGAAAACTAAGGAAGAGTGGTGGAATATTGTGCTTTATGGGTATGTCATAGAGCTTATGAAATTCAAATTAATAGATAATGTGAATATGTACAGATTATGCATGTTTTATTGACTAAAAGTTAACAGCTTTCTCTCAAGTTAATATAAGACATATTTACTGAAAAGAAACAACTTATGACTTCTATATTGATGTGTTGCTGTCTTACAACACATTACGACTGGTGGACACAATGAAACTCAGCTCATTCTCCATATAACAGCCGAGTATATTGTAATTCATACCAGAAAATTAAGGTTACCAAAAACAATTTACCTTGGTAAGCTGTTTCAAGTATAATTGAATCACTCTACCCTTATTCCCACAAACGAGTACTCAATTCCCACAGAACACAGAAAGTGCAAGGAAACGCACATTAATTCGTGTCATTATCGCGTTGCAGAAGCGAATTTTAACAGCTGCCAATTTGCTGGCAATTAAAAATGACACACGCTGGCATTGGCACAGCTGCCACGAAACTCATTTTTGGGAACATTAAAAATAATCATGTTTGGTTGTATGTAGTTTAGAGTTATTTAAATACGTTCTTATTAATGTGAAAAAGGAGAAGACAGGCGGTGAAATACTGACGTTTAAAAATTTTCTCCACAAAATGTGAATACAGCGATATTGAAAAAAAGTCGCGAGAGTGAGATCTCTTCATACCTTCTGTTTATGTATTACTATAGGTAGCCCGGTCGTATTCCTATTGCACGCTTTGATCCGTTGGTGAATATGTGGATTTCGCTAATGGAACTGACGATCACAGAACCATTAGTTCATTATTCTCTATTGGGAAGTGAAACAGTTGTGTTTAATTCCTCATGGATCTATTTTCCTCGGTAGCATTGACAATTCAGCCCGACTTCGTTAACAAAGTCGAATATGATACCATGCCCGTGAGCACAGTACAATACAGCTAGCAGGCCACACTACGCATTCCTGCCACAATATTTACTATTGTCTTAAAATAAAAACAGCAAAGGAAACAGGGATTACTCCCTCCGCAGTGGTAGCAGTTGTCTCATGGACATACCAAAAATTTAAAGAAGAAATTAAAATATTTTTTGTTTGATGTCCTTTGAAGGCAAATGTATGCCAAAATTGATGAAAGTAATTTTTACTATGGCAGATATGATATATAAGATCACTTACTATTATCCATAAAATACTTATAACTGCCGCATTAATCTCGCTGCTTATCACAATAATAAGGGTTGAGGAAAAGGCAAGTGCAGATCGAAAGACCGTGCCATTAAACGGCATAATTTATAGTAAAATAAACGTTTAACCCTTCTTGAAAAAATATAAATACAAACACATATTTTATTTTCCCCTTCTTTGAAAAATACTAACTGTAAGACTAATCATTGAGGTTAGGTATGAGATTAAAAATGTAAAGAGAGTCCATAGACAATATTGTGCAGTGATTCAATGAGTCTGAAGCCAAAGCAACTATAATTTTATATGAAACAAACTATTTATATCGAATAACAAAGTTTGAGTGAAGTCCAAGGGTGAAGTGAAGACAGGTCTTTGCAACTGGCTTATTTTATAACGACATACGATAATATTTTTAATATCCCTCTTGTACCTCTGCACAACAATAAGGAAAAAACTAAATAATGGAGAATGGAGCAAATGCCCTTTTAAAAGTCTAGCATATTATTTTAAAATATTGAGCTCACACGTTCCATTGATAAAGATCAATAAGAATGAATTTACAAACAATAAACTTCCAATAAGCCACTTATTTTTTCACACAACTTTTTTTAAAGAATCTTCTCCTACAAAAACATAGCTGTAGATGTACTAGTTATGGTAAAAGTGTGGCTAGCTCAACATTTGTCGCCAATATTAGAGTTGTCGGCACCATTTGCTAAATTTTTTAAGACAACAAAAAAATTGAATAACAACGACCTTAAACAGCGCAATCAATATCACCACTAAACGCCAAAGCCACTCTGTCTACCCCGCTACCAATCTATGCAAGATAATACTTCCTAGCCGCATTAAAATGTTAAACGAGCGACACTTCCATTGCCGTGTAGTTGGGTACACAATTCAGGATATGCAAATCATTTAACAACATTTAAACGAAGTAGTTACGTAGTGCAAGAGCATAAGGGACATTAACACAGCTTACTTAGCAGTTAGGGGGTTAAGAGAATACAATGTCGAAGTGTATTTTAAAAAGTATTATTTGAAATGTGGAACAACGAAAAGTCCTGTCACTCATTGGCATTACGGGTATTTGAAGTGAATAACTTTAGTTGTAATGTAGTATCTAGTGCCGCTCTAGTGTAACATTGCCTAAACAGCTGGCGCACTTTAAATAAAGAAGTGTTGTTACTGCACAAAACGTTTTTTTCTATCTGGACTCACTTGCATACCATTCACTTGTTATTGCCCTATTTATATATTTAGGAAGGTTAGATTAATATATAATATTTTGTTCTTCAAATCTTGCCTATCATTTATCTTAAAGTCTATTTCCTCCATTCGCCTCCACGATAAATTTTTTAGCATTCCAAGAAATTCTCATTATTTTGCATTTGGACGAAAAAATAGACCGTTGATGCCAAATTTCTTAAAACGTACACTAATTTTTATAGGTTATATTGACTTTTCTACGTAGTCGTATGTATAATCCAAATACCAGGCATGGTAGAATCTTTCTTCGCCAATAACCATAAACTCTTGTTTCGTTTAATTTTCAACTGTAGTTCTGTGACAAACCGGTAAAAAACAGTGAAAAGAGTAGACATGGTATTCTGACCATTTCCCCAAAACGAGAATAAAGAACAATTCTCAACCTAAAATTAAAATATTAGTAAAGGCAAACTATGTTACATACAACTCGACATATGTTTAGTTATTTATATCTTAAGCTAATTTTTTTCACACTCTCACCCTTTAAGCCGAGTTGTATCATCCATGCTCTGTAAAGGAAATTTAATAATTTCTCTCATCAATATTGTTACAGCTGTTCGGCAATGCGAATAAGAAGTGACATTAAAAAAAGTAGACACATATAAAGTATAGTATAACAACAAAAAGTGCGAACGCATTTTATTTAACATACATCTACTTTGTTGGTGCTAAATTTAATCCATTTAAAGTTGTAAAAGTTCACACTGCAACGCCAAAGAAAGCTGCAGAAACGACCAATTCTTCTGAGTGAGTTTACTGCTTTTCTTCTCCCTTATACCAAAAGAAAAATTCAAAAAAATTTAGAAAAAAAAAATTGTTAATTTTTTTTAAAGAAAAACACATTAGACGTCGGCATATTTTAAGCAACAACATAAACAACTATAACAAAAAAGTTATCACCGGAAAGGCAATACCAGCACTGTACAGGGAGTAGTAAAATGGCAGAAAATGTTTGTAATAATGGTATGCAGTATGAGCAAGTGATGCAAGTTAGTTGTAAAGTTTAAATACGCGAGAAAATCTACTTTACATATTATTTACACTTTTTTGCATACCCACAGGCGCATCCGAGCAAACAGCTATTACCAAGTTGCCAGAACGTGCCGGCTTACTTAAAAAAAGGTGTGTTGAGGAACAAAAATGTTGGCGGGGAATGAGATAAGGTCACGAGCAAAGCGTTGTTAGGGAAAGCAAGTGTGTGCGAATGATGTGAAATTCAACTGTACTAAAAGTGAAGTGACGAAAAGGCATTAAATGGATTATTTACAGTCTAACATTATTACCTTATAAAATGCTTGATAAACTGTTTGTTACGCCGCCACGACGTAGGAGCTTCAGAAAATTTTGTGTGCAGAATTTCATATTTTACAAAATTTGACTTTCCAACACTAAACTTATGTAGCTACAAGTGATATCAAATGATTATTTTTTGCAGAGTTACAAAGACAACTTCCGAAGCAGAGAGAAAGTTACAAAGGCATTTAGCAGAAGACAGTTTGGTTAAACACACGCAAAAACAAGTCTTTGGACTTTATGCTTGCATAAGTTACAATTTCTAGCATTTTTAGATTTTGAAGAAATTTTGTTTGAACAAAAGCTAAATTTACCTATAGCTCGCCACGCTACTTCCATACATATTTTATTTCGTATCGTTCAAAAACCTTATCACATTAACGCATATTTATACTTGGTACAAGTGCTTTTTAAAACCAAGACAGTATGAACACAAATTTTGTTTTCCAACTTTTCAGCCTCACGTTTTTTTCACGACTTTTCATTGAGTTGCTAAACTGTGAAAACTTTGTTTATGCCGAACTTGTCATGCATAAAATATCGAATTATTTGTACACTAAGCATGCTTTTAGGCGCGCCACAGCCAACATGCGTACAAAGGGCTTATCGTGCGGAAAAAGCATGAAATGAAAAGTTTACTTTTTGCCGCTGAAAATCGAAATGCGTGATTACTTTTCGAATTTTGATTTCTATTTGGATTTGTCATTGTGCTTTGCATATTTGCAGCATGTTTTTGTTTGAACTAAGTTTTTTACTTACAGCCTGCGTTAATCTATATTAAAATGTTAATACGAGGAAACATTTTTTTAACATTTTATTACGCATGGATTCGTTTTAAAAAATAGTAAAAATGAAAACTGCGTTGAATGCCGTCTTAATTGTGTAATTGTGATAAAAAGTTGCGCACAATAGGCCGTAAAAAAAAATTAGTAAAATTACTCTAACACTTTCTTCTTACAAGTGCTTGTATACATTTATCTTAACAGCTTTGCATTTAATTTACAAATATTAATCTTACCTCGTGAATATAATTCAGTAAAATTTTATTGTTATGGTATGTATATAGTTATAAATTTAGACTTCTCTGCTTTTTTTCTTGTCATCTTCTTTAATAGTGTATTTTATCTTACAAATTTGTAAAACCCTTTAGTATTTTGTTCATTTGCCGTCTTTATTATTTCTTGTTCTCTTGATAACAACAAAGAGGCCGTACAATCCATTATAACCAAAAAAGCAATTAAAAATAAATATCTCAAAAGATACGGTGACCGCGTTGAAGCAACATTAAATGCAGCTGTTTCGTTTATGTTTTAATGAAAAGATAAGTTTGAGGCAGGGTGTAAGAAAATATATAAACAATGTGCTGAAGCATATGAAGATGTACCATTTTAGTTGTTTCTTTTTTCTTTGGAAAAATACGTACTGTTCAAAGGTTGTCCACATCAACATCCTCCAAACGTCTCAACAATGGCTTGTGTATTATCATCACGCCAAATGCGACAATTTTGTTTATTAGCGAACCCATTAAAATAAAGGTGAGCTTTATCGCTGAACAAAATTTTCTTGTAAAAATAAGAATCGGTAGGCATCTCGTTAGCGGGCCATTCGTCTATCGTGCGCCGTGTTTGTTTGTCGTTCTGTCTAGTCGTTATAAAATGCCAAACTAAACTGAGTATAAATCAAGTAACAGCTGTCAAAAGGACTAACTCCGAAAAAAGTACTGCCTGATTGAAGCCCACACGTCTACAAAAACACACTATAGAAAAAGTATAAAAAATTTAAAGTAAATATAATATATTTTTCTATTTTCAATTACTTAAGTGTTAACAAATTTTAGAGATTATGAAACAATAAAAGTATAAACAAACTAAAAACAAAAAAAAACGGAAATAAAATTAACTTTGATTTGGACTTTACTAGACTAGAAAACTAATTTGCAGAGAGTATTAGAAAATTGAAAACTTTACATTTTTTCACATCAACAATTCGTGTGAGAATAGAATACAACTTTAGAATTAACACGAGTAAAGCAATGCGAACGAAAGAAACAGAGTATTAAATTGCAAATAAGAAACGAATTTAAATACATGTTCGTTTCAGTGTACGTGAGAGTTATGTGAATAACAACCAAGTTTAAATAGCCGAAAAAATTTACTTCACTCATTATTCACACAAAAGCGGGAAAACGTGTCGGCTTGCTTGGGAGGAAGCGCCTTGAGCATCGTATGCTGATAGTCACGCACAAGGTATTAGTAGGGATAATAAGTGCATGCAAATGCGGTGGAAAATTTCAAGAGCAAAAGAATTAAGTAGCAGATTACGAAAAGGCGTAATATTATTATGTTATATATTATGCGCTACATTGTTAATTTTGTCACGGCGTATGCGCAACAATGTCAAAGTGATTTAAGAAAATTTCTTTTCACTTTCAAATGAAGGTGAAATATTCCGCAAAAACGAGTCGGCTTAAAAACTTAAACACAGTTGACTTAGTCCATATACAATATTTATTTAAGAGCATGCTAAGGTAAGTCTAAAGTGTATTTTGCATAATTCCTAAAGTGTTACGCTTTAGGAGCAACATTATTTGCACAAATTTGTACAAACGTAAAACATACTTATAATTCTTTACTCTGCCTTCTATGTCCCTTTGCATTTCGCATTGTTAAAAATCAAGTTTGGTACATAAAAACTTACTTATCACATAAACGTTTATATAAATTTCGAAGAGACGACATTTATAAAAGAAGTTGTATGAAAATATTTTTTGTTTTTCCAATTTTTCAGCTTCATTGCCTTTTCACGACTTTTCAGTGACTTTTTAAGCCGTTAAAACTTTGTTTATACTGAACAGGTCATGCATAAAATATCGAATTCTTTGTAGACCAATGTGCTTTCAGCCACGCAACAGTCAACAAGCGTAGCTACAGCAATTCGAGAGGCAAATTTCGAAATGTAAAGGCTTATTTGCTGACACAGCAAATCGATATACATACGTACATACTCTTTGAATTTTGATTCTTCTTATTGATTTTTGTCGTTGTGCTTTGATATTTTATTGCACTTTTTGCACGAACTGAGTCTCACATGCGCTATTCTTTACCAAACTTGCATTACTTTTGAAGCTAACATGAGAAAATTCTCGAAATTATTGCAGCTTTATCTCATTTTTGTACAAGGACGCTTTTAGAACCAGGATCGTAAGTTTCTAAAGAAAGCTTTTTTTATATCTACTAATTCTTATAGTGCCTTGGTCGAAATATGCCCTTAGTGAAATTAAGGTTCTAATATTTAGAATGTTCTGATGTTATGTAATTTTGAATTCCAACTTTGCAATTTTAAAACCATTTTCATTAATTACAATATCAAAACCGAAGTTAGATTTTAATTTATCAACTTTCATACATTTTTTTGCTTGCTAAATTATTTATTTATGATTTTGACAATTTTCATAGGGTTATCTTTCACTGTAATGATTAAGTTTAAGAAAATTTCGTCAGTTATATATACATTTATTATTGCTTTCAAATATTGTCTCTATGCAGTTTCTGAGAGATAAAGTTTACACGTAAAATATTTTGCAACATCATCTTGGCAATAAATTCGGGCTCTGCAAGACAAACTAGTTTCAGATTTTTACACATTTGACTATGTTTTAAAGAACAGTATTGTTGAAAACTCCTTAATTATTCAGCGTTCAGATGGGACTTAGCCTGTGGAAAAGCAAAATAACTAGAGCCTAATTACCAAGCTGGCATAGGGGTTGGCTGAAGCGTTACAAGAAGCAGCATGCAAGACAAAAATCTGTAGAGTTAATTTAATAATTATACTTACATTATGTTGTAAATGATTTAGTAATAGTAATATTGCTATTAATTGTGATCCACATAAAGGTATTTTTTTCAATAGCCTTTTCTTGACAGACTACGCATGAGTCTTGTCAAGCTGTTATGTTATTTTTGTTTAGCACTGTTTGGCATTTTATCATGAAAAGACCTACGACTGAACAACTTTTACAAATTATTCTACTTTATTACGAAAATTCACGTTCTTTAAAAAATGTGTTTCGCGCGCTTCGCTCAACTTATGGTCAACATAATCGGCCTACTGAACATATTTTAGTTTATTATCTTCTATTATACATCAAAAAATCAAAAAAAAAAAATTTGTGACGGTTTTATACTCATCTTAGTGTAAATTTTATTCTTTAGTTATAGTAATATAATAGTTAGCACATAAATTATGTATATAAATAATTCTTTCAGAGCATCCATTTAAAAATTGTCTCAATTTCCTCACCTTCAACTAAGCCCGGCGAGTTTCATAAATTTTTCGATATTTTCATTCAAATTTGACACCTTTTGATGTGAGATACTTTTAATTTCCTTAAGCAATAAATTGATCTGAAAATGTCATGCGATATGCCAATAAAGTGTAAAATGCAGCTATATACTCGAATATGCAATTATTGAAAAATAACAATACCTCGCAGGAAATATGAAATTGGTATTTTATTTTCATCTGTTATTTTTAACTCGAATTGCCATATTTCCTCGAATAAAATACGATTACAATTGATACAATTGATGTGTAAGAAATTTTAACAACAATAACTAAAATAATGCCCAAAGTTTGGCGATATTTTAAAATATTTTAATACAGAGAAATTTCCTACAGACCTGCACTTTAACCTGCGCTCGTACAAGTGACAGTGAAAAGTATGAGTAACAATTGATTAGCCTGCTGACCAGAGACACTGACGCTCTCATACACCGCACTACATCTATGAACGGCCCCAAATTGTACATCAATAGCTGTAGGCAGACATGCAAGCAGACGGGCAGGCAAAAGATAAGCTGCTTGCTATTGTTCATTGTGGCTGCTGGCATACAATCACATGGCTGCTTGAACGTATGTATGGCTTAGTATGTATTCTATGGTCTGTTCACTTTTTTGACTGTAACATGTTTATAGGCGCCTGAAAGAAAAATATGCTCATGGCATATTCGCTAATCTAAGGCTGACTGCTAACAGCTGCTGACTGCTGACTTCAAACCAGTCATATTTTAAGTGTTCTTTATTTGTTGTTGCTATTTGACTCGCCCGTGTCGTATTTATGACAGATATGATGTTGGCTATTAACACGATTGGAATATTTGCAGAAGGCGGTGTTAATGATACTCATGACTGCTCAATTGGTTGACATCCACACTCCTCACCTGCAGTTGTGAAAGATTAAATGCTTTATTTTTATTGCCATGTGCTACAAATGTGCAATGGGTTACTTGCCTTTGTGATATGAATGTATGAAAATTTATAACACGCTTATTTTACTATTGTTCATGCTTTAGATATATTCTTGTATTACATTGGTCTACAGTGGTTTTGTAACCCTAGATATACGATCAATTTTGGACATATTTGTGTTCACAGTTCATCACATTATCAATGCTTTTTAAGATTTGCTCTCTTTTATCTATCTCTTTATTTTCATTTTACATTACAAAAATCAGGAAACAAGATGAAAGATAAGATATATATTTAGAATAACAGTTTTCTCTTGAAAACTATGGAGAAGTCAACATATGACGATTCCTTCAACCTTGAAAGCTTTCTGCCATCACTTTTAGATCTTAGTGGTGCCGCTCTTTCCATTCCTCCCTAAATTTTCCGAAAATCTTTCCAGTTGATTCCGAAGATGGTCTTTATTGATTAATTCTCATATCCACACCTCATATAGCATATTTTGCACAATTTCTTTATTTGGCTTATGGTTAAGAAGTTTTCGACGGTCAACACTAAACCAAACTTCACATTTTCGGGAATTTTTGATAAAATCTGTATCTTTTATGAATTGCTATATTTGAACTTCAAACTTTAAAAACTTTCGCACTTTTAGCATTTTATACACTGTATACGCGAAGAAAGGACGCATAGTCCTAATCATTCCTGGAAAAATTATCGTTATAACTAATAAGCCAATAATCGATAAAAATAGAATAAAAAGAATATTTTCTTTTTGTAGAGCTGTTATAAAAAGTGTAAGTTCAGCCCTCGACCAAAAATGCATCTGATTGAAGATACCAAAAGCAAAAGAAAAATATCATTGAAATTGTCTTTTCTACCATTTGAGAGCGGTTCACGTCCTGAAACACAAAATCAATATGTTATTTATAACGGTTTTGAAGGAAATTCAATTAGTGCTCACAATAACGTGGTTCTTTTCTCTCCTTCTGAAGAGATAAATATTTCCTTTCTGGGGCAAACTCATATTCGATCGCAGCGTGCTACTTAAGGAACGCTCATTATGCTTAAACGGAAATTCGGCGAAATAACTGTTAATATTAGATATGTTGAATTACACCAAACTACCTCTTTTCTATGTTCGATAATTACTAATACGCCATGTTTGACTACTACGGTTGAAAGAGTTTAGACATACTTTTTTTTTTAAATTATTTGTTTGATTATCTACAAATAACTCAAAATTTGTTTTGTCAGTAACAACAAAAAAGTAACAAAGTAAAAAAAAGAATTTAATATAATAACTTTTGGAAAAGTCGAAATAAAACAACTAAATATTGCTATGTAAACATAAAATATATATAAATATGGTAAGTGAGACATAAACATTATGTAATTTTATTATTTGGTATATTTTTGGTAATGACTCCCTTGGGAAATTGTTCAACACAAAAGTGTCTATTATCCTTGCTATTCATTTTCACTCAAATATAGTAATAAAATATACGCGTTTTCATATATTAAGCTCGTTTTTTGTTCAACTTTGATGGGCGTTGTTAAGCTTCCGGTTATGGGCTACTACAAGTTTATGCTTAACTCTACCTCAGGGTTGAGCAAGAGAAAGCAACGAAGTCATGCCTCTGAAACGCCTTCGATAATAAATGCTGTGAAATATTACATTAATTTAACGAAAAAAGTAGAAGCTGTTCATTTTGGGCTTATGGTCAAAAAAGCATGCCTTCGCTGTCAGCAAAAACACATTTCGGTTCCAGTTGATAAAGTATTTGCTGATATTATTTGTGTGTTGTTGAATTTGATTATACCCTGAACAGGGTATACCATATTAAGTTTGCCACGAAGTTTGTAACACACAGAAGGAAACATCGGAACCTCTATAAAATATGTATATAAGTATATATAAATGATCAGCATGATGAGTTGTGTCAAATTGGCCGTGTACGTCCGTCCGTCTGTCTATACATACGCAAATTAACTCAGTTTTTGAGATATCGATCTGAAATTTTGCACACGTCTTTTTGTCTTCAAGAAGTTACCCATTTGTAGACCCCGACAATATCAGATCGCTGTAGTATTTAGCTGCTATACAAACTGAACTGGCGGAATCAAGTATTTGTATGGAAAACTTTTTATTTTGACGAGATATCTTTAAGCAATTTGGCATGGATTGATGCCTAAAGCAATGATGCAATCTGAAAAGAAATTTTTCGGATCGGATCGGCATATACCTTCCATCCAAACTGATTGGTAAAAATCAAGTTCTTGTAAGGAATCTTTGTATTTATGAAGGGTAGTATAGGTTCGGTGCAACCGAAGTTAACGTTGTTTTTTTATTGTTTTTATTTAATTAATTTTAAAAAATTTTGCTAGTTACGTAATCATCTTAAGGCTTATTTGGCTGCCAATTACTTCTACTTTCGATTGAGTGAACTACTGAGAAATTTCTGTTATGCCTCGAGCTACCTTGAGAACTATTTTTCAGTCAATCACTTTTTGATGCAAAACAATTTAAGTTCATGCATATTAATTTATTTTCTGAAGCCGCGCTGCAGCAATTTTCGAACACTGCAATTTTAAATCTCCTGCTGCCACCCAAGATGCATGTCAAGGTTGCTGAGCACTTTGCATGCTATGTAGAATTTTCTTGTGTAAGTGTAAGTATTTAAGCAAATGTTTGTATGTGGTATATGTGTGGTTGTAAATATTTCTTATAAATAAAGTCAGTAACTCGCGCGCCAACGAATTTGAGGTAAATAAGTGTGTGAGAAGCTGAGAGCGCTGACCCGCATGAAGTAATATTTTCAATGCTAACACGAATATACACACATGCGTACCCAATGTGTTCTTTAATAATTTGCAAGCAGAAGGGGTAATATGTGGAAAAATAAATTTTCAGTGTTTATATATAAATACAGATGTTTCAGTTGCTACCACGATGAAAGTATTCAAAAGGGTAAGTCTCAACATGTATACAAAATACCATAAATAACATTTTTTTATTACATTTGTTTGACATTGTGGCATATGTTGGCCAGTGTAAATATTGTTGCATTTATTTATTTCTATTTTGTTGTCAATCTCCTGTAAAGCAACAAAATTCAAAGCATCAGAGGTAATGCTTACGAAACAATGGGAATAATCAAGGAAGACCAACCCATATATGAAAAAATTATTACTTATATACGAGGTGTGTTCATTCATGCGTTTACATTAATCCTGTCGCCTTCAAAATAGTCGCCACACGTTACAAAATTCTTTTTTTTTATTTCGGTGACAAGATGTTTCATAAAAGTTTAAAAACCTAGAGCAGTCTTCAGACTCATACTGATTGATATAATCACAAAACTGGATTACTCAAATCAACTTCTCTGTATACATCCGTTAAGATGGCAATAAGAGCTGAGGCATGACGCTAAAGAAGTAGTGAAATCAAGGTTGTCTTATTAAGGTAGTTCTAGAAATTACTCCCAAGGAAACTAGATCTATGCTCTTAAACTTTTTTTATTCTAAGTGTAAATATGTATTTCAATCTCATAACGATGCAGTCAACTTGTTGATATACAGGTTGGTTGAAAATTAAGTAGTGCTCACCAAGAAATAGCACTACTAGCTTCAAATTTTTTAATTTCACAAGTTGGTACATCTGCCGTGAGAACACATGCAGAGTTAAAAGTCATTCTGTCCAATAATTCTGTGTTTATAAGCCATTTTAAGTTGACGTGTCAGAGTATTTTTTTAAAATGGAAAAATTGAATATCGCGCAGTGATTAGTTTCTTTTTTTTGAAAGGTTTAAAAGCAAGGGAAATTCATGAACAATTGTTAGAAGTGTATCAGGAATCCTCACTTTCAAAACGCACCGTTGAATTTTGGGCTGGTGAATTTAATAGTCGTCGTACTAGGCTTGAAGACGACCCGCGCGAAGGATGACCAACCACAACCACACCAGAAATCATTGAGCAAGTTCATAATATGGTTTGTAAAGATACAAGTTTGACTAAGCGTTAAACTGCCAATGCCATAGGCATCTTAGAGAAACGAGTACTTCATATTTTACATGGAGAATTTCTTATAGGGTTGCCATAAAATTATTGGAGGATCATTGGAGGAAAATATTGAGGTTAAGGGAGATTTTATTGAATAAAAAAAATATTTTTCTTACCAAAAACAGTATTTTTTCATTTCGAGCGCAGAAACTTTTCAACCAACCTGTATATATACATATGAATAAGTTAAACGACTTGTCGTTAAACGCAACATTAATGGTGTTGGCACGGGCGGCAGCTTCGGTATTTTTCCTTAAACCTTTCATGCCTCATACTTCAACACACTTTTAAACATTTGCTTGTTAAATTTTCATGCCTCAATGCAATTTCAAATGGTGTATAGACGTTTTTCCTCGAGCTTAGGTGCCACACGCTTGAGAGGAAAGCAAATTGAACAAGCGCCTAGGGTTTCGTAGTTTTGTTGCTGACTGGCTATGCAGCCACTCCTAGTGATTGGTTGGAGGACCGGGCGGGGGTGAAAGGTTGTTTGCACAGCACACCGATTTGCTTGCTGCCTTTTCTCTTTTCTCACATCTCACTGCGTTGCACTTCCTTCTTCAAGTTGGGTTTGTTATATTATATTTGGTTTTTGTGTTGTGCTTTAACGGGTTGTGCCGTGTTGAATTGAAGTTGTGTAGTTGATTGAACGCGGTTATTGTTTATAGTCATATATGCTTCTAATGAAATTAACTGTTCAAAAGAGTGAAAAATTAGCATTGCATTTTATGAAACACAAATTCATTACTAGCTTAAATTCAAGAGCTACGATTTTTATATTTGTCTTAATTGTAGTGATTTTTTAAAGAGAATAATTTTTACCATATACTTGTTTTTTAATAATTCCTAGAATATTTTGATTAAATTGTACCTAAAGCCACAGCGTTACCATCAAATGGACAAAAGAAAACCACTGAGCCCAAATAGTACTAAAAAACGCAATAGGCAGTTAAAATATCATTTTTGAAGAATATTTAATAACACAGCTCTACGAAAAAAAAAAATTTTTTTTTGTTGTCCTTCTTGACAATATTTGATGCTTCCAAGTTTCCAGTTTATGACCTTATTCATGAAAATATTGTATATATTGTTACAATTACGGCCTACAAAATGTCCTATTTTACTTAATAAAAAATCGCTTTCGTTTCCAAAGTAATTTGCATGGACTAGTCAGAAACAATGATCTCACCCAAACACCCAGAAATTGGTGCAGTCTACCAAGGGATGTGAATAAGATGGTGAAACATATATGTACAACAAAGTTATTTTCTCAAAATGAACTCAGTGATTTAATATGTAATCAAGTTAGGAAAGGTAAAACATATAGACATAAAATGATATTGTTTTAGTGACATTTGTACAAAAATGCCGAAGCTTGGTATGGAAAAGCTGAAATCTAGAATACTTGATGGTCCTTAAATACGACAATTACTAAAAAATTAAGATTATATGAAGATAATAACTATTTCGTAACTGAAGCTTGAAAAGGGTTAGTGCTGTTAGTCAAAATTTCTTAAGCAAACACTGAGTACCAAATTATGCAAAATATGCTGACAAACTTTCAGTTTCTAGGAGGAAATTTCAGTTTCCAGTTAGACTAATGCCGGAATCATTTGGATAAATTTTCTGATAGTGTACGAAATTAAAATGAGGAATGGAGAGAGCGATTTTGCCAGCATCTACAACTGATGGAAAAAAGATATTATATCAGAGTTGATGGCATCGCCACATGGTGGCAGATTACTGCTGGTACTTAAAAAATATTATCAACCGTAAAATTATTAAAGAATTGCTTATAAACGAAGCTTTATTAGAGTTTAACATATGTGTTTTACATTTGTTTCCTGTTTACTTCGAGGCCTCCTTATTTTTCAAAACAAAACTGACATTACAAAGATTTCAGTTTTTTTTTCATGTAAATGGAATATAAAGATTTAAAAATAAACGAGAGAAAATCTTGTAAAATCATTGATAGTTCATGAACTGTGGGCACCAATATATTTAAAATCGTTGTAAAATCTAGTACAACAAAACCACTGTAGACCAGTGGAATTTAAACAAATTCATTAAGATTTTTAAATGTTATTAAAATATTAATTTTTTAGATAACGCTTAAATTTAAAATCAACTTGTTTCTCAAACAATTAGTTTCATTAAATGTGACCCTTAAAATTACGCCATTCATTAAAATGAATTTTTCAGCGTGTGAATAACAATCAAAACTCAAAGGGTATTACTGTGGGTATTCAAATAAGCTTCAAATTGGACAAGCCATTATATAACTTTAACTTTATAACTATATCGTTAATCTTATTAAATTGTGTGGCTTTTTCAATTAATCTATGTTGACGGTGCCATTGTGCTTGGGGTTATTTATAAGTTTTCCACGAAAATGAAACACCTAATTAAATAGCTATTACCACAACAATCATAAAGTAAATGTGGATAGCAAGAGAAGTGCTTAGAGACTTTATGAAGTGACAGAGAAGAGAGCAATGAAAATGGCGAACCTTTTTCGTTCAGCAACTTAAAGTTTGAAACTTCCTATATTTAAGATACATATGTATATATTAATGTCACCGAGTTTGTGTATAGCCGCTCATTTACGAACAGTACAAACTTTTGCTTCTCGATTAAAATCACATTTAATTTTGCCTGTTTTGCCACGCTTCTTCTTAATGCAGTTACAAAATCATTGGCCTTGTCGCACCATAAAGTGCGTCTAGGGTTTGCTCCATTCTTGCATATCTTTTGTTTTTGCTTTTTGTTTAACTGAAATTTGTTACAGTTTTCTTCTTAAATGGTAGCTTAAGCAGATTTTCATTGAAATCATCCATTATAGCAAATAAATTTGCACTTAGTGTCTCCTCCCTTCTCGTTGTGTATTTTTCTGTAGATGGTATGTATTTTTGTGTGCGTGGATGGATGAGTTTTGAGTAATTAGCGAGATGAAGTTATATCATTATTGAAAATTTATGAACAACTTTTCACTTCATTAAATACAGCACAAAGTAACAGAAACAACCAAGTAGCCAATACATTACTGTTGAGCTAGCTCAAACGGTAAAGTGCTGCTAACAATAATGCAAACAACTTTAAGAACACTCTCAAAACTTGAAATGTAGCATTTCGTTGAGAATACTATAGTAACTTGAAATCTTCTAAGTCATTTAGATAGAAAAATGGGGGAGCATATGCACCGCGACCATACGTCTATTGTGTCTCAGTAATTTATTATGATTCACTTTTTAGGCAATGAAATGTGTTGTGAAGCTCTGACTATGACCATCACTATGTTTTATTTCCAATGCTCGCGAACTAGTAAATATTTATCCTAAAATTTATACTTCGTCATCATCTGAATTTATGAGTTAATATATTTCGCTTTTTTCCTTTTGTATTCCAATTATTTTATATATACTTGTACATATGTATGCCAGCGCTTTATTTTGCGATTTTTCCCATATTTTTGTTGCTCTCATATAAAATATTTAATTTGAGATATGCTGAAGCAGCAGAGTTTAATATTTATTCATATAACCCACATACATACATTGACAAAATAAATTAAAATGCATAGAAAGTGGTGTTATTTATGTTTAAGGTATTTAAACGGTATCTCGATCTTTATGAACCAACTTTAGACTGCAGATGTGTACACTGCAAATAAAGCAGCAAATTCTCTCACCACCTCTACTAGGTTAGTTGGGCAGCAGTACTGCATTGCGTACGTCGATAAATCACTAATATGCAGTGTATGCCATAAATATGCCAATAGACACATTGTTGCCAGATATTTTGCTCATAACAAATGAGTGTACAAGATCTTTTATGTTACGTTAAGCAATATTTTATAGCTTAAATGCATGACATTGAAACTGATATTTGAGCTAAATATGAAAATTGAATATATTAGTATAAACACAAATACAAGTAAAAGGCAACTACTATTTTAGTTTCAAAAATATAAAATTTCATTTTAAGTAAAATATGTCGATAATAACTTATATAAGGATGGTATTTAATCAATTTTAAAATTTTCAATTAAGATTTCATGAATTCAGTTACAACAACTATCAAATAATGTTCAGGTGAATATGTACCAGTTGAAATATACTACGATAAAGGCTGCACACTTGCAATCTCATAACGTCCTGTGTACATTATATTTCAAATGTTTATTCTATGCATTATTTTGCACGCTTTTCTGCGCAAATAGGAAATTGTTTTTAAAAAAATTATAGGAATCACTTTGCATACATTTACAACATAAATTGATATATTTCTAAAACATATACATTTTCTAACTAATATACGCAAGTGTAATCATTCTACTTGCTCTGCTCATATTTAAAGTTTTTTGATATTCATGATTTCCAACACAATATAGTTTCAGGGGGGAGCTTTACCGAAAATGGAAGTAAGCTAATAGTTTCCCTTATTTGTTTATTTATTTTTTGGCAAAACCGCTTATATACTATACAAATGCGCGGGCGTTGATATAAATACATAATTTAAGTGGAAGTTCGTTAGAATTATATTTTTCTCTAAATAAAGGTTAATATTTGAAAACAGTGAGACTATTATTTTATAATCTCGCTAAAATTTATGAGATTTTGATTGTAGTAGACCAATGGTTTGAGATATAAAAATCTACTGTTAATTTTTTCCACTTTTAGGTATCATCCTATTGTGGACACTTATTTTAAAGTAAATTGTCTGCGCTTTAAAAACTGTTTTTTTTTTTTTTTGACTATCGACGAATGATTAAAAATCGAACGAGCATATCTCTCATAATTGCATGTTCATTATTTCTACTTTGGAAAAAAAAATTACAAATGCTTTATTATCTGATCGACAATATGGGTAAATAGAAGGTCATAAAATATTCACAAATACTTAATATGCATCATAATTTACTGCCACAGATGATTTATTTTATGCTTGGGAGGATTAACAAACACAAAGGAACACTCGTGATGCATTAACCAAAAGCTAAAAATATGTATGTTCATCATACGCTATGTGATACTCAACTGTTTCCAGTGGTATGTTGCGCGGCGAGTCTTCGCATACGTTCTAGTTTATGCAAATAAAATTCAGTTAATAAAAATTTTATATCAACTACGATTTTTAAAAATCTAAAATCTGGTGAAGTTCAGAAGGCAACCGTATCCCCTAAAGATATTCTTGGGAAAAGACTACATGGTTTGAGGTATTTTACATAAAGTTAAAAATACTTAATTTCAAATGTTGTTTTCTTCTATTAGTCAATTTGTCACTGTCTTCGCTGATTAACGTAGCAATAAATTTTCTTACTTATCAGCGCCACCCACTTTTTTGCGGTTAATGATGAATGTGATTTTCGCTAAACTCACAAATCTGCAAACAACTCGTTGTAGCTGTGACTGCCATCAACCCAATACTGTTAGTTAAGTGAAATAAGCCTGGAAATTTAAATAAAATTAACCAAAGTAATTTTCTGTGTGAAATAAAGTGGCTGTGTGTGTCCGTATTTATTAGTAAAATAATGATCTTACTAGTTGCAAAATGTCTTCATGAAGAGTATGCCAATAGCATAAACCTAAAAAAATATATCAAAAGCTTTTCGTAGCACATTGGTTCTAGTTTTGAATTTTCTGAACCAATTTTATTGAGCCTGTATACGTCCTTACATATATACTTCTATCCAAAATTTACATATGGTCAAACATTCGCTACAAATGTTCATATAAATCATTTGTTGATGCCAAACAGAATGCTTGTTAAAACAACACAACACGCGAACGAAAGCTGCTGATAAAAGCCTATGTTTTATGAGTAGATATGAGGTTGTGATTACTATACCCAATAAAACTGGCAGTGAGGTGAATGACGTCTTAACTATTTTTGTGTGTCAATCGATAGGCATAATGTGATGTTTTTAACTACATCAACTCACATAACTCAGCATATATAGTTGGCATATAATAGCTTTATGTTTTCGGATAGCTGTAAGTGACTTACGGGAGCTTAAGCATTACATATTTATTACTGATTGTATCTTTTATACTCAGATTATTCCCTTACCGTTACTCAACTCCCGAATATTGTCTTATAGGGCAACCTCTTTTTGCTTAAAAGAACAACAAAGATAATAAGCTAATACATCAAGAATTAAATTAGAATAGAATATACAATAAAAAAGCTTCTGTCAAATTAGAAAAGCTTTTGAAAATGAAGAGTGCTAAGTCAGGGAAAGAAGATCCAAATTTATTATTAAACAAGTAAGGAAGGGCTAAGTTCGGATGTAACCGAACATTTTATACTCTCGCAAAGTCAAATGGTATACTCGTTTAAGATTTCTTTGTGGATTGACTGATATTTTCGGTAGAAGGTCAACTATAGGCTCTGGGGTCCACATATTTAGTACTTAGGAGTTTGAACAGTTTTGGTTCGATTTAGACAATTTTTGGCCGCAAGGTGGCATACTTTAATCGCATTATTCACGCAAAGTTTTACCCCGATATAAGAATCAGATGGAATTGAAAATGGTGTTACATGGGAAGTAAGCGTGGTTGTAGTCCGATTTCGCCTATTTTCGCACTATAACATAGAAACATGAAAAGAACGTTATGCACCGAATTTGGTTGAAATCGGTTGAGCAGATCTCAAGATATGGGTTTTCACCTAAAAGTGGGCTGTGCCACGCCCACTGTCTAATTTTGAACGCGGTTCCTATAAAGTCATCTTATACCATGTCAGAGATAGAATTTAATGTCTCTGGCGTGTTTAGTGCTTGATTTATTGCGCTTTTAGTAGTTTTTACCAGTACCGTTATATGGGGAGTGGGCGGAGTTGCCACTCGATTTCAACTATTTTCACACCGTCAATAGAAGTGCTAAAAACATTTGCTTCTAGTGAATTTTGTTATTATAGCATTAGCGGTTTAGGAGATATGCACATTAAACCTATTAGAGGCGGGACCACGCCCACTTTTTAAAAAAAAGTTTAAACTACCAAATAACAGTCTTGTATCTTATTGCGGAGCTTAGTTATGGCAAGTTATTTGTTTTTGATTAATGGCGTTTTGTGGGCGTGGCAGTGGTCCGATTACGCTCATCTACAATACCAACCGTCTCACGGTACCAAAAAACATGTCTACCAAGTTTCACAAAGATATCTCAATTTTTACTCAAGTTAGAGCTTGCACGGACGGACGGACGGACGGACGGACAGACAGTCACCCGGATTTCAACTCGTCTCTTCATCCTAATCATTTATATATATATAACCCTATATCTAACTCGATTAGTTTTAGGTGATACAAACAACCGTTAGGTGAACAAAACTATTATACTCTGTAGCAACTAACAACTAACAAAAAAAAATTGTCTTGACTTTCATCAAAAATTCGGAAAATATTTCTTCATTGTTATATATATAATTAATTTATAATTTGAAGATATTAAGAGTTTCTGAAAAACAATTCAGCTTTTGAATTAAAGGAGGGGAGTCACTTCCTCAATATATTAATCTGATTTAACTTGTATTGCTATATTACTCTATAATATTATATTTCTGCATTACGAAGCTTTACTCACAATTACGACCTATATGCTGTTACGAAAATAGGTATAACATCGTATATCGCGACGGACTTTGTATGACATACCAAAACTATATATTGAAATTTATTAGTTCGAGGGATTAAATTTATTACAATTTTATAACAACATAAAGTGATGGCAAGGAAAAAAGTAAAGTGCTTATATAAATATTTCTATTAAGAGGCGCAAATTAAGGTTGTTAATTAACGTATTAATCAAAGTTAGGATCAAGTCTACCATAAGGTGATTCGATTTTCTTAAAATATTAAGAATATGAGTAATAATGGGAATATAAACAATAAGAAACTTATTTTGGTATTCCATACTATGCGTGTTATTTTACTTTACTTACTGCACGAATAAGCATAAGCATACATAGTTGGATGTTACGTCTATTGTAGTTACGAGTTGTTGGCGATGCTGTGAAAACACAACACTTGTACCGTGTTAACCATAATTAAACAAAGTGCTTTAACAAAAGTACATACGTCTTAACGCAGTAAAGCTCTACGCAATTAAACATGTATGAGTTGAATTAATCCAACTTCTCCTCTTTCCTTCTTCTTACACATTTAATCACAAGTAGTACATTTAGTGTAAAGAAGAAATTAATGCCAAACATTTGGTCGTTCATTAATTGTTAGTAGCCTTCATTTGGTTGGCAGTTTATATTTGCCCTCTACGTGCGAATATTACTCATACGCCAGCATACACGCTGGCATATACGAGTACATACAAGTATATGCTCGCAATGAGTCTGTGGTAAAGCACACATTGCGTGCTGCCACAAAGTATATGGCGAAATGTGCTCTAAAAGCAAAAATAGTAAGTAAGATATAACTGGAAAAATAAATTAATTATAATTTGTTTTCTTACCTTGTCTTTTCTTTTTCTAGAATAAGAGACTTTTGCTTTATACATATGTGTTGTTAATTCAGCACATATGGCAACTCATAAATCTTCTTAGATTGCACGCACATAGGTCCACCTGCCTTACTGTGCGAATTTAAAATGTTTGAATTTTAAGCTGCGTTTTTTCAGCCCATGTTTTTTTGCCTGGGGACTTATATACATTTGGGCGATTATCTGTTAA
The DNA here is from genome assembly GCF_001188975.3 of Bactrocera oleae. Lineage (NCBI taxonomy): Eukaryota > Metazoa > Arthropoda > Insecta > Diptera > Tephritidae > Bactrocera > Bactrocera oleae. Next base: position 968,440 of record NW_021678078.1, on the reverse strand, counting down.
TCAAAGTTTGAAAAATATTTTTAAAGCATCGGAGTGAGTTTCTGAGTGGCCTACCGTCTGAAGCACAGTATTCTGATATACTTGTATTTCTTTACAAAATTTTCAAAAACCAAAAGTAGTTAGCTCTCCATAAAAGTTGTTGTCTGAATTAAAGCAGTTAAGCGTACAAATGTGTTTAAATAACGTTTATCAACAAATAAAAACTAAAAATAGTTATGATCGCGACGTAGTTTTATTTAGAATAAAAGGGTGTTCTAATGTTTTATTACCTTTCTAAAATTGCATCACGGCTGCTAAATATGATCAAGCTTGCAGCTAAAAGCTATGAAGCAACCACAAATCCTGTTAAAGCCGAACAGAAATTTCGAAAGAAGTACGGACCGATGATTCCACCAGACCAAAAACCACACCAAACTACTGTCAAATTAGGTGAATGTAATGGTTGTCCTGAATAATTTGTGGATTTTTTTCGCACCAGAATCGACAGTTTTGTTTAATTACCGCACCACTCAGATGATAGTCAGATGATTTTTTCATAGAATATGATTTTCTTAAAAAAATTGCAATTGGAGAACGATTATTTTTATAATAAAATTTAGTAATTAGTAAACGTTGTTCTTGCGTATATCTTTCCATGAAAAAATTGTATACATTATATAATGAAATGAAAAACAATTACAGATTATGACAAAATAGCAATGGCCGACTTAGAAATAATATCACCCCTATTGGAAAACTTGATATAACCAAACATGGCAGGCTATTGTAGTGCATTAGCAACCAACACGAGTGTAATCCATCCGAAGCGGACTCAGTTAGAAACCAATATGTTGACAGCGATATTTCCATATTTTACGATTTTAGTGTGGCTTCCAAACTCTTTTATTTCTATGTGTGAGTTTATAAAATTCCACTAATGCTAACTGGCTTATTTCCGGTAACAAAATATTTTTATAGCTTATTGCGGCCTAGTTTCCCGTGAACGAATTTTATAGTTGTTGATATGTCTGTATTCCTATGTATACATGTATTTTCGCCAAAGCTTAGCTGTGCGATTGTTTTTTGTAAGAGCCACATGTCCATGTTTACAACGCCTAGAACAGTTATGATAACTAACAATTTTCATACTCTTGCATCAGTATATTTTAAAACACACACTTATATTATATGCGTGAAAATTCAAACAACTAATATCTGTTTCCCAATACATGTATATTGTGACAATAAAATCTTTGAAATATTATATTTGGCTTTCAGGCCGTAGCTCGCGCGCACAAACGCATAAACAACGATATATAAGGCAGTTTTAGTGTTACATATTCCAACTATTACTTTTATCCCCACATACTCCAATTTGCTCACCATTACTATTGTTATCTTGTTATTCTTGTAAGCTCAACAAGTGTGTAATTTATACGAATTTGATTTCCTTTCTCACGTAAACGTCAACGCATAAAACTGTTTTGTGTTATTAATTCAGTGCTTCTGTCTTTGAGTTTTTTAGTATCAATAATTTGTTGTTGTTGGTCACTACCTATAAAATGTGCAATGAATTATTAATGATCTGCGTTTTAGGCACCTCATAAGCAATCACTAACTCATGTTATCAGTCCTTCATCCCTCGACCGCTTTCTGCGGTCTACAACTGTCTATCTATAGTTGGACTGTTATGTTACACTTCTTATATACCAGTTGTTTGATATGTTGGTGTTGCTATAATTATTTTTATAAAATTTAAGAATATTGCCTATGGAAGCATTTTGAGGCTGCTTCATATATTTAAATATTGTTTCCAATTTAAGTATGTGTAGGTAGGTGTGCTGCCTCTTCGGGCTCAGTTATCGCTGGATGCCATTTTGATCAATTTGTGTATACAACATTTTTTCTTTCAATGATAAACTTTATCTAAAGCTATAATAAAAATGCTTAAATTATCTCATTATATTAACTTAATATTAATTTTCGTCTCCCCCAAATTTAACACTCATTAGTCGTATTATACTCTTCAGCTCACTAGATAGTCTACAACTCGGTTTGCATATTGCAAGCTATTTCTGTGTGCAGAGTAAACCCAAACAAAAACAAAATAGGAAACGTCCCCGGAAGCACGCTCCACTTGCCTAACGGATATTCTTACCACGCTGTGCAAAAACCACTGTGCCAATTGTTGGTAGTCATTTCCTGTTGCTTTCATTTACGTTGCTCACCCGCTGTGCGTAGGCTGCTTTTTATTAATTGAAGTAATTATTATTTGTGATATAATAATTAAAAGAGTCATACTGGTGTCTTTTAGGTATAATATAAGTATTTAACTTCTTGCTGTTTTTTGTTTGTATGTTCCTTTACTAGTTAACTCTTCCTCATTCGCCGGTTATGTTACGTGTAAAAACAGATTTGTCACGGACACCATTTCAACAGCCAAAATAGCATTAATATTAAGCTGATACAAAAATTAAAACAGAAAGGAGTCTCTCTTTGTTTAGTCATGCATAGATATTATATTTGTACATACTGTATTCAGATGTATGAGGGTATCACCTTTCAATTTTATAAGGAAAACATATGTAAATATTAGGAAACAAACTGATTCGCTGGGGTAAATAAAAATATACATATGTATATGGCGAAATATCCAACTGAAAATGATTCATTTACTCTACCGAAGAAAAGTTATAAAGTATTTAATATTATTTGAAGACAAATTAATTCAAATGAAAATAAATACGTTTGAATGAGCGCCTACTTCTCAGGGAAACGAGTGTATATAATAAATTGGGATGCCCGCTATTTCCTAGTTTTTTGATTTGTTGCTGAAGAACCCTGAAGTTTAAGTTTAGAACCTTATCTGAATTATATTTCTTTTCCTTAACGAATATAATATGGGTTTTTAAGTTAGTAAACCTTTACAATTTCAAAAAAAGTATATTCTATTCTATTTCTATTAAAATATTCCTCTTAAGGCGGTATTCTAGTGTAACATTTCAAAATAATTAAAGTTTTTTTTATATTTTCAAAGTTTAACTATTTAAAAATATGTTTACGAGAGGATTTTTGAAAACTTAAATTATTTTCGGAGATATAGATATTTTACTTACCCGGCCTCCAAACTGGTTCGTCTGGGTCTAATCAAACTTTTAATGCATTTTTGTCAGACCAGATTTTTTCAATACGATACCCACGATTTCGCGTTTCTACTGGCCCGATTTACTTGAAATTTTCCGAGAATCTTCTTTATCTACCTCTTTCGAGTATGAACTAGCCTCATCCCCAAATTTCAGTTTTACTATTTTTAAAAAATACCAGATAATAAAAAAAACCCTCCCCTTCATCAGCTGCGAGTTTTATTTTTTAATTTTCAAATTATTTTAAAATTTTTTTCTGTACTTGACACTTTAAAAATTACCTAAAATGCATGTCTCTAGACTAGAATACCCCTTTAAATTTATACGCAGTTAAAGTTACACATAATGTGTACCGAGCATTCATATAGTACCATGTTGTATGAGCAACCAAAATTTATAAAGCACTTGGCAAAATTTGAACTTTCCGGGGAGAGAGCAAAAAAAAAAATATATATATATACCTATATATATTAACCACCCTTATAATACATTATTGTACATACAAATTATTTACTGTTTCGCTGAATGTGTGAAATCCGCACACACTATCACACATTTTGTACGCCAACTCACGAAATAAGAAAAAAGAAATATTAAGTGAAAGTTATTTATATAAATTAAAATAGATGGCCGCATGCGTACAGAAGAAAACAACAAAACCATAAACAAAACGATGGGGCAACTGCTTTAATAAGTGTCACGTTACACGATTGTAATTATGTGGCAATTGTTGCTGATACCCGGACAGAAGTTAACCAAAATGATGCTCCAAAAATTTGAATAATTTATGACGCCATTAATAGCAATTTTTTTGCGCGATAGACGAAGGAATTGTTACTGAGATTTTGCAAAGTAAATAAATTTGTCATGCCTTCAATGCTTTGCAGTTGTTATTGCTTTATTTTTCGAAGCCATTTCCATTTATGAAAAGCATTCAGTTGGGTAGCTAATAAATGTGTCAAGTTGTCAGCAACAGATGTGCGCCGTTTATTTAGCAAATAATTTTCCAGAAGGTAGGAAGTTGAATAATCGAGATGTGGTAGAATAAGTAAGTGAGGCGGTTATATTATATAAATCAAGCAATAGTTGAAAATATAACAATAGAAACATTTTTGGAAAAGTAAATTGGTTTAAATCTGTTTTGAAGAAATATTTAAAGAAAACTCATGAAATGCTTACACATATTTTGAAATGCATTTTTAATGAAATTCCATTAGTTACTTTTTATATAGGAATATAAAGAGTTTACATTTTATAAGCAAATTCACCTTATTTTTTGATCATAGTAGTATACAGTATTAGCGATGAGTATTACCTGTATTAAGTTACTTTCTTACAGAACTGTATTTTGAACCAATTTCGTTATAATCAGATTCAAAACGATCTGCTGCTCAATAAAATCACGACCGAGAGTGAATTCCTTTAAGGCTTTTCTATATTTGTTCGTGGTATATAAGAAATTGAAAAAAAAAAAAATGTAGAACAATTGGACGAAAGAAACCAACTATTCCAACGGCGAAATGAACCAACACAATGAACTTATACTTATCCACTAAATTCTATCATACTCTTTAATACGAATGAAATAAATAATTTTTAAATATTTAATAATATTACCACAATACATGACCAGCTATTTAAGTGCCCTATGTTATTATATTAAAATTTTACCAGGGGCGCTAGTAAATTAAGTTTTTTACTAAGTTACTGACTTTATTTACCGATGTTTAGTTTTTAAGCGTGCTCACAGACGACCAATGAATAATACTGGAAAATGCTTCCTAACCAGCTGGGCATTTGACGAGGGGTAAATAACGGTTGATACCTAGTTGTATCCATATACCTATGTACGAGGTATGTTCAAAAGAAAAGATGAATTTTGATTTTCCGCGGGCTGTGTACATTCAATTATCCATATTTTAATTTTGTTATAATCGGACGCAAATAAAAAATCGTCGAATCACTATTAGGGAAGTTCCAGAGGACGTTGGCGTATCAATCGGCTCATGCCATAAAATTTTCTAGAAGTTTCGGACATGAAACATGTGGCAGCGAAGTCTGTTCTAAAATTGCTCAGTTTTGAGTTCACTCACCAGCTCACACCTCAATGCTTATTCGTGAGTTTTTGGCCAAAAAAAAACCGTAATCATGCCTCAACCATCGTATTCACAAGATTTGGATCTCTGCAACTTTTTCTTATTTCCAAAACTGAAGAGACCAATGAAAGGAAAGATTTTGGCTATAATTGATTAGTTAAAGTCAGAATCGAAGAAAGATCTGATGGCCATATCGAAAAGCGCATTTCAGAAGTGCTTCGAGATATGTTAGTTCTAGGGATATAAGGTTTGGACCAATTTCTAGACCAATTTCATTCATATTCTTACACAATTTTTAAGAAAACTTGTTCATTTAATTTTATTAATTGTCACACATTTTGTCAGGTAAAAGTCGGAAATTATTATAGAGGCTATATTGGAGACAGAGGAAGGGATGGGCTGATTGAATTAATTTTGAAATTGCTGAGGTATACTTGAGATCATATATTTAAGCAATTTTATAAATATATAATACACACGTTGACGACATGTTCGGCATATGGTTTGTTAGAATAACGAAAATCAATATATGTAGTATTTGGGAGTTGTGGTGGTTCGTAGACTAAATTCACATGTCATATATACTATAAATATTATACGTTAAACTATAGTATATCCAATAAAATATTTTACATATTGACTGATATCCATATATTGTATAAGGCCAACCGGAAGCTTGAAAATCTTATATAAGGTATATGAGAGATTGGGGTAATATTTACCTGATTTTAACAATTTTTGGCAGTACAACGTACTATTAACAAAATAAAATACTGCCTGAGTTTCATTATGGTACCTTACATACACTCATCAACATATGTGGAGTAAAATCAACCGGACAGAAATATTGACCGAAAAATACTTGAACATGTTATCTGTATGAGTTAAAGTATAGTTAATAAGAAATTGTAAAATTATTTTAGATACTTTAATTTCTTAAGTAAGTAAAATTGTGCCAATTCAGGAGATTCTGAGATTTTGATTTGTTTTAAAGCTGTTAGAATAAAAAATTTAAAAGAAAGTGAAAACAAAAGCCAAGAGATCCAGTAAAGTTTCTTTAAAGACATATGGAAAAATATGAATCACTAAATTAAACTAAAGTAAGTTTTATTATTTTATCATATTACAATGTGACTGCATAACGACTAAATACTCTTAATACTTAAACATTATTCAAAATTAGGACCAAATCTACTTTTAGGTGCATTTTGGTCTTTTATGCTAATTATTCACTATTAAATTTAGTATTGTTATAACATATGTGTGCTCTAAAGTATAAACGTATGCGCACAAAATTCGGCATTAATTATTAAAGCTGCTAGGTGCCCTGCGATTCTCAGAAACTATACGAATTACACCATATAAATCATCATTAAATTGAGTACTCTCACCAAAATGCACACAAGTTAAGATATAAATTAATATGCTATGCCTCCAGGTGCTCTGTGAAATTACGCCTGTGCGAATTTTAGTTTTCCAACTTCCATTAATTTTCCTTGTTGTTGCCAATGATTGTAATGAGGAAATTATTGCCAAACATTTGGTCCTTCATTAATTGTTACTGCATAACATTAAGCTGGCATCATAAGTTTGCCATCTATATGGATCTACTGTTGAACTATTTCGTTACTTATACACACTGTAGCATATGCATTTACGTAAAGGATCATAATTCATCCATCTTAGAGCATAAATCGCGTGTTTCCACAAGATATGCTTCACTTCTAACATATTACGCAATAAATAATTTAATAAATATATATATATATATATATATGTATTTCAGCACATCGTTCAACTAAATCTTCTTAGCGGCCACACACACATGAGTACTTATTCACAACACTATATCGTTCGAATTTAGCGCTGAGTTTTTAATGCCTTATTTAATGACCAAAGGATATAATTACGAAGTGAAGTAATAATAAGTGAAATTGTGGCATGCAATTAGCACATTATGAGACTATTTTTAATTAGTTTGTTTCTTATGCATTACGTAGTTTATTTGTGCTTTACAGAAAAGTTAACCTGTAGCAGCATAAAAACAGCGAGTGTGGCAAAATCACCTATATATTGAAACATGTGTGTAAACAGTTAAGAAACTTTGACGATGCTAAAATGGCTACCAACCTTCTGTACAAGTATATGTACGTGTGAATTATTGTAATACATACGCATATCATCTAAAAGTCCATTTAAAGCCAATAGAATGACACATAGATGGCGTTACTAGAATTTTTTCCATATGATTTTTGTTTAGTACTAACCTTCAAATGATACGTGCAGAAATTTGACAGCGATCTGACTATTGATGCGTCACTTATTGCATTTTGTGTAAAGTTACTTTGGTGTGGGAGCAGCTGGTCTCACAGCCGATCAAAAACAACAACGAATTAATGCTTCAGAGGAGTCTTTGGCACTGTTAAACCGCAATAAATCGATTTTTATTATGGATATGTGACAATGGATGAAATATGGCTTCACTGTTATACACCGGAATCTAGAAAACGGTTGGCTGGCTGAACAGCTCAAGCGGCCCGCACTGGTTCAAAGATAACCTAATCCCTAGAATAATATTCAACAAATTTATTCACATCACCTTCTTCGAATTCAAAATGTCACTGACGATAACATTTTCACATTATTAGAATACAGCAACATGCCTGTGACTTGCACATTAAATCATATCAGTTGTTATAAGCGATATGGTAGCATGATTTACGTAATACTCGTAAGCTCTATTTGCTTGCGTGTGAACTGAGTGGTGCGTTCTGATTGGTTGATTAAGTGAAATAGGAGCAATTAGCAAAGCGAGAGCAATAGACAATGGGAAAATGGGACCAGATCACGACAAACGGATTAGAACTTTCCAAAGGTATAGTATAGGTAGAGTATAGCGTAAAATGTTGAATTTATATAGCTCCTAACTGCCTTTAATAGCTAATAACAATTTCACATAATTTCTGAAAGCGTATAAAGTACATTAAATAGAGTTGAGTTGAATTGCAAAAAATTCTTGACTTTTTAACACCAGTAAACCACCATACAATGTACTCAAAACACTTTATATATTTATATACATAATCGAGTCTTAACCTTCAAGCGGTCCCGCGACGTCGATTCGACCGCATTCAATCATAATTCTCATCGCATGCATATCATGTCTTAAGTAGCTTGTTTTGGTTTCAGTACCTACTAAATAAACAGTTTAGTCCTCGCACTCTTCTTACCGCTGAATAGTTTTCCATTTACACTGCTTTAGCCAAATATACCACTTTTGAAGAGATAAAATAATAATGGTGTGGATTACACTACGAAGAATATAAAATTTTTTTTTTTTCACAAATACACATCAAATAATAATCATATAATATATGAAAATAGATAACTATAACTTTGACCACTGTTCAAGACCACTTCTGGGAAGAAATATACAATTAACTCTTTATTTGTTTGCACATTAATGATTTTCGCCTTCCACAACGTACTCGTGTACAATTTTCCTCGTCCTATTGCGCAAGAAAAAAAAACATAATAGGAAATATCCAGTGAAGCATGCACCATTTGCCTGCCGTATACTTTTATTATGTTAGCATTTCCTGTTGCTTGTGCTTATGTAGGCTAGCCTGTACGAGTAGCTTGCCTTCTATTAGTTATAATAATTACTACTTGAGCTATAATAATTAACACATATGCCAGATGCTTGTTCTTGTTTATTTTCCCTCTTTGGTTTTTTCATTTACCCTGCACGTGCACTGCTCGCTCGTAATTTAACTAATCACAACCTCAACGTGTTTAACTACGCACACAGATTTGTCTATAATGATGCTGTAAAAATACTCAGAAATTAAGACAAGAATAAAGTTATATTAAAATGGTTCATTTAACGTTTAATTATGCATAAATATTAAACGGTACTATGGTCGGCTGTAAAGGGATATGCGGTTGGCATATTAAAGTGTGGATGTCGAAATGTACAAAAATATGTACATATTAATATACTACCAAATTGTTCACTGAAGCTGCAAGTTTAGCGATAACCGATAATGCGGACAATTTTGCAACTATAAAGTGACAAGGTTATTCTAAATATTATCGAAATATCTAAGCATGAATTTCGTGAGAAAATTAAATTTTTATTACTGAAAGTAAAAGCGAGAAAAAAAAGTTGACTTTGGCTGTCCCGAAGCTATATATAATATATTAAAAGATCTTTATCTTAATTTTGATCGGTTAGTTGTATGGCAGCTATATGCTCTAGATCTGTACAGTTTCTGCGAAAATTGTAGCGATGCATTGGGTAATAATCTATGTCAAATTTCGAGGAGATACCTTGTCAAATAAGAAAGCTGTCCATACAAGAGCTAGAGTTGGAGTTTTTATGACAGCTATATGCTATATATATCGGTTTTGACAAATGAACAGCTTATGCGAAATTTCAGATCGATAGCTCAAAAACTTAGGTGCGTATTTGCTTATATACAGACGGGCATGGCCGACCAGACTCAGCTAGTAACGCTAAGCATATTATCATAGCTACTTTATAGGGTGTCCGAAGTTTCCAACTGCGTATTACAAACATCGTGGTAAATTAAATATACTCTGTACAAGGTATAAATTTAAACTATATTTGTTTAGCTTAAGTCATTGCATAAAAAATTTTAATAGGATAAAGCTGCAATATGTCAGAATAAAATTTTCACTTATAAGTAAGTAAGAGCTTAGTTAACACCTTTATTGTAACTTAAATTTATTCTTTTAAAGGACCGTTTAGCATTTAAAAGTTTTCATAGGTGATGATTCTTAATTATATTCGAAGTTTGAGCGTATTAAACTAAACTTTATTTGTTAAACTTAAACTAAAAGAAGAATTACACGGTGAAGTCTAGAAAATAACTATACTAAAGTCTCAAGTAATTTAAATGAATTTTGATGATTTTTTGTAAGATTTTGTATAGCACAAATGATAATAAGCAATAGCAAACCTTTTAGAAAATATTATTCGTAAAAATCAGATTTACACTGCACATGATATTTAAATATAATTAATGCTGCAAAATTAAATATTATATTTTGACTATTAAAGTAATTTCCTTCAGAGGCAACTTAAGAGCAATTGTATGTACAATAATATGAACTTTTCGGCCAAGCCTCATTATACTTAACAATATGTATTTCTATAAACGAATGCTCATTTTTCATCGGTTTGTTTTTTCGTTCTTGTGTCATCTTTGTTAAAATTACAAGTAATTGAATACCATTTACGTAAATTAAAATAGATGACTGGTTATATAAATAGAATATATAAGAGAAAACACAAAACAAAAGAATGTGACAAAGGACGAGAGAAGTGCTACGTCACATGATACCAATTTTATTTTAATTACTGTTGACGAATGGACCTTTGACCTTAACCAAATTGTTGGTTGAACCATTTAAATAATTGATGAAGCCACTAATGATCTTTCTCTGCAATTATATTTAGCTGGAACTGTGCACGTGATTTTGTATATTTTTTATGCTAACGAATGTCTTTCAGTTTTGTATTGGTGTAATTATTCGTCCACATTTTTATTTTTGACAGGCCTGCAGATGGGTAGCTAATAAATGTGTCAAGTTGTCACCAACAGTTCGCTGTTTATGAAACAAATTATTCCGCCGTAGTCAAGAAGTGAGACATTCTAGTTGTAGTGGAGGAAAAAAATGAAATGACTAATATGATAGTAATAAATCAGGAAATTTTTAGAAACATAATAAATATTTTTGTTTGCTTGGGATGTTTTAAATTAAATACTTTATGAACTTTTTGGGATTTTTTTAAGGCACTTTAAAGTACGCATGTTTTAACACAAGTTAGTTCAGGCAATGTTGCCAATATATGTCACAGGCCTGGTAAAATAAAATGTTCTATGTAAGATTTCTAAGAGTTATTTCCAGTGGGCTGCTGCGTATGAGCAATGTTTTCGCTCTATACACAAAAAAAAGAAAATGTTTGACTATTACAAATGTGAATAAAAATATATTTTCATTAGTAACATTTTATTATATTAATTTATAAGCTACATACTCTATGAATTTTTAGTAATAGTTTAACTTAACTTTCATTTATTTTATGTTTAATTTTATAAAAAGTTAAAATCTCAAGCGAAGGGTTTTCCTAAGCTTCTCCAGCTTAATTGTTGTTAATTTGTGATAACATATTAATTGTTTTTAAATACGCTAAAATTGTTTTCTATTTATTGGTATTAATAATGAAAAAATACTCAGAGTTAAAATTGAATGTTATATTTACTAAATTTAAAATTTTCAAAGCAGTTTAAAAAGTTTTATGAGCAAAAATTAAAAAAAACGCTTATTTGCTGTGGTGAAGAATGCGACGTTTAAAACATTGTATAAAAACGCCGAGAAATTTATGCAGCAACATTATTAATATATATATTGTAATTACCATTAAAATTCTACCCATGGCGTTACACACCGTAGGCGCGCTAGAAAATAAATTGATTTGCTGATTTGCGTAAATATTTTCACGTGTTCACAGTCGACCAAAGAATAATAATAGAAAGATGCTACCCAGACAGGTGAGCACCTGACGGGGGGTAACTGTGTGCAGGAAAACGTGCAAATAAAATAAAAAATCACTTTATCGTAATTTACTGTTATAAGCAAACAAAAAAGGGCAATGTGTGCATATTTTTGTGATTATTAATTTTGTGCAATATTGCTTTAGCCGGCATTGTTGCAGTCATGCTGTGAATTGTAAAGAAAAATATACGACTATGTTAAATGTATGTATATTGAAAAGCCTTGAGTTGAAAAAAAAATAAGTATCTAAGTATATGAAAGAGCTGTTATATCAATTCATATGTATTCCTAGTAAACAATGATTTTTTTGCTTTTATGGTGATGAAGAGGAGCCAACTGTTTATGGTTAAAAAACCTTTATGCTGCATGCACGCTAGAATATGAATTGTATTGCTTGAAAGCGACGACTTAAGTTCAAATGGTTCAGAAGTAGCTAAAATTCATGATTGACAGCGTTTATATCCTGCATGACGATTTTTACATGAATCATTGGTAATTGCCACTATAGCTGGCTCGTAAAGAGTGTATTTGATCTCGGTTCAACATCAATAATACTAACCAAGTATTACAATATATAAATCAAAAACAATAAATATTCAAATCTACAAAGCAAAACTAATGTCAAAAATAGTTCAGACTTCTAGCAGCTGGAAATTATTATTTACGACCAGGTGGCAAAAGTGATTTTTTTGAAAACCAAATTCCGCATGAAACTTTTACAATTAATCTATGCTGCCCAATCTTCTTCAACTTTCTGGGCGTGTTTAGCATGTCCTAGCATTTTAGATCGAATAGCTGGTTATTTATTTTGTTGCAACGATGTTCTGAAAATAGTTTCCTGAACCGACGGAACGGCTTATTAAATATCAAATATTAATATATATAAGTAAGTAAGTAAAACTTTCAAAACTTATATTTGATTATATCGCATTTCTAAAAATCGCGTCTGTCGTTTTAAAAACCCCTAAAAGGTTAAGAAAATGGAAACTGACTCTTTTAAACAATGAACAGCATAAAAAGATATATTGAAGGCAATATCTTGTCTTTATCTTCGTTATTAACAGCGTTGACCTCTGAAATAATAGCAAGAAGAAACTATAACTTCAGTTACACCAAATACACCACTTAAAAAAGCAAAATATTCCATAAAAGCACTTGATGCCGATGTGCAAAATTTCGGATCGGTTTCTCAAAAACTGAAAGATAATGCTAAACAGACTCAGATCGTAATGCTGATCATGTTATTTTTCTTCAGTATTGTTTGGCATTTTATCATAGGAAAACTTATGCCTGATCAACATTTACAAATCGTTCAACTTTATTACGAAAGTTAACGTTCTGTAAAGAATGTGTATCGCGCGCTTCGCTCAACTTATGGTCAATATAATCGGCGTACTGAGCATACTATTCGCAACACCAGCACCCATTTTGAGACCCAGCATTCATTATTGGATATTATTCGACTGAATAGACCACGTCCAGCACGCAGTGAAGAAAATATAGCGGCTGTAGCTGAGAGTATACACGAAGACTGTGGATAGTCGATTCGGCACCGTTCTCATCTACTCGGACTGACATATGGAATGACATTTTACGTTGAGATCTTAAATTGAAAGCATAAAAATACAACTTGTGCAAGAACTGAAGCTGCTCGACCTTCCCAAGCGACATCGCTTTGCTCTAGAGGCTTTTGAAAAGTTCCAAGAAGATTTTCGAGCCAAATTGTAAGTAAGCAAAATAAATTTTCCCCATTAAATTTGAATTTTCTGTATTGTATCCTGAGCAGGGTATATTAACTATGCCACGAAGTTTGTAACACCAAGAACGAAACGACGGATATCCTATAAAATATATACATAAATGATCAGCATGATGAGCTGAGTTGATTTAGCCATGTCCGTCTGTCTGTATATATACAAACTAGTCAGTTTTTAAGCTATCGCTCTAAAATTTTGCACCTGTCCTTTACTCATTAAGAAACTGCTTATTTGTCGAAACGGCCGATAACGGACTGCTATAGCATATAGCTGCCATACAAATTGAATAATGGGATTCAAGTACTTGTATGAAAAACTTTTTAATTTTATGGAATATTTTCACGAAATTTGGCATGCGTTATTTTATAAAGCAACAATGCAATCTCCGAAGAAATTATTCAGATCAGATTAATATGTCATATAGCTGCCAATAGAACGATCGGAATCAAGTTCTTTGAAGAAAATCGGTGCAACCGAAGTTAACGTTTTTTCTAGTTTTCTTTAAAAAATTAGGGAAACCTGAAATGGATCATATATATAATACATACATACTATACATTCAATCGTACATACACACGATCGGTGATCACGCGGTTAGGCGAATCAACAAATATAATCACATGTTTGTAGCTAAAAATAAGCCCCAGAGCTGATAGCCCAAGTTACGATGATGAATGGATGCTGAATACACTTGAAAACGAATATATCAATTCCAGAGAATTCGTTAGTGTTTTAGATTTACGATGGTCTATTATTTTAAAAATACAAGGCCTTTTTATGTCAGTATACAAAGTCCAGGAAAGGCTTGTGTTCGCAGAACTTACATACATATCTTAATGGAAGAACGTAATTCTCGGCCTTATGCAAATATAGTAGTAGTAGTAAGTAGTTGCTTTTATGTACAACAGAGTAAATAATCAAATTCAATCATTCCAAATTAATTTGGAAATGTGAAATTGTTAGAAAATTAATAAATGTGGAAAGTTAGTAAGTAATTTTGTTGTTAAATGAAGCATATTCAACGAAGATATATATTATATAATATAAATAATAAAAGTTGTTTTTGATCTAATGAAGATTGAAATGACTGTGTTAGTTTCAAAATGCAATAAGAGCAAGAACAAAGCGTTATCTTCGGATGCACTGAGCTTTTAATACTTTGTACAAGTGAATTTTTTATAGAATCATCATCATCACAACCTGGTGCGGGTCTTCGTTGTCTGCAACTTAATTTTCCAATAATTCTAGCATAAAAGGGTATAAAAAGATCAGTCAGTTCACAAGGTAGTTATATGCTTTAGTTGCGTATATACAGACATACAGACGGACATGGCTAAATCGTCTCAGCTCATCATGCTGTTCATTTATATATACACTTTAAAGGATCTTCGACGTTTCCATCGTGTTACAGAGTTTGTGAAAAAATTAAAATACCCTGTAAAATTCCGCTTTTTAATACCGACTAAGTTACTATCTTTTAGTTTGGGCATACTTATTTTTAGCACATTTAATATATAATATTCTATTGACATTTGCTACATTTTTCTTTATTGCCGTTGCCAGCTATTTAAAATTTTGCTGACGATTCCTCTTTTCGCGTTGTTATTGTTCTTGCATATGCTGTCGTCTGTTATTTATTTTAGTGAGCTGACTGAGTGCCTATTGGTGTTGACGTTGACGTGCCGTTCGCAAGTTAACTAGTGCTTAACCAAAACCGACAAAAAAGTAAAAGCAATTCCACTTTGCATTACAGGCGCAGAAAAATATTTGCGTGCTAGCGTGTAATTTTTTGCTCACTTGACATGGCGGCGTGTGAAAACATCCCATTGGCAGAGGCAAACTAGGAAGAGTGCTTGCCTAACTGTTGACACCGCCGGCGACATTGCGAGTGTGTGCTTGATATTGTTGTTGCATTTGCTGGTTTAAGCCCCACTTCATGGTTCGTGGTTACGCTACAACAAGTTTGCTGTACTACTTAAATATAACCACAAAAGTGAATTTTCATACACACATATGTGTATTTTTGCGTTTTAATGAGCGCAAAATTAGGTATTTCACACAGGTTGGTAATTTGTTTGCCAACAGTGAGTAGGCGTATTTCTATTACTTGACAGTTTTACCATTTTTCGACGTGCGACCAAATACGTACATGTATATGAGTATGTAGATATGTTTCGACTAATGTGTTTGTATCTTTTTTGTTTATAAAATGTTGCACTGCGCTGCGCAGTTGTGCGGCCTTGCAGAAACATATTTTCAGACGTTTGACTCAGATGCTTTAATTAACTTGTGAGTTTCTTAGTTTTAATTAAAACTGTACAAAATGGAATCTATTAATGGGATATTTATGGATCAACTCAACGCAAGATTGAAAGTAATTAATTTAAGAAATGTTTTCAGCTTCAAAAGGTACAGCAAAAACTTATTAAATTATTGAAATATTAGCAATAGTGGTACACTTGCGGTGAGTATTCACAGGAATCTTTCAGTTTCTCAGAATGGTGCATTTTCGACCAGAAATTCTAAAATATGTCTTCTGAACTTTTAACAGCTGCAAAAAGTCTAGACAAATAATTTGTTGGATATTATTTTAAGTAATATTAAGTTGTCTATATGTATGTACTCAATATCATATCATCATATAAAGTAGTATATAAGATTATACGTGGTAAAGTATTATGTTCCTACTGAACCGAATCTAAGCCTGGATGCAAATATTATCCACATACAACATTATTCACCCATAGCGTTGCAAGCTTGTCTGCAAACATATACATACGTACATATAAACATTTATGTTGCATTCACATAGTTGCATCAATCAACACATTCCCTTGTTGCTGTCGACCGTCAACTTAAACTTGTCTGTTTATTTTTATTGCCACCATTTCAGCTTCTTCTTTTACTTTAATTTAATTTTAACTTTAGTTCTCTCTTGCTTTCTTCCTTTTCGTTTTGCTTTCAAGTTTCTTCATGAGCGCTGTCAGTTGTTAACCAATTTTCCTACAGTCACATGGGTTCTATTGGCATCGCCAAGCGTAGAACGTCGCTCATTCGTATTGACACATATACACATACATATGTGTGGTTTCCACACGTTACTGGAATTTTTAAATTCTACAATTTCAATAATGCTTTTTCACTTTTTCCCACTGGAATAACTTCAAGCACCATGGCGCTTAACTTCTTTAGCTGCCACACGATTCGTCAAGTAAAGTTATGCAACGACAGCGTAGCGTAGCAGCAATAGGTTACGAAACTGTCAAGATTTATCACCACATCTACAACAACAGCCATAGCAGCAACAAGTTGAACTGGAGAGGTTATATTTTATTCGGTGCTATGGAAGCGGCGCTTGGCACCATAGGTGATGCCGTTTTGTTTTGTCGCTGATGCGTTCCTTTCGTCATTTAGCATTTAATTGTTGAAGTTACATGAACGATGATGTTGACATGTTCATATTTTTGACTATTTTCTCAAAGTGAAAAATAATAAAATATTTTTTATATAAATTAATATTTAAAGTCAATATGTATACTGTCCAAGACTACTAGCTTCCTAGTATCTAAAGCTGTAGCGGTCACAATTTTGTTGAACTAGATACATATTATATCAAGAAAACTCTAAAACTAATTTATGAAAAGAAACAGATACATATACATTTATCATAGCTGCTTGATAATGTCAAGTTGGTTTTAATGTAAGAGTAACAATGCGGCTAATTATCCGCTGAAAATAGTCAACATTATGAAAAAAGATTTCCATTATTATGTGCTTATAACGAATGTGTGATTATTCGCTATTATTCCCATTTTCCCGATAATGGAGACCAGTATATGCCTTCGTACATACAATAACATCGTTCATATTTTTTGTGAGTTGCAATTACGTGCTTTAAATTATTTCCTTCTACTTAGCTTATTATTTTGAAATACGCCTCTTTATTTGTTTTCGATTTCAATAAAACGTCATAGGGTGCTTTCTATTGGAATATTACTCATACGCACTTGTGTCTTAAAAATGCCGTGCTGAGAGTATAAGAAGTGATAGCAGTATACTACTCAAACCTTATAAGAAACTGCTTTTGTAATGTACTTGTGTTGACAAGAGTTTTTCTAGATAAAGAATATTTTTTTAAGCTATTGCATAGCTTTTATCGCGGCCTTTGAGCGCGGCGACCTAATCAAGAAATTCCGTAACGGAAATAAAACTAACACGATCACAAAATATGTGCAAAATGTTTGCTTAATTTTAGGCGTATTTTCACATTTCAAGCGGAATAAATCAATTTTTATAATGGCAATTAAAAATATGGAATTTAATAAAAATTTATGTAATAAAATATAAATTACTCAATCTTTATTTTCACATTTCAAGCGGAATAAATCAATTTTTATAATGACAAATGAAAATATGGAATTTAATAAAAATTTATGTAATAAAAAATAAATTATTCAATATTCGGAGTCATAATATTACAGACATTATTATTATATAGCTACCCCAACTTTTGGAACAGTATCTCGTATAAAATGAACAATTCAATTGCATTTTGTTATTTCAATTGGATTATCTATGGTAATAAATTTCCACTTATCTTGGCTGGCGATTTCAACATCAACTTCGCTGATAAAATATCAGAGCGGTTGACAACTTTTCTTTCGAAAAAATCGAATTTAATAATGATCCACAAGAGTCCACAACAAAATATGGGATCACCATTGACGCGGTGTTTTCCAGTTATTTAGAGAACATCAAGTCTCAAACTTATGTTTTTTATTTCAATTACCATAAACCTTTAGTTTCAATGATACAAATTCCTGAAACACCTACACATATTGTAAAATATTAAAATATTTTAAACAATATTAACCTCTCATTTATTCAATAAAAGAAAAAAAATTGTTTTTTTTTGGCTACCACGCTCAAAAAGTGTTACTTGAATTAATATAAAAAAAAAAAAATACTGCATAGAAAATAAATAAATAATTATGATGGCATAAACTGATAAAACTTAAAAAGTAGTTTTAACAGTTTTAAGTTTCAAAGTTAAAATATAAAGTCAGAAGGGTTTATTTAATAAACTTTTAATCTTTCACGGTTTTGTACATGCCATTTCTAGTCACTCTCTTTTTAATTGAGTTTTTTATAACGGCATTTAATAACCGCGTGATATTTGCAAAATAGTTGAAGTAACTCCGCTTTGAAAAATTTTAGTCCTTTTAAAAATAATTTGTCCAAAAGTTCAGAGTTTATTGCACTAAGTTAAAATCAACACAGAATACTTAGATAAGTTTGCAAACTCATATCTCCGGAAGCACGTTTCACAAATGGGTGGTCAATAACGTCACATAATGTAAACCATATGAAAACTTTTGAAAGCGGTGGAAGTACAATAGTAAAAAAACGGTCAATTGCGAAAGCACGTGCGAAAAGCATAAAAAAAATCGTGCGGGTCCTCACAATGTTTATATCTCAACTCTAGTTGTATTATACTTGTATATAAATGAAAGCGCACTTGCAACTTTACATCTGTATGTATGTATGTATTACATAAGTAAGTGCATATCTAAGTAACTGTATCACTAAATCGTTATCTTAAGTGCGTTTAGCAACAAATTTTGTCACTGGTATTGCGTTAGAGTATTTCATTTCGTGGACATTGCGAAAATGTGTAAAATAGCAGAAAATCAGAAGAGTGACAACATATACAAATGTATATGCGTATATGAAAATTTAGCCTAAATAGTTATGTAAGTACATCTTATTATATGGCTGTTGGCAGAGTGCTGTGTGGCATTTGCAACTAGTAATCCATTTTTTTGTAAAAATAAGTTCGGTTGCCAACAAATACAGCGAAATGTTCCTAAATTTTATTTCAATATATAATATATTTCATCATAGTACATATATTCAAATGATGAATCAAACTTAGTACACTAATTACCTCTGCTTACAAATAACTGCTTGCCAGAACATTTAGGATTTAATTTGCTTTCCATTTTAAACAATCTTTCGAATAGTTTTTGTTTATAAAGTTTACTTGTTAGTATAAAAATTTTTTTTTGATTAATTCTAATATCATAACTTAATATTTTTTCAAATTTATATATATATTTTGTAGTACTAAACGCAACTTTGACTTCTAACATATTCTTGTAAAATTTCAATTGAGGACAAAGTAAATTCAAATACTGCCATAAAAATATAAAGAAACTAAAACTTTTCACAGTCGACAGAGAACATAATAAAATACAAAAACGTTTCACATTTCATTTCGCATATTTTTAAATAAAAAACTTTTTTAGCCCCGGAAATTATGGTACTTATGCACTCTCTTTCCTAGTTTGCTGCACTGAATAATTTAATTAAACGTTTTGCGTGTAAATGGCATGGAACTTAGGTGTAATGTGCCAGTACGTGAAGAAAAAATAAAGCAAATGGAAACTAAGAGCTGAGCAACAAGATGTTTAGGAGAAGGACATATATAAATGGTTCGCATTAAAGCTGTAATCTACAAAAAATAGTGTAATGTTGGTATATGATGAAGTAACAGAAACAGGTTGTAGAAATGTTGGAGAGGGCTTTTAAAATATTTTGTGTTGAAAAAAAAGAAATCAATTTATGTGTATGTTTATATATACTTGTGGAACCCTCAAATATATTATAGGATGGTCACGGAATTTCGTCGAATTTATGTAAAAGATAAATTGTTTCATTAAAAATAAATTTATTTTCTGTTTCAATCTTACTACCCGTTTATTGCATGTCTTGGAAATCATTTCAGTTAAAATGCTATTCGCAATCTATCTGTGAGCAAGTATACTTTGGCGAAATGAGGCGTCATTTAATCATTCATTTTATACATTTTAAATTTGAAATAGTATAAAGCGCTAGCATTATAGAAGGCAGTTATAATTTGAGTAGTAGCATAGTAAAAATATTTAAATAGAGCAAAATTTTCTAAACCGGAATGCATGACTTCCTATGCAAAAATTTCGACAATTAAAGACTATTTTTAAATTTTTCCAAAAAAATGTGACATTGAAAACTGAGGGTTAAAGTTTTCTTATGAATCTATTGCGAATAATTTGTCGGACTATTAAGGAAAATGTCTATCAAAACCTACCAGATACTTAAAGAGCGCTACTGTCATCATATCTAGCTTTCCGCATGCCGTATTGATTTCCATAAACTGGATGTTTGACTAGAATGAATTGCCCCAAAGCTATGTACTAAGTACAGTCGGTAGGTTTACTATGCCCACACTCTATAAAACTTCTACTTTATTCACGCGAACTCAAATCAGATAGCGGTAAGACTAAAATCTATAATTAATTTCTATCTAATGACCTGAAGCTAGTCTTAAGTAGCTCTTTTGTGAAGCATGCATATCTGATGCTCATATCAAAGAACACAATTTGTTTTTTGTCAGTTTGTTTCGCAAACAAAACCAGTTGACAAAAGCCGCGCAAAAATATAATATATCACCACATGAGGAGAATGATTTTCTGCTTTCGCCATAAAATACTTGTAGGTTCATGAGCTGTAATAACACAATTTATAGCCTAACTGCAGGGATACATATAACTGTTTGCCAATTCTTTTCGTAGTTCAACAACGAAATGCATAAACATTCAATTGAGCTGCAGCGAAGATGCTTTATTTGCCACTTTTAGGGCATGAACGAAATATTTATGTGCCTACATGAGTGTATTGTGTCGTAAATACCCCAAAAGAGGCAGTTAATGCAGGAAATAATGACATCGTAAATCGAAAGAACGCAGTAAACATACGTATTCGTACATAAATAAATTTAAAGTGCTGAAATAAATATGCCAAAGGATCTAATTACTTTTGAAAATGCGTTTTTATGTCTACACTCTACGTATGTATAGGCGTGTGTTAGTTACGAGTGACATACAGACACTTTTATGACAAACCAGCCCTGGCTTTTTTCCTATACATTACTACACAACACTATTACTTGAAAAGTTATTGCAATCACATCTATGTCACATAATTTTAGAGCTCATTTTCGTTTAGCGGATTTCACTGCTCTCTCGAACTCAAAATAAAGCTCAAATATTATTTTACAATTTGTTTTTACAGCCTCAATCTCTCACGCAGTTACTCACTTCTACACATGCAAGAATTTATTTGAAAAGAGCATATTACTAACTCAAGCACTCAGCAGTTAAGCTTCTTGAGTGAAATATTTACTTTGAGCGAAGTTTGAATTTGAAGTACTCAGCTCACTTTATTTGCGGCGAATTTGTGCAGTTGCTCTCTTATTGAGTGTAGCTCACTTACATTTGTAGTAAACAAAACTGACCTACACCAAGCTAATTTGCTTTAACTTAGGTACATCAATGACGAAATTTTAAATTTAGTTAGCAGAAGCTTTGTAGAACCGGAATACATAAACCGTGTCTAGCGTCATTTACATTTTTAAAATATTTTTAAATAAAATGTGATGTTTCAATTAAATCGTGTGATGGTTTAAATAATAACAAAATTTAAATAAATTATTCATTTGAAATACTTGTAGAAACTAAAAATATTGTATACCAAAAGAAGCATAAGTATCAGTTAAGCATCTTAAAATGTAAGTAAGAGACACTCTATGATAAGCTTTCTTAAACACATAAGCCTGTATTTTCTTAGGATGGTCAGAGGTCAATATCACACAATTTGCGATTGCACAAAATGTGTAAAACTTGCCACTTGTTGAACAATGTTTATATTAAGAAAACTAGCGAAGTTTTGCGCCCAATACTTAAGCAAGTTGCGAAATTACTCTTCGTAAGTTTTTTTATTGTCATTGATCTTATACAAAATCGTTTCAAGTTTATACAAATTTATTTTAAAAATCTTTACATACTGGTGCTCTTTACTTATGTTCGAACTTAAGCTTCATAATCATTTTGATTACTGGCTACTAACCTTTTCTCTATTACAAAAACGATTTAAGTTTAACTCACGTCTGTTAAAAATCTCTACAAACTCTCTGCAAGCTCTTGCTATTAACCCTCAAAGTTAAAGTTCTTTTGAACTTACCCTCCATACATTTACATATATATTGCAAGTAAAATTTACTCTAATACAAAATCGGTTAAATTTTATTCTCACTTCTGTTATGCATCTCTGCAAACATCTCTAAACGTTTATGATGTTAAAATTAAAAATTTTAGCATCTCTCGAAATTACTCGATATATATTCATACACTGCTAGGAATCTTAACTCTTATACAAAATCGCCTTAAGTTCAATTCTCTTATGTGAAAATCTCTACAAACTCTTTCCACGCTCACGCTGTTAAAATCCAAATTTTAGCATCTTTCGAAATTACTCCCTATAAATTTATATATTGCAAGTAACCTTTGCTCTTATACAAAATCGGTTCATTTTATTCTAACTTGAGTTAAAAATCTCCAAAATTTCTCTGCACACTCACGCTGTTAAAGTTCAAAATTTTAACTTCTTTCGAAATTACTACCTATATATTTATATATTTCGCAAGTAACCTTTGCTCTTATACAAAATCGGTTCATTTTATTCTAACTTGAGTTAAAAATCTCCAAAATTTCTCTGCACACTCACGCTGTTAAAGTTCAAAATTTTAACTTCTTTCGAAATTAATACCTACATATTTATATATTTCGCAAGTAACTTTTGCTCTTATACAAAATCGGTTAATTTTATTCTACAATAAATTGAGTTAAAAATCTCCAAAATTTCTCTGCACACTCACTCTGTTAAAGTTCAAAATTTTAGCTTCTTCCGAAATCACTACCTATATATTTATATATTTCGCCAGTAACTTTTGCTCTTATACAAAATCGGTTCATTTTATTCTACAATAAATTGAGTTAAAAGTCTCCAAAATTTTCCTGCATACTCACTCTGTTAAAGTTCAAAATTTTAGCTTCTTTCGAAATTAATACCTATATATTTATATATTTCGCAAGTAACCTTTGCTCTCATACAAAATCGGTTCATTTTATTCTAACTTGAGTTAAAAATCTCCAAAATTTCTCTGCACACTCACGCTGTTAAAGTTCAAAATTTTAACTCCTTTCGAAATTAGTACCTATATATTTATATATTTCGCAAGTAACCTTTGCTCTTATACAAAATCTGTTCATTTTATTCTAACTTGAGTTAACAATCTCCAAAATTTCTCTGCACACTCACTCTGTTAAAGTTCAAAATTTTAACTACTTTCGAAATTAATCCCTACATATTTATATATTTCGCAAGTAACTTTTGCTCTTATACAAAATCGGTTAATTTCATTCTACAATAAATTGAGTTAAAAATCTCCAAAATTTCTCTGCACACTCACTCTGTTAAAGTTCAAAATTTTAGCTTCTTTCGAAATCACTACCTATATATTTATATATTATATTTCGCTAGTAACTTTTGCTCTTATACAAAATCGGTTCATTTTATTCTACAATAAATTGAGTTAAAAGTCTCCAAAATTTTCCTGCATACTCACTCTGTTAAAGTTTAAAATTTTAGCTTCTTTCGAAATCACTACCTATATATTTATATATTATATTTCGCTAGTAACTTTTGCTCTTATACAAAACCGGTTAATTTTATTCTACAATAAATTGAGTTAAAAATCTCCAAAACTTCTCTGCACACTCATTCTGTTAAAGTTCAAAATTTTAGCTTCTTTCGAAATCACTACCTATATATTTATATATTATATTTCGCTAGTAACTTTTGCTCTTATACAAAATCGGTTAATTTTATTCTACAATAAATTGAGTTAAAAATCTCCAAAATTTTCTCTGCACACTCACTCTGTTAAAGTTCAAAATTTTAACTTCTTTCGAAATTAATACCTACATATTTATATATTTCGAAAGTAACTTTTGCTCTTATACAAAATCGGTTAATTTTATTCTACAATAAATTGAGTTAAAAATCTCCAAAATTTCTCTGCACACTCTGTTAAAGTTCAAAATTTTAGCTTCTTTCGAAATCACTACCTATATATTTATATATTTCGCAAGTAACGTTTGCTCTCATACAAATCGGTTTATTTTATTCTCACTTATGTTATACATCTTTACAATTTCTCTGCACGCTCATGCTGTTCAAATCCAAACTTTTAGCATCTTTCGAAATTGCTCTCTATATATGTACTATATATTGCAAATAACGTTTGCTCTTTTACCAAATCGGGTTAAGGTCAACTCACTTCTGTTAAAAGTTTCTACAAACTCTCTCCACGCTCATGATTCTAAATTCAAATATTAGGATCTTTCAAGTTATCCTATATATTATATTAATATATTGCAAGCAATCTTTACTCTTATACATAATCGGTTTAAGTTTAATTCAATTATGTAAAAATTTCTAAAAACTGTCTCCACGCTCATTTTGAATTACTTTCTATATAATTATTTATTGCTAGTAACCTTCACTCTTATACAAATGATTTTAATTTTATACTCATATGTTAAAAATCTCCACAAGCTCTCTGCGCACTCATTGCTCTTAACATCAATGTTTAAGCATATTTCGAAATTACTCTTCACACATTTATTTATTGTTAGTAATCGTTACTCTTCTTACATTTATATAATACTAGTAACCTTTAGTTTTATACAAAATCGGTTTAAGTTAAATTCACTTATGTTAAAAATCTCTACAAACTCTCTGCAAGCTCATGATATTAACCCTCAAAATTTAAGTTCTTTGAATTTATTATCCATACATTTATATATTGCAAGTAAACTTTACTCTAATACAAAATCGGTTAAATTTTATTCTCACTTCTGTTCTACATTTCTACAAACATCTCTCCACGCTCACGCTGTTAAAGTAAATTACTACCTATATATTTATATATTTCGCAAAGGCTACTTGCTCTTATACCAAATCGGTTCAATTTTATTCTAACTTGAGTTAAAAATCTTCAAAATTTCTCTGCACACTCACGCTGTTAAAGTTCGAAATTTTAGCTTCTTTCGAAATTACTACCTATATATTATATTATTCGCATGTAACCTTGCTCTTATCAAACCGGTTCATTTATTCTCACTTCTGTTATACATCTCTACAATTTCTCTGCACTCTCATGCTGTTAAAATCCAAAATGAAACCTTCTTTCGAAATTTCTACCTATATATTTATATATTTCGCAAAGGCTACTTGCTCTTATACCAAATCGGTTCAATTTTATTCTAACTTGAGTTAAAAATCTCCAAAATTTCTCTGCACACTTACGCTGTTAAAGTTCGAAATTTTAGCTTCTTTCGAAATTACTACCTATATATTTATATATTTCGCAAGTAACCTTTGCTCTTATACAAACCGGTTCATTTTATTCTCACTTCTGTTATACATCTCTACAATTTCTCTGCACTCTCATGCTGTTAAAATCCAAAATGAAACCTTCTTTCGAAATTACTACCTATATATTTATATATTGTAAGTTACATATACTCTTATACCAAATCGGTTTAAGGTGAACTTACTTCTGTAAAAAATTTTTACATACTCTCTCCACTCCTATATATTTATATATTGCTAGTAACCTTCACTCTTATACAAAATAGGTATAATTTTATACTCATATATGTTAAAAATCTCCACATACTCTCTTCGCGCTCATCGCTCTTAACATCAATGTTTACACCACATTTATTTATTGTTAGTAACCTTTACTCTTTATACATTTATTTAATACTAGTAATCTTTAGTTTTATAAATCGGTATAAATTTAACTCACTTACGTTAAAAAACTAGGTAAGGTTAAACCTTTCTGCATACTTTCTAATTTTTCAATCACATGCTATGATCTCAAACAATAACACTCACTGAAGCTGGCATTAGCAACACAACTAACCAAAATATCGTTATGCCAAGCAAACGAATTCGCTGACTTCGTGATTCGGATTTATTAAACGTTTTTCCGACAAATTTCATTCGTCGTTGGTTAGCTGCCGAAACCACAGTGCTCCGCACACACAACTACAAAGCAGCACTGACTTTGTAAGGAAATCGGCACTTCGTTTACTTTCGTTTCGAAGTTTCGTTTAGCAGCGCTGCCGCTAAAGCCTCGTTAGCAAACGAAGTTGACTTGGTCGATAGGACGATTCTGCCAGTGCAATTTGCTCATATCATCAGTGCCTGTCGTTTACAAAGTCGTTTAGTTTTACTTTGGACTTCGTTATTAATGGTTGTGTAGTGGTCCTGAATGTTTTGCCGAATGGGCGCCTAATGTGGTGTTAGTGTACATATATATAGATATTACTTAAAATATATGAATAAAACCGGTGTAAATGCCACAGTTCAAATTTGAGTGAATTCGAAATTATTGCACGAATATATTTCTGCAGCTGTATTGCGATCGTGTTAATTTGTTATTGTTAAATTATGTGACCAAATAATATGATATAAATAATCGTGGTATCTGCAGAGAAATTTAATTATTAATTTCGAAAGGTATAGAAGTGAATGAAAATATGTGAGGTTAAGATAGATTATTAAATTGATGTTAAATATATAATATTAGTAATTAAAAACTCAGCTAACACGAGGAAAAGCAATAAAATACAAAATAACAATAATTAAATTAAATTAAAGAAATAAAACAAAATAAATTACAATAAAATAATATAAAAATAAATTAAAATTAAGGAAATCTAAAATAAAACCAAAAAATAAAAAATAAAAAACTATTAAATAAAATAAACTAAAATAAAATGAAATAATATATAAAATTAAAAAAATATAAAATAAAATACGATAAAGTAAAATTAAATTAAAAAAGTTAAATTAAATAAAATTTAATTAAATATAAAAAATAAAAAATATAATAATTAAATTGAGTTAAATAAAATAATATTATATTAAATAAAACAAATATACTATAAAAAAAATAAGATAGTTTGAATTTATCCCAAATACATAAAAATATATTAAATTACGACAAAAAATTAAAAAGTTGAACAATTAGATATATTTTAAGTACAATGTAATAAAAATCGTTGATATAATAATGCATACAAAACATTTATGAAATAACTAAAATTACAAAACAAAGAAAAAGTAAGCATTTTGAAAGCATATTTATATGCTATATTTAATATAATAACACATGTAATATCAATTGGTTGGTCTAAGCAACACATAGCATAGTATACCGTAATATAACATTACATAGCATGAAATAACAAAATTGAAATTGTCATAAGTAATTTACTTTTCGCCAAACAAAAAATGTATCTATCCCAAAAATAGAGTTCGGGAACTGTTTCGACGATTGGAAGAAGAGCTGGCATAAATGCACAATTTCGGATGGGATCTATTTTGAAGACGACAACATAAGTGTAAACGAATGACTAAATATGTGTTTTTTTTCGAAAAATGAAATTTCCGCTTATTTTTCAAACACACGTAACGTAACATTGCTATTTTAAATATCAGATTCAAAGTTAAAAAAAAATGTTTGCTCTATCAAAGCATATTTGTTTCAAATAACTAACTAAATATCTTACCAAACACATCATGTGCATTGCTTAGTATGGTTTAGTGTGAAATTACTATTAAGAAATAATTATTTGAATTGCTGATATAAAATTTTATTTATAAGTGTGAACACATAATCCAGCGAACATTTCAAAATTAAGTTCAACAAAGCCAAAAAAAAAAAAATCTTGCAAAACGTTAAAAATAAAAAATCAATATAAAATCCTTCTTGATTTTATTAAAATTTTCGCCTCAACAAATCAGAAATAACTTACTAAAATTTAATGAACCAAATTTCAAGAAAATTGTGTTGTATATTCATATCCCGTCGCCTTCTTATAAGCACGAGATTACACAACGAGTGTTCCGTTATTGCGTGTTCATTGAATCTAATTAATTTCATTATGGTTGGCAAGTTTCTTCATAATAAAAAAAAATAGTTTCTCGGAAGTGAAGAATTGCCAGAAGCAACAGTAATAAAAATAAAAAGTTTAAATTGTGTGTAAATGGAGGAGCCATAGTGAAACAACAACAACAATAGTGAGTGCATACAGTATTTTTGTGCACCACATTAGCCATTGGCATTTGCAGAGAGACCATGGCGTATACGTAATCAACTGCATTCCTATTTTTTCACTATATTCTAATAGTTTTTAAGTAACGAGTGTGCTCCGCACAAGATGTGAATATACAACTACCATCGCTGCACATGCTGCGCTATCTGACGCTCTACAATTTTATGTTTTGTTTACTTTTGCCATTCATAAACAAGAAAAAGGCTTTGCGCGCCAAAAAATTCAATGCAGCGTCCGCACCGTTTTAAGTGTTTGAGTTTGAATTTCTAATGCTCTAACTACAAAGTTCTACGACTTCAATATCCGTTATCTGCTATGGTAACAACGTGAATCTTTAATACAGCCGAAATATATGGTGTACCATAGAATGTTTTTAAATCGAAAAGTGAGCAAAAATATATTCGGACTCTTAATCGTGTTAATCAAGTATTAAATGGAATAAAAATGAAGCTGTCCAGAGAAGTTATGCAATTTTCAATCAACTAAAAACGCTAGATATTCCAAACTAAATCTCTGATTTGGAGCAAACGTTTTATTTTTTATAATAATATGTACGGGTATCAAGTGTAACCGTCTCTTTGATGTAGCGTTTCTCGTTAGGATTACACCAACTCTAAAAAATATATTAAGTTTATGATAAAAGCTCACGCCAATATGTTAGCTTCAGCACCTTGTTTGACCTAAATTTCATTTTCGACAACTTTTACCAAACACATCATAAACACCACTACTAACGCCAATAGCTAGTAGTAGAGTCATTGGTTTTAAAACGCAGGTATACACGAATACGGTTATAAGCATCAATATATTTATGTGTATTATCAGCATTCTTTTTACACATACATACATATTGGTTGTTGCTGACATTTTAGCTGCTTCTCACCTATATGGAGTGTAGCTGCTGTATATCGCAATATTTGTCTGACAGAGGAGAGATGAACGCAGCTCACTATATTTGCTTGGTGGTAGCTCCCTGCGGCAAATCGTGAAGAGCAGAACTTTTTGCGCGTAGAACTGTCTTCTTAGCTGAAGCGCGTCTATTCGAATGAAATTTGCATTTTCTTTGACTTTTATGCATTTCAGCCAATATTTCAATATAAAAGCAAGAAAAAACGTTAACTTCTGCTGCACCAAGGTTATAATACCTTTCACAAGAGCATTTTTTATAGCATAAAGCACACAAAAATATCTTTATTTTAATCTTTATCGTTCAATTTGTTTGGAGATTATACCGTTGTATTGGATAATAGTTCTTGGCAAATTTCGTATAAAAACCTTGTTCTGCTGTACAAGGGCTTAAGTATGGTCTAATATCGGGGGTTTCGGCATATAAGCAGCTTCTTCAAGAAATGGCAGACGGACCGACAGACGGACGAAAATGGCTCTGCTCGTAAAGCAGATCATTTATATACGAGTATACATATATATTGTAGGGTCTCTGATGTTTCCTTTATGGTATTACAAACTTCGTGGCTAACGGAGTAAACTCTGTTCAAGGTATAACAAAAACTAACAATAGATACATTATTGGCGTTTAACATTTTTGTCACTACCAACTGTTGGAGTTAGCAAGCGTTGCGCGTGGGTGTCTCACTTCAAAACACGTTACGTGAGTTAATTTCTTTAAAAAAAATTGTGCTCTATTTTCTTTTAGTAGCACATAAACTTTTGCAACTACAGTTCTCGTAATTCGTACCGAAGGTCTCAATAGAGAATGCTGTCAAGCGGCTAACAAACTGATTGTCAATTTTCAGTGCGCTTGTCGCCACAAACGTGTGCATTCCTCGTCGTATAAAATGCGTGCCAAAACTTGGAGAATTTGTTGAAATACTAGCGAAATATCAAAGTATGTGCATGTGTTGTTGTATTAAGTACAGGTTGGTTGCAAAGTTTGTTGGTCTCCCAAACAAAGAGCGCTACTAGCTCCAATTTTTTTTCTCTCTCAAGTTACAAGTCATACTGTCCATTAATTCTTTATTTACAAGCCATTTGAAATTGACGTGTCAGAGTATTTTTTTAATATGGAAAAAATTTAATATCGCGCAGTGATTAGATGCTTTGTTTTAAAAGATTTAAATGCAAAGAAAATTTATGAGCAATTATTGGAAGTGGATAAGAAGTTCTCACTTTCAAAACGCACCGCTGAATTTTGGGCTTGTAAATTTAAACGTGGTCGTACTAGGCTTGAAGACGACCCACGCGTAGGACGACCAAAAACAGCAACCACACCAGAAATCATTGAGCAATTCATAATATTGATAGTGAAGATGCAAGTTTGAATAAACGTGAAATTGCTATTGCCATAGGGATTTCAGATGAAGGAGTACTTTACATTTTACATGCTTGGAAAGTTAGTGCCGCACACGTTAATAATTTAACAAAAACTGGATCGAAAACAAAATTTTCAGCATAATTTGGAGTGTTTTAGGCAGAATAAAACCGATTTCTTGCGTTGTTTTATATTTATGTATCAGACTTGGATCTACCACCGTGATCCTAAATTAAAAAAAAAACGTTTACAGTGGACAGCTCCAAAGCAGGTGAAGTCACAACGATCAGCAAAGAAGGTTATGGCATCAGTTTTTTGGGATGCAAAAGGAATTTTATTGATTAATTATCTGCAGAAAAGTACAGCAGTCAACTCTGAATATAAATGCAACTTTTTGGATCAGCTGGATGAAAAAAATCGTGAGAAAAGAGCTGTTTCGCAGCACAAAAAATCATTTTTCATCAAGATAATGTACCTGTACACAATGGAATTTTAACAATGGCGATGAATTTAACGAATTGAAGTACAAATTGCTTGAACATCCACCGTATTCACCAGATTTGGCTCCCAGTGGCTACTACCTCTTCAGAAACATGAAACTAGTCTTTCGTGGAAAGCGTTTATCGTCGAATGAAGAAGTTATTACAGCCGTAGACGGGTATTTTGTAGAGCTTTCGGAAAGTCATTATAGGGATGGCATAAAATTATTGGAGAATCATTGGAATAAGTGTATTGAAGTTAAGAGAGATTATATTAAATATAAAAATATATTTCGTACCAAAAACAGTATTTTTTCATTTCGAGCGCAGAAACTTTTCAACCAACGTGTAAATTGATTGATTGATTGCTAAGTTGATAAATATTAAATTGTATGTAAGGGATTTATTTAGGATATATAATAAATAATTCATGCACTAATGTCCACTTAACGTATCCAATTAATCAGATTTAAACAAGAATATTGATGATGCGTTTCGTCGTTTAGCTTCCATTCTAAAAAATGGCTGTGTAAACTGGAAGTTCAAGCCCGGTGATGGCTGTGATTTTGGAATGATGCGACTGCTATTTGAGATTTTATTGCTTATAGTTTCGTTCTTTATAATTTTTATTATTAATGTAGGTAATCAACGGATATTGGCTTAATAAAATAATCAGCAGTGCTACCAAACTGAAGCAGCTTTAACCCAGTACCAACAAGTCTTGTTTTGTGAACTGTTTTTGCTTATATAAAATTATTACTGACTAATTTTCATACTCACCAAAAAGTACATACTCACAATTCTTCAATTTTAAATTAAATTTTAGTGTACAAAGATTATATATATCACAACGAAATAATAAAAATCGAGTTTACAATGATTTTGTTTTAATTGTATATGAAATAGTAATATTTGTTCTATTCATATTTGCGCAAAAATACTAAATAAGGAAATGCTTAATTAGGGAAATCAATTTTAATATTATATTATAATAAGTCACACATTCTTTTTAATTTACAAAATTTTACATTTTGCATTTTAGTATAAAGCACAATTATGCATGCAATTATTAATTATTTCATTCATAAATAAATGTAGTCGGCTAGCTGTATAATAAAATAAACAAATAATACAATATTAACATATTAATTGACCACCCTTCCTCCACCAATCATTTACACTCAAAATTTATTAGTTCGCTGCAACAAACAGGAAGGAAATAGAAATCAAAATCGTTGTAATTTTTATGACAAAAATGTTAAATGCATAAAGCGGAAGCAAACACATTTAATTAAAGCTAAATGAGAGCGTTTAGTGCAAAAGAGATACACACACTACACACAAGTATTCGTGCACTCAGGTATATGTATAGGTATATATGCAAATTGGAAAATAAAGTAGAAGCTTCTGTAGTGAAATGCTAATTTGATTAGAATTGTACGCGCAGACCGCTACCGCTAATAGATACCGCAAACGGATGCGCTTTGATAGCAACAAATGAAAATGAGGGAAGTTGCATTCATACATATAAACGCTCTAGCAATGTTATGTGTGCATAGTTAGATGCAGCAAACATGGTTGGAAATTGTGAGCGTGTAAACAACTACGTCCTGTGCGTATGAGTAACATTGTCGATAAAATTGGCTAGGCATGAGTGCGTTCATGCTAAGTTGTCCGTACATTATACATTTGCAAAGATATACTTACTTTAAATATAAAGTTTGAAGTTAATATTGGAAAGGTGATTTGCCCAATGTCTGTTATATTTACATGTATTTCATTACTAAATATCGAAATATAAATATACTCGTTTGTATAAAAAAAAATACATTAAGACCACTTCAATAAGCAAATGTGTATACCCTGAACCATGTATAAACTTCATGTTGTATATAATATGAATGATATTTATATATCATTATGCATTCAAATACATAAATAACTCGCATCATTAATTTTATAAACCAAACTACTTAAGGTATTCCAATTAAGGTATAGACTAGCATATTCGTCTATATCTGAACTTTAACCCTAATTTTGCTATTGTTAAGCCATTACTTTTTTAACTAGTTTATTAGCTTATAATGAGACAATATCATTTCACAGCTCTTTACAGATGTCGAAATCTTGTGTGTAAAACTAACAATCACCCAATCGCATATGCAAAGCTGGTTTTTAAAAATCCAACCTAATAAATTTTGATACCTTTAAGGTGTTAATACAAGAATGATAAATTACCTAACCTATTTTTAGTGCCATCGCTTATCATAAACGCCACACCCATACAATCTAAAATTCACACAAGCCAAACAATCAGCATATTGTCAAAGCAAAATTTCCAAAAATAGTGGAAAAATAAAATGTGAATAAATTGTTATAGAAACAGGTCTTTGAGTACTAACACTCGCACAAAAACGAACAGAACTAATAAAGTAGCGAATAAATCGAAGAACAGTTCGTAAAAAGAAATGTGTCAAAGAAGTGCGTGTCAAATCGCATTCCAAACGCCAAACGGATACCATATCGTAGGTGATTTATTTGTTATGGAAATTCATCGAATTGAATTGTATTAGTCTACCTGGTTCATTTACATAACTTTTGTTAGCAAATCAGCCGCATTCTTTGTTATGTGTCGGTTTTGTTCTTGTAGCAAAAGTTATTATTGAGTTATGATTTGCCTTCTTGACATTACTACCAACTCTAAAAATGCTGAATGGTATCATTTTCTCCTTATTCTTTTATGAAACGAGAGCTGAAGCTTGGTTTCGAGTTTGGAAAAAATCATGTCATCTTCAATTCTATAAATATGCTATTTGAAGTGAAAGTATATTGATAAGTTTCCTTCATATATTGTCACCTCTACTAAAATAGCTAAATTCACCATCTCTCTCCTGTTCTTTACAAATTTACTGTAAATGAGCTGGTTTTCTCATGTAATCGGCCGATTGACAGCCGAGCGCATATGAAACAAAGCAAAAGCTAGGAAACCCAAGGCGGCGATTGTCCTTTTTACCTTGAAAGACAAAACCATAAAAATGATAAATGAAGAGGTGTTGGAGAAAAGAAAGCGGATATAAATTTGACCTTACTTACTGAAAGGCAAATCGATAAACAATGACAAAAAACGACACCATCAGCTGCCACAAATGGCTTGCAAATACAGGTGTCGCACGCACTGGCCTTGCGCCCAGAGCTTGGGGAAAGGAAGGCAGACATTTGTTTGCTAACGTATTATTTCTTTATTACATTTTGTAGGCTTAATATTTTTTGTATTTCTGCATCACACAGATTTGGTTAATAAATGACTACTAAAAAATATTAATGATATTTGTATTTGAACGGGTAAATCGAGGGAGAATATGTATTCGCTACGGCTGCGCACTTATATTCTTAAGCTGTTTTACTATTTTAAACAAGCCAAGCTTCAAAGAAAATTTTGAACTTGGGAACCCTATGCGATAACGGGGAGCACTTATATGAATATTTACTTTAATTATCTTGATTGAATTTAAACTAACATCTTAAAGATACATAGAAGCACATTTTTGATAATTTTGAAACTGTATCTAACTTATGGAGATTGCTTGTTTGCCATCCTACAATAGAACAATTTTAAATCTGTACCATCGTTGTTATAACCATTTAATTTCTTCGTAATCGTTTTAAACACTATTAATAGTAAAAACTCGTTTGTCCTCCAAGCTCTTGTGATTTAACATCGCTAGACTACTTTCTGTGGGGTTATGTAGAGTCATTGGTCTATATACGGCTACAAATGTTGGAAAAGTCATCGAAAATTGGACGTCCAGATTGGACTACATCCGATCTTTGTGACTAAAACAAGCAAAATCGGGTGAAAACTTACCCTAGCCCCGATATAACTAATCACAGAATTTTCAAACATCCGGTTTATTTTACTCTATATATGTTGGTGATGGCATGTGAAGTACTTTAATGAAACTCAGGGAGCATTTTACTCTGTTAATAGTATTATGTATTGGCAAAACTAGATAAAGTCGGGTCAATACTACCCCTATACCGAACATAAAATTTTCAAACTTCCGAATGGCCTTATGCCATATAAATTGGTCAATATGTAAGATATCTTAGCAAAATTAACTGACTAATATTGAATATACTATACTCATGGTATAAAATTGGACATCTTGTACTGTAGTTTAATACCGAATATATGTGAATTTAGTCTACGAATTACCAAACTTCCGAATACTACATAGATACATACGAGGTGTGTTTAAAGGAAAAGGTGAATTTTTGATTTTCCGCGGGCTGTGTACATTCAATTTTCGAAATTTTTTTCTTGTTATAGTCGGACAAAAATGCTTATCAAGTGCTTGCATTAGGAGCCAATTTCGATTAGTAGTTTTTTGTTGTTGACAACAGAAAATGTAAGTCACGTTTTTGTGTGCTCTTCAATTTTTAGCTTTTAAAAGAAATGGACTAAAGATATGAATTAAATCTTGCGTTAAAACTGGAATACAGTGCTTCAAGGTACTAGAAATGTTGTTTGTGGCATTTGTTGAGCCCACTTTGTCTCAAAAAAGTGTTTATAAGTGGCACAAGTGCTTTATAAAGGCCCGAGAAGATGTTAATAACGACGTCCACAAGCGAAAAAAACATCGAAAGAGTGAAAAAAAATTGTTCTTGAAAATCGTCGAATCCCTTTTAGGGAAGTTGCAGAGGATGTTCGCATATCAATCGGCTTTTGTCATACAATTTTTTGGGTGTGAAACGTGTGGCAGCGAAGCTTGTTTCGAAATTGCTCAATTTTGAGCAAATGCAATGTAGTATTAGTATCGCTCAGGAGGCCAAAACCAAAACCGTATTCATCCCTTAACCTCCGTATTCACAAGATTTGGCTCCCTGCGACTTTTTTTTATTCGCTAAACTGAAAAAACCAATGAAAGGAAAGCGTTTTGCCACAATTGATGAGATCAAGTCAGAGTCGCAAAAAGAGCTGATGGTCATACCGAAAAGTGCATTTCAGAAGTGCTTCGAGGATTGGAAAAGCGTTGGTAGAAGTGTATTATGTCCGAGAGTTCAATGTGTGAGTTATATATTTATAAAATTGCTTGAAAATATGCTCTCAAGTATACCTCAGCAATGTCAAAATTAACTCAATTAGCACATCCCTTTCTCTGTCCCCAATATAGCCCGTATAATAATTTCCGATTTCCGCCTAACAAAATATGTGACAATTAATAATATTAAATGAGCAAGTTTTCTTAAAAATTGTATGAGAATGTGAATGAAATTGGTCTAGAAATTGGTTCAAACCTTATATCGCTATAATAATGAATTGCGATTTTCCAGTTGATTTTTTCACATCAACTCATTATATTAAATGTAGCTTCCTCAGTTGAGTTTATATTCCATAAGTCTCATTTGAAGATGATTTTAATATAATTTTAGCTGATGCGAAGTAAAATATAGTAATTAAACTATGTGAGTCTATGACTTATAATAAATGTTAACCAAAAAATAAATACCAAATTTAATTGTAACTTATTTACAATTTTGCCGTATAATGAATGTTGAATTGTTTTGGCAAATTTTTCAATATAAAGTTTTCCTAACACCTGAAGGTATTTTCGCTGCTATGATCCTTGCAAGTTGCAAGAGTATAAAATGTTCGGTTACACCCGAGCTTAGCCTTTCGTTACTTGTTAAATATATATATGTTTGTCACGATTTGGTTGGCATAATGCTTTAAGCATTGATAGCACCCAACTCTTTCCAAGTTTAGCAAGTAATTTTTTGTTTACTTATCACTTATCCATTGTCACTTTTGTTGCTGTCCACGCAATCGTTATCTCTATGCTTTCTCTTTACAATTTCTTTTTTGTCACTGTTTAGCTTTCGTCGCTTTTTGTCTGGAGTTACATTAATTGTCTATTGTCAACTGTTTCCCAGTTCCATTATATGCTAAAATGTTCATTTCGTGACCATTTCATTGTGGTTTCTTTTACTTATTGTTGAGCGACCTGGTTATATTATCTTGATTGCCCAAACTGCAAAGTTCAACTGAGCTGTATTAGTCTTACGGTCGTGATTAATAATATAATAAACATATATACCGTATATATACTTGTACCTAAATAAGTGGTTTGAAAATAAAACCGCAGAAATCAGATTGACAGTAACAAAATAAGTTTTATGCTAGAAAAAATAGATTCATGAATGTTTATAGGTATGTGTAACTGTCATTTTGGTTATGGATGACTTATATCGTACCAATAAGTTACAATGTATAACCCAGTCTATATATTATTAGAATAATAATCTTTCTTTTTCGTATTCTTTGGAACAACTTTTCTTTAGAATGGATATTCAATGATATAAGGTATATATATAATATTAAATATTCAAAATGTTTTTGCCGATAACTATTTAATATTGAAGATATATTATATATAACATAGGCACGGGTCTGTTGCTACCTAGGACTACTAAATAATCAGTCCAAAAAGGTAATAAATTGTATTAACAATATCACAATAAAAAGACAAATATGTTAAGTATTCGATACCAGAACGGACCGGCGTTCTAAGCTCTTTTTCTTTTTTTTTGAGATCCTTGCTAGGATCGACCTTTTAACCAAATCTTACTTAACGAAACAGCATCAACGGTTGATGCTTTTAGCTGCACGTTGCATAATTTGCGATTTTTTTGTTGTTTTTTGCAGTGTTTCTCAAACTGTTGGATCAGTACCACTCAAATATAATATATATCTACTGTCGTTTTAGTGCCATTGAGAACAGTTACAAATATAAAAACATGCTAAAATAAAAGCATACTGATGAAGCTACGAAAAGAATTTATTCATTATATATAAGGCTCAATCAATCTGTAGGTTCCATAGGCAGCAAAGTTAATATGCAAAGATTTTAAAATTATTTACAATTTTAATAATGTATTTGGTTACCGTTAGCAAACATAATAGCATTTATACGTCGTGGCATGGATTCAATCAAAGAGCAAAGAATGGAAAGCGGTATTTTTTCCATTTGGCTTAAATTCACTTTCTGAGTTTCCTCAAGGAATCAAATTGACGACCACTGGAATAAACTTGGCGCGAAGGTATCCCCCATAGATTTTCCATTAGGTTTAAGTCGGCGTGTGACATACCATGAAGGATCCTCTTTGAAATTTTCTTGAAGGTCTTGATTTCAGTGGTCGTCGAATATTTTTCGTCACTAAAAACTATTTTTTCCATTTATCTTGCCACAACAAGTTTGCTGGACCCGTCGGATTTAATTGGTGCATAATGTTTACTGGGGAAATATTTTTATTCACTGCCACTGTTTAATTTTCCGCTTCTACCGTTTATTAACCTTTGGCGGACTTCCACTTCTTTTAATTGTTCCATAATTTTCAGGATTTTTCAAAAAGGAACATATATTTTATTTTATTACGATGTAGCTTTTCGGCTATATCTCTAATTGTAGCACCATATTCTCGCATTGTATGGATTTTAGTGCGCTCAACATCTGACAAATGTTGAAATCTATTTTTATAATCTTATATACTTAAAATATTTGAGAAATATTCTGTTGAATTTGCGTGGAAAAATATAAAAAAAGAACAATGGCAAAAATTAATCTGGTTGAATTTCAGTGCCTCTCATAACTCGGTGCTGGATCATGTGACATTACAAAGTTTCAATTTGTTGGTTGTTTTACGTTTTGTTAACACATCCAAGGAATAAACGCAATTTTTTGCGAAAATTTTTGTTAATTTGTTACTGTTAAATAAAAAATAAAAATAGTTATAGAAAATGATCGGTGCAGTAGTTTTGAGGTTATGTGGGTCACCGACTTTGAGAACGTGAGTTGTGGGGAAAACGCTTTAAAATTTTGAAATCTGATGTAAAATGTTCATAAGACAGGTATAAAAATACTCATAAGCTCGCCAATTTTGCTTTAAACAACTTCAAACTAAGACAAAACATTATTAAAATATTATAAATGTAAGAAAAAATTCATTCGGTAAAAAATTGAAAAACCCTACTTTCCCCTTAGCCCAAAAAATTTGCACTTGGCATGTATTGGCAAGGCTTGAGTTCACTGTACAGTTGTGGCTAAAAAGGGACTGCAATTGGCAGCTTATTTTGATCTTGGTAAAAGACTTTTACACGACCACTACTCCTATGATTTAAATTTCTCTAAAAGTTCAATCCCTTTCAAATTAATTGTTTTTTTATTTATTATTATTTATATTTAAGAAATTGTATTGACAGTAAAACTAAAATACCATAAAGCCCTAAGCTAAATGTTATCTTTTACAGATAATTGTGTATGTACGCGTGTATTTATATGAATATCTTTGTTTCTTTTTTATATTTCTTTGTAAATGTTACAATATTTTAAGTAATTTATTTATTGTATAGAATTGTTAAGGCTGAGGAAATTAATTCTTAATAGAAGAAATTACTTATAATCAACTATGTATGTAATTCTTTAACTATTGTATTTTTTTTTTAAATGTTTTTAGTTAGTATTAATGTAACTAATATGTAATTATTATATAAATACTTATTTATCAAATAATATTCCCATATTTTTCTGTATTCGCTTTCAGATTTTGGGCGATATCATCACAAAGTGAAACAAAATTTCGTTGAAAGTGAAAGCAAAAGAGAATTTCTGTAGAAGATAAATATTCTGAAAATTTTATGAACAAGTATTAACAAGGCAACGAAGCATAACAACAAA
Organism: Bactrocera oleae; assembly: GCF_001188975.3. Lineage (NCBI taxonomy): Eukaryota > Metazoa > Arthropoda > Insecta > Diptera > Tephritidae > Bactrocera > Bactrocera oleae. Next base: position 928,326 of record NW_021678078.1, on the reverse strand, counting down.
TAATTAACGCAAAAAATATTGTAACAACGGCAAATATTTTAAAATAGTTGCGCGCCGAGGCATACTTTTTGGCGCATCATCGACGTCACAAACACTGAAATGACTCAAATAAAATTCCTTGAGTCGCGCGCAATAAAGTCGGCGAGCTCGACTGCATTTGCACAGCGCAGAATGCCAACGAAGCGCACTAAAGTGGCGAGAAAGATAGTGAGAAGAACAATAATAACACCAATAACAAATACTACCTATACAGTACTGCAGCCAATGCATATAATGCCAATTAAATGGAAAAGTAAAATACCAAAATGTTTTCTGTTAATTATCGCAATTTGTATTAACAGCTTCTGGCCGTGGCTTGGGGAAGGCGAAAATGTTGGTGGTAGTTTACTGCCGCTTGCCTATTGCTCGCACATGACTGTCACAGCTGGTGATGCCATCGGACATACGTTCACCATCGAAATGCGTGGCAAAAATCACTATCACGATAGTGGTGGGGTTGGCGGTGGTAGTAGTAGCAGTTTGGAGAATATGGATTTGGAAAATATTATGAATCTGCACGGCTTTGATAATGAAGGTGGCGCTAGTGGCGTGCCAGAGGAGTCAGAGGAGCGCGATCATATCGCCCATTATTTTGGTAAGTTAGTTTTCCCTACAACGAATATTATGAATGTATTGTAAACGTTAGTACCGCAACTCCCAGGAGCACATTTGTATATAAACATTTATAATTGTGCAAAAGCGTTTTAGCGCATTGTTTAACATTTTAGAGCTATTATATATAATATGTACTTTTCCACGGTTTTCGGTTTCGGTTCACGGTGTCCCCAATTCAGCAATCATATTAGGATATGTTCGGTTTCACATATGTAGTTCTATGTAAAGCCTCAAAACAGAACTCCTATATGCGACTATATAAGTCGACAAAGCGTTTTGAGGCCTATACAAATCTGTTTAGGCACTTAATTTCTATGCCCACCAGCTTAGTGTGATATCTGAGCTCCCAAGTACATATTTAAGCCTTGATCTCGCAAACACTGGACAATTTAGAAGGAGGTTTTTATTGAGGTTTTTCTACAAGTATTTCATCTTCTTTCAAACTGCTTCTACAATAGAGATATAACAATCCTCTACCTTACAGGGTCGACGCCAAATGGCAACGACCTGTTACAAACCCCAAAACTAGGAAGTGGTTATAAGCTTCAGCGGTTTCTACGCACCAACCTCTCCCTCGCATGGTAGAAGAAAGTTTGGTTTGGCGACTCCATGTTCCAAAAATCCGAAGTCAAGTGAAAGCGTGCTAGAATTTCCGAAGTTGCAAACGTATGTTCATTTCGAAGCTCACATTAACTGAGACTAAAGCTTTTATACAGAACGGCATTAAGTGTGGTTTGCAGCAAATAATAAAAAAAAGTAGACTGCGCCTTGTGGAATATGCATTTCGTTGCCATTGTGTAAGTGATGTGTTTAGCCTTTTGTCTGCGCGCGTGCGAAAAATGACAGAGCGGAGGTTGAATAAAATTAAAAGTTTTTTACGCTTTTGTTTTACATATGTTTCACAGCATTTTCAATGCCCTGTAACAGTGGCTAATTGGCTGGTCGCTGCACAATGGCGTTAATGTAATCAAAGTGACCACAGTTACGTATATATAAGTGCTAGCCGGGAGCGTATATATACGGTGTTCCATTTCGAGGTACCCTATTTTTTAAAGAAAACAATAACAGAAAAATCAAATATAATGGGTAATGTTTATTATCTCTTTCAAATGTTGGCCGCGGCCACGTCTCAGATGGTCTATCCGTTGAGTCCAATTTTTGATGACTCGTTCGAGCATTTCGACTGGTAAAGACCGATGATTTCACCGGCCTTCAAACCACACCAAACCGTTGTTTTTTCTGGATGAAATGGTAGCTCTTAAATCTCTTCAGGTTGCTCTTGTCCCAAATGCGGTTCTTGTGCTTGTTTACATACCCATTGAGCCAGAAATGGCCCTCATCGCTAAACAAAATTTGACTACAAAACATCGGATCTTTTTGAAACTTTTCAAGAGCACATAGAGCGAAGCGATGTCGCTTTGAAAGGTCGAGCGGCTTCAGTTTTTGCACAAGCTGTATCTTGTACGCTTTTAATTTAAGATCTCGACATAAAATGCGCCAAGTCGTTTCACACGTCAGTCTGAGTTGCTTCGAACGGCGCCGAATCGACACCCCACGGTCTTCGTGACATTTTCGACTATTGGCCTGCCAGTGCGTGATGCATCTTTAACATCGAAATTGCCGGAACGGAATCGACAAAACTGAAATTGCGCATGATTAGCTATACAATATCCGGACCATAAACGCTATTCACATTTTCAGCCGCCTGGCTTGCGTTTTCGTCCGTATCGAAGAAAAAATGTAAAATATAGCTATTTTTTCTTTGGTGAGCGCTCAAACAAAACTGAATCAACCAATCCCAAAAATATCACAAAAGTTTTTTAGTATGAAATCTCGTCTTTCTAACACCATTCAGCCGAACCCTATATATATATATTGCACATGAGCTTATACTTAGCATTAAACCTGTAAATAAAATTAAATATTAATTATTGAAAAGTATTAAAGTTTAAGATTCAAATATAAAAGTTAAAAACAAATGAAAAATTCTATTTTATATGCTAACAACACTACATCGAAAATTGCTGGTGTACATTTTGGTTTTCAAATAATCACACAAAAGGACAGCTTTTAAACAAGAAGAGCATTCAGAGTTGAATAAATACTTTTTCACATTTACGAGCAGACAAAATGAGTCAACTGTAAACAGCGTGAAGTTTGCTGCGGAGATACGACTTACAGTTGGCGCTGTGCTGACAAAACTAGTAACGCGTTGGCTGAGAAGATTGCGTGGGCAAAGGTCAAGCAACTGCATGAGCATTGCAATGCGTCACAAAAAGTCAAAAGTTTAGTCCGCGCACATGAAGATAAATCTCAGTTTAAAGAAAGTATATTTGAAGTTTTCTCGGAAGTTTTTCTAGCATTTTTTACAAACACTTTTGTTTAGTTCTGATGAATATGCATTTATGAGTGTGCTGGCTAGCTTTTTAGATTAAGTGTTAAATACGTGTTTTGCAAGGTTATAAAATTTTGTGACAGGCTAGTTTAAAAAATGAATTAAATAATTTGTTAATTAAATTTAACCAAAAAAGCACTAATGACTAGCAAAAACTTATTTATTTAAGAGAAGTATCTAAAATTGCATGTTACGTTTGGTATACGTGAATGTGCAGAATTTTTATAGTCAATGTGCGGTAACTATTCTTTCAAAACAGTAAAATATTTCTTTAAATATTTAATGGTATTTAATTATTAGTAAAATATGAAGCGTACAGAAGGAATTTTCAAAACTATACTTATAATTTTCAGATAATCACTGGCGTATCTAAACCATGTGATTTTGATTATTTTAATGTTTGTTAAATCTAATCTAGCTCTATATGACTAATAACTGTAATTAAAAATAAGTAAGAAAGGGCTAAATTTAGATGTAACCGAATATTAAATACACTCGGAACTTGCAAACATCAAAGTCGGAACTTGCAAGCATCAGGTATTGCCAAAACTTTTTATTAAAATAGGGCAAGTATTGTCCTGATTTCAACCATTTTAGGCAAGAGAATAGTTTGTAATTAGAAGTGGTTAAGAGAGTAATCATAATATCAATACTAGACCTCACATATTGCCCGATATTTTCGGAAAAAGTCAGCTACAGGCTTTGGGGTCCACAAATTTGATATCATGATCATGGGCCAAAGATGTATGGTATGTGTATGGTATGTAAAAAAGTCGATTAACTTTTACGTAGTAAATACTTCACTTTATTACAGGTTAAAAATTTAGATTTAAATAATTTAAGTTTGCAGTTGAAATTTTACTATTGAAGTTTTAAACCACTAAAACGACCTCACTCTTAAACATTTTTTTATGCCTGAAATGCATAACCGTTTACATATTGTAAATGGGCAATTTATAGTATATTTATATATATATATATAGCATATATGTATATGTAGACACACAAGTGTTAAATACAAATTAACATATAATATATATGTATTTGTTAGTGAGTATTCGAAGAACGGAAAAAGAAAAAGTGTCAGAATTTGGAAACTATCTACACCTCTCGTATTCGTATCTATATTTAAATACTATACTAGTATGCATACTTGTATAAAAAAATTTGTGTTTTAGCTACAATGAATATATTAATATATTTAAGTGCAGCGCATATGTCGAGAGTAGGTGCATAAATTTCAACTATAGGCGAAATTTATTTAAAACTCGATCTGTGAAACTACTAAAATGGAATATGCTAACAGAGACGAATTGCATTTGTAGGAGTAATCACCACCAGATTTATACATATTAGTGCACAAAATGTACTTTTATTTGTGAAGCAGTATAACTAGAAACATATATTTGAACATACATATATATAAATTTATGGAGTGGAATACATATCTTTCGATCGCTGTGTAAGAGTTAAATTAAACACTAAACATAAGCGTATGCTACAAGTCCTAGAAACACCGCGAAATATATATTTATAAATAGCATTTATATAATTCGATTATACATTTACATTAACTACTTTGGCTTAAAACCCACTATTTCGGCCGTATGTACGAACGAGTGCTATAAATTCTCTTGGCAGAAAAGTTGCGAAATTGCATATGAGATTATGTTTGATAGAGCAGAAGAAGGATTAGAAATTAACATGCAGTACAGTTTGCTTAATAATGTGTATTTCTATATATTTTCTTTACGAACGGTTTTGCCTCCAATTAATAAGGTTTATTTAAGGGTTTTTTCGTTCAAGCGTACTTTGAGTGCGAACGAAATATTTGTGTATGTTATAACAGAAAATTAAATATAAGTTGTACTCTGGAGCATCCAAAGTACCAAAGAGTATTAAGTTGTGTACTTTTATAGTTGCAAGTTAGGTATAGCACCAAAGAAACAAGTCGTTATAGCCAATCTTTGAGTATTATTAACTCACAGATGCCCCTCAATACTGTGATCTCTAGAATATTATTACAGTTTTATAGTTAATTGTGTAGCTTCCTTTTGGCACTTTACAGGTTTTTGATTAACAATATTTTGTTGGGGCATTATTGGTTCGCTTACGACCATCTGTAACTTCAATCTTCTCATGGTGTCAAGAAATATGTGTACTAAGTTTCATCAAGATTTCTATTTTACTCGATCTATCGCACGAATGGTCCGACAAACGGATGGATAGTTCAATAATTAAACTGATTTGGTCATCCTGATCTTTTATATACTTATACATATAACTATTTATTAATCTCGATTTAGGTGATACCAACAGCCGTAGGGTGCACAAAAGTATTATTAAGTCAGACTTGGCATGCCTCTAACTACGTATCAAAGTTTTGGTCTTGATTACTGAATAAGTATAAGTATTTGTAGATGAATGTAACTTCAGTAATCATTAATGAGCCTTCTGAAGCGCATAATCCTTCTTGATCAACGTTAAATTTAAAGTGCAAAGTATTATAATAAATTATTAATTTAGTAGTTGAAACCTTATTTATATATATATTACAAGTATATCATAGCCAGGCAAGACCAAACGCACCACTACCTAGAGTGTAGCTATCAAAGTTTAATGTTTACATTAGGGTTTAATTCCAATTGGAAAATCTGCTATTAGGGGATCTTAAAGCATTATTAATATTGACTCAAGAATATTAGTTTTGAATATTGTAACGTGTAATAAGTACTGCAGAGATAATTATCTTAGAAACACACTTATATGTAGACTCAAAATATATGAAATCTGTTTCTTCGTTGCACATAAGCGATAAAAATTTATAAAATATATCAACTAACTTTTTTTAAGGAATTACTATGTCAATAGCTGGGTACTTTCGTGTACAAAAGTCATCACTACTGCATAAAATATCATTTGTGGAAGTCAACCTGTTGTTATACTAAAATTTTTAACTGCAACCAAATTTTCTGGCATAATCGCATATCAGTTTAAGTGCAATTTTGCCATAATTTTCAGTTAGTGCCGTCATTTCATTTGCAGCCACACCATATTGTGTGTAAACCATACTCGGCGCATATACTTGTAGTTGCTTTACTCCTCAAATTCTGGCAACACTTCACGTTGTATTTTTAACTGCAGAAGGAGCTGTTCAATTTATGGTAAAACCGAGAGTGTACTTAAACGCCTTAGAGTATGCCATGGTTTGCTAGCATTCGTCTATGTGACATAAAAACAATACGTGAAGCATTTGATTATTTGAATGCGACTGAAGTTGGCTATGTGTAGAGCAGGTATAGTGTCAAATCAAGTTTACCTATTGCCTGCCTCAACTGCCAAACAATAAAAGTAACGAATGAAAATAAAGCAACGATGATACTAAAAGCATCAGTCTTTAGCAATACGAAAGGTTGGAATGGTGAATAAGCTTTACTTGGTTGTGCATGGTAAATTTGGTTTCTTTGTTTTCCATAACCCAGCAGGTTGGATGTAGTGTTTAACATACAACAGCTATGAGTTAAATGTGGCCAATGGAACATGAAAATTCCGCAAATATGTACTTGTGCAAAGTCCTTTACGTTTTCCACGTGCTTCCCTAAAAACTTGGAAGTTTAAAAGCTAGAAAAAAAAATCCTGCGCAATGTTTTTTTGAAGCTGAAATCAGTTTTATTGAATCGATCCGAGCTTCTTTTGGTGTCTTAATTATATTCTCTTAACATTAATCTGCCAGACTAAATAGGTCTATGGAAAAGTTTTACATTTAAAACTGTAAGCCTATGGGAGTTTTGATATGTAGTAATCCTATAACTCGGGGTGCCCTGTCTAATCTGCAGACATTCACACCACAATAATTTGTATATCTTTAGCAATAAGCTATAAAATATTCTAAGCAATATGTAATATACAAGTATAGTAAGAAATATAATACATACCTCCTCTTTATATAGTTAGCTAATCATTTTAATAAATTTATATAAACACAATAGAAATTATGTACTCAAAATCTCAATCGCTTAACACAAAATCCTGCCTGTGACTCATAAAATTCCAAGATCAATTACACTCAGTTCTTACATAAACACTTGTTGCGCCTTGATATTTCATTGAGAGTGATAGTCATAGCTAAAGAGTGTGAATACACTACATATATAGTGTACTGTATGGATATGTTCGGGTGATCCAAGTAGATGTATATTTTTCAATAGCCTGGTTTGACAGACTACGCGTGAGTCGTGCCAAGTTGTCATGTTATTTTTGTTTAGTATTGTTTGATTTTCATTACGAAAAGATTTACGCCTGTTCAAAGTTTACAAATTACCCAACTTTATTACGAAAATTCACGTTCTGTAAAGAATGTGTATCGCGCACTTCGCTCAACTTATGGTCAATTATTCGGCCTACTGAGCGTACTATTCGCAACAAAATCACCCATCTTGAGACCAGGCACTCATTATTGGATAATATTCGACTGAATAGATCACGTCCAGCACGTAGTGAAGAATATATAGCGGCCACAGCTAAGAGTGTACACGAAGACCGTTGAGAGTCGATTCGGCGGAAATGACAATAAACATTCCACATTAAATTCGAAATTTTATGTGTTTTTTTCTTTTAAAAAGTAGTGAACCTCAAAATGGATCACCCTTTACAAGTACAGAAATGAAAGCGTTTGAAGAAAATAAATTTAATAATTTCTTAAACAGGGACACTACTACCATTAAGAAGGAGATCTGCATAAACTCATAACATCTAAAAAAGTGATTACTTAAAATCGTACCCCATTATCTTGCACAAAAGTGAAATCTACTTATATAAAAATATATGTCTACTATTTTCACTAACTAATTATATTTTATATTTGTTATATATTTTCACACATTGTACGAACATTAATCTGATATCTATGTGCTTGTTACAACCAACATATACATATGTACGTGTTGCACCTCAACTACGCTGTTACCAACTCGGTCTCATCTCCTATTGCATATGTTGTCTTTGCGCAATTTATATCGATATGGTAACGTTTGGTGACACTGTCATTGGTTGTCATGACTTGACTGGTTTCAATTTACTGCTGCTTGCTTGCCATAACTGCCGTAGAGATGAAAAATCATGAAGAGTTGCTCGAGGATATACGGGATGACGCCTCTACGAAACTACTACCTGAGAAAGGTGAGTATGTAATATAATATATAATGAAAAAGAGCAAAACCCACATTTGAAGTTTAAACTATAAAGCTTTAATACTATACAGTCATATGCATTCAAGAGTATGCCTTGTGAAAATTTGTTCGGAGCAAACAAATAATATTTAACCAGATATTTTGCCTCAGAGTGCTCAAAGTACTGATATCGAAATAAATTTTGTTGATGGTATATTCACCAAATGCATCCTTCATCAGCTTCTTGTGTCAAGTTGATATACTTTTAAATAGATTTAAGGCTTCATTTTGTATATGGTTAACTTTGCTTAGTGTCTATTGTATTTTATTTTTATCCGTTAATATACATATACTTAAAAAGTACGCAAATAAGAGCGCCAGTAATTTGTGTACTTGCAAAGCTTTCGAAATGGGTCGTAATATAACCTGTGACAGTATAGCATTTTGTTGCCTCAGAAGCAATTGCGCTGGTAGCTGAATCTGTGGTTGCCTAACATGAGAGCAGACATCCAGTGGGCCGGCAAAAGATATTATGCGGTAGATTATGTATAGCATTCGTTTGGCGCATATACTTTGATACTTAACGTGCATATACACACATATCTAAAGCTTATTAGGAAGGTTCCTATAAATCTGTCTGATAAGGAGGACCTGGCACCAAGTGATTACTACTTGTTTCGGTCTATAAAGAATGCTTTTTTCAAAAATGATTTTCAGAAGAACGTTGTGAGTAATGAATTTTTTTTGGTGGATAAAAGATTCATTTTCACTACACCTAATATTATTATTATAAATCGAAATACGCATTCTAAAGTTTGACGTACATTAATTTTCTATGAAGCTTTAAACTCACATGTCATATCACATATAGAGCTTGTTGATGTCTGTTTAAAAATATTATATTTATATAAATAAATTTGCAGTGGAAAGCAGCACATATTTTATACCTCTTTTATGCCCATAAAAAAAATTACAATTTATTAGGTGAATTTTATTATATTTATTCTATATCGAGCTTCCTACCAAGCCATAAAACATTACACAACAAAATCTTGGAGAGAAAACAACAACAATACAAACTTCCATAGAAGAAATGATAACACAGTGTTTATTAACATTCACACGCCGTCTGACTTGTGGCTAAGTAAATAAAATGCGACATATAAGTGTATGTTTATATGTATACATACAGGCTTAGACATTCAGCAAATACCTATAGAACCACATAAGTAAAAAAAAACATATGTTTTCACTTGAAATATGCACATATTGATAAATAAGTACCTATACTCGTATGACTTAACACGTCTACTTATTAACTTTGGAATATATACATATGTTTGTGCACGTATCAGCAATTGTTAGCTTGACGTCATAGCTAAAACAACAAAGCAGAAGAATATGATAAAGCATATAAACTTGACGGAAGCTCGAATAGCTTTGATGTTGTCAGTAATTTTCTTGTTAACGATGACAATAGCAACACGTATTAGGGTGGGAAAGTCTCATGCGCTTCAAAGTCATCGCTTGAATAAGTTCGAGCTCATGTTAAACAACATAATGTGATAACTCAAGCAAAAATTAGCAACAAATGAGTAAACAAGTACGTTCAGCATATTTTAGCTTTGGTAGAATTTTCAGATATCAATACTTATCAGCGATTTAATATAATTTTTCTAATATAGAAATATGTAAATAGAAAAGCTTTTATTAAGTTCTTTAAACATCAATTAATAAGCATTGGTTAGATTTAAAAATACTTTACTTTATTTTATATACAGTTAAGTAATCTAATGTTATTTAAAATGAATTTATAAAGATAGACCAAGTGGTTTTAGTTTGCTTGACCATGTTAAGATATTATGAAGAAATAGGTTTGTATCACAATTCTTATAAAGTAGTCATTTAGTTTCCAGTCTCCAATCTCTCGAATGACGATATTGTGTGCCTTATGTATGACTATTAAGCTTATCACCATTTCTAAGGATATTATACAGAGATTTAGCGTATATTATTATGACGCTTGTTGTATAACGCACTAATTAACCTAAAATACTTCATGGCGATTTGCTACCTTCAAGACGAATAAATGTTACTTAATAAGAGAAAAATCTTAATTTTTTTTTATCGATAAGTTGTATATTATATAATAGTTCGACCTGAACATTACAATTATAGCATTACCTTAGGAAATACTCTATGCTAAATTTGTAGATGTCTTGTAAAATAAGACGTTTTCTATTAGGCTAGTATGCGTATATACATATAGATAGACGAATGTCGCTAAATCGACTTAGCTCGTCACGCTGATCATTTCGATACAGTGCATACTTTATAGGGTCTCCGATGTTCTTCTGGTTCTTCTGGGTGGTAAAAACATCGTGGCAAACTAAATATACCACTCCTCATATGTATAAGCGTATATGCTCATATGTGTGTATTTACCAGTAAATCGTATACAAATTACTGCATTTAATCTTATCGCATGGCTTAACGCCTTTGTAAATCGCTTTTCACTTTTGTACTCAACTCTTCCACCTCCAGCATCGCTTTTAAAAAAAATCTCGCAGCACTGAGTGCATAAGCTTTTCGTTTGCATTTGTGTACATTTGTTGGAGAGTGTTTATCTGTTTGTGTGCTATTGCTTATGCGTGCACGTAGTTTATCATATATACTCATATTTCTGAGGTGATTCCACCGCGTGAGAGTACAAAAGCATATGAAAGTGTATGAAAATATCGCTGTTTACAGGAGTGAAATGGTAATCCGCAAAACAGAGTACTTTTGTTTGGTGAAACCTCATATTACTTCACATATTCGATTTTCTTCCATTTGGCACTATAGTTTTGTCAAAGACTTTACATAAAACATTCATCAAGCAAGATAGTGTTCAAAATATATAAATATACTTTATAAGTGCATTCTTAGCAATTTATTATGGGGCTAAGGGAAATATTGACCCAATTTAATCCATTTTTGACATACAGACATATCCATCAGGATATTATCAGGAAAGAACTCTCTCCGAATTTCAATTATATATTTCATACATTGACCGATTGTTTCGGTAAAAAGTTAGTCATAGGCTCTGGTGGGACAACTTGAATAGTTACGAAGGCGTGGTTGCATTCCGATTTTGTCCATTGTCGCACTGTAACAAGATAATTTCAAAATAGTTCTATGCACAAAATCTTATGGAAATCAGAGGATTAGTTTCAGAGATATGTGGGCGATGTTACGCCCATCATCCATGTTTACACCGATTCCTATAAAGCTCTCCTGCGCCATCGTGGATGTAAATTTTATTGTCTCTGGGCAGTTAGCTATTGATATGCATATATGATAGCATTGTTAGACGTTGTTATATGGGAAAAGTGCGTTATTATCATCCCAATGCACCTATTTTCACGCTGTGGCAAGAGGAGTCGAATTAATTTGTTATGTGGAAATGTGGGTGATACAGCTTGAATGGCTTGGGAGATATATACTTTAAACTCAAAAAATTAGGTTTATGTATCTTAATTTGCCGCTTAGTTTTATAGCTTTACAACTAATAGCTTTTTGTAGACGTGGCAGTATTCCGACTACGCTCATCTACGAACTTGTCCTCCTGATTCGACCAAGGAACACGTGTACACAGTTTCATGATGATATCTCAATTTTTACTCAAATTACAGCTTGCATAGACAGACGGACGGACATCTGGATTTCGAATCGTCTCGTCACCGTTAAGTTAACAAAACTATAATACTCTGTAGCAACATGCTGCAAGTGTATAAAAATTGGGTTAATAATTCTTATACATAATTAGCCAAGCTCCATAGGCTTATAGTTGCGCTTATAACTTATATTTCCTCCTTATTTTCTCTGTGGCATTCATAGCCCTTTATCACTCAAGGTTATGAAGTAGAAAACTAAGAAGGTATTAAATATGTACGTATACTTGGTTGGAAGTTAAATTTAATTTAAATAGTGAGTAAATATGATTGGTTTACAATCAGCTATTTCCCAAACTAAAATCGAATAAAAATCTTTAAAGAACGCTTTGATTTGATTTAGCTTCAAAAGTTATGCTTACAAATAAGAAATCATTTTACTTTCTCTTCTCCTTACAGATTTACCGAAATTCGGTGAGCCATTACAAAATGTCACAGTATCTGTGGGACGAGAGGCGGTGCTGCAATGTGTTGTTGATAATTTGCAAACCTACAAAGTAAGTAATTAATAAAAGTAAATATGTTTAAATAAAAATTGACGAACAATTATTCAAATGAAGAAACATAAATCAATAATTTTTCATTCAAGGACTATATATAAAAGAGTAAGGTTGTAAAACAAATAACGAATTTATCGGCACGCCTAAAACTATTACAGAAATTATACACTGAAATGCACAATGTTTACCCGCACTCTTCACAAACGACATTCACGCACATTTAAAAGGAACTTGCTGTTAGTTGAGCGCACTCAACCATTTTACAAGTAAATTGCTATATGTCACAACTATTTGTAATCGTTTGTGCACATTTTGGCCCACTGGACACATATTAGCATGTCGATACCTGATTTAACACATGCTTGTTTAAGTATGCTTGAAGTGGTGTCTTGTTTACCTTTCACCTCTTTATATTCTGAACAGGTTATATTAAATTTGCCACGAACTTTGTAACACCCAGAAGGAAACGTCGGATAGCCTATAAAATATATACGTAAATGATCAACATGATGAACTGAGTTGATTTAGCCATGTTCGTCTGTCTGTCCGTCTGTATATACACAAACTAAACTCTGAGTTTTTTAGATATCGATCTTAAATTTGGAATATAGCTATTTCTCATCAAAGAGCTCCTCATTTGTCGGAATAGCCACGGACCACTAGAGCAAATAGCTGCCTTACAAACTGAACAATCGGAATCAAGTTCTTGCATGGAAAACTTTTTCATTTGACAAGATATCTTCATGAAATTTGGAACGGATCGTTTTCTAACGCAATAATGGAATCTCCGCAGAAATTGTTCAGATCGGATCACTATAGCAAAAAGCTGTTAGACAAGCTGAACAATCGGAATCAAGTTCTTCTAAGGAACCTTTTGTATTTGTGAAGGGTATTATAGCTTCGGTGCAACCGAAGTTAACGTTTCTTCTTGTTTTACGTTCATATTTCCCACATATTTCTCAGTATTTTAACGTAACAATATTTATAAGTTCTAATACTTCACCCACGTTTCCTAGAATTTTTCTTCGCCTGACCTATAAAAAGCGAATGACGTTGTCGAAGATTTCCGGTGAATTTATAGTCGACTTTCTGGCGTCATAACAAGTCAGTTTTTCATATTGATTTCTAAATTTATTGAGTACCGATATATACACGTTGTGTGCGTTACTAAATTTCTGTTAACTGTTCATCGAAAGCTGAAAAAGTGGAATATATATTTATAAGGATTACAATAACAGGGAATGTTTTTCCGAAGTGCGTTCTATATGGTTATTTGAATATAAATTCCTAATGAACAATAATTGCAAAAAATACATAATTATGTATTTGTCGCCATTAAAAACGCACTTAAACACCTAAATGCATACATATAGTTTTGACCAAAAATATTCTGTTCCTAAAAGTGTGTGTACAACTTATAATGCCATCGTTATTTTTAACTTCCTAATCGTATTTATATTTAGTGTTGCTTTTATAATTCACACAGCGTTTACTTCATTGTATACTAGTTCCAAAAGTTCTTTCAACTTACACCTTTGACCTCTCGATAATGTCCTCGCCAAAGCACATTTTACATGACATGCATCTAAATGATACATTATATTACTTCTTTATTATGTTCCACCTTTACGCCTAAATGTATGCTACAAAGCTAACTAAATCATTATGACGCCAACAAATTATAATCTTTCTTACTAATATTGCTCTACGCAATGTGTCTGTATGAGTGCAATATACTATTTTCATAACAATTTTGAAAAGATGCGAAGTTTATTTTTCTTCGTATATACTTGTCGTTGGGATTTTTTTAATGCTCTAGCTGCGCAAGAAAGCGTCAAAATAAATGTTTTCCTGAGCAGAAATTGTAAGTTTTCGTTTTAAACGTTTCAGTCGTTTTAAGTGTTGGTAAACTGTTATGCATAGTTGCATACAAGTGTGTGTAAAGGAATATTTGTATATCTTTTTATAAGCTTCCATATGTACAAGCATAATTTTTCTTTAAAAAAAATCCTTTTTTATGCAGTCGCACTGGGTGTACCCCTTAAGCAAACATTAAATTTTACATGACCTATTAATAGAGTATAAATAATACCAAATAAATTATATGTGCGTATGTAAATTGGTAATCATATTCGGGGTATATGTCTATGTTTGCATATGTCTGCTCACGAATTCGACCACCGAAATTAACCCATTCATTAGTCCTTTATGACCATGAGCCTCGAAGCAAGGGCCTCATACTCTACCTTAGTTTATTCACTAAGAGACTTACAACGGCCACAAATAATCAGGCGGATATTAAGATTTATAAATACACCCACATGCTAACTATATATATGTATATAAAAGCAATATATGTATGTGTACATATGCAAATCCAAATAAAGTATATTCCAACAAACAGTCCAACTATTAAACTAAAGGTAAACAAACAATTTTCACATGATTTTCTTTTCTCTTTCCTTTCGCTTTCTTATTGATACTAACATATACACCTTCACACATTCACATGGCTACAACGTCCTGTGGAACGACGTGGAATCTGCAACTCAACTACTGGCACGTCCAATGGATAAATAAACAAACCGACAATACGTGCATCCACCTGCACGCATCAATAAAAATAAACAATCACAAATACGAATAAACAACAATAAACTAATGAACGAACGTACATATGAATGGGGTCGTTTTGCGGCCCAACGTACTATCTGCTAATATGAAAATGAATGGGTTGTGCCAAACGGGTTGACACGTCTCCAAATATGCCTTATCTACACACACAAATACATATCCTCGCGTTCCTATGCGTCATATGACCACTTCGTCTACCGCTTAGATTGCGTGGCTGCGTGTCGACACACAAACAATACTGACGATACAAAGCCACGTGATAACGAAGAACCATCGAATGAGTATAACCCACGCTGAGAAACGTGCTTGGATATTAAGAATTCGTGACATCAAGGAAGCGGACAAAGGTTGGTACATGTGCCAGATTAATACCGATCCGATGAAGAGTCAAGTTGGTTACCTGGATGTTGTGGGTGAGTAAGATGAACATAATAGAGTCAATCTATTTATATATAATATATCACGAGATAAATCTAAAAAATTGAAAAATGGCAATTGGTTATATTATTAATATACTTTACCATAAGTTAGATTTAAGCGACAGGGATATGTATGTATAAGTATCTGTAGCAATGTAGATATTAGGATTTATGTTTATGTACCATTCGTTTACTATACTTATATGATATTTAAAACTCTAATTCCGCCATACGCACGTTTTACTGAATTAATATGATCTTAGATTAGGTCACGCGGCACTCAAGCCACGAATAATTGCACTTGGCCAGCTAGATAGGCTGATGCGCGGTGATGCCTAGACCTCCTTTTGATTAAATGACCTTCCATACAAATCAACTAATTCATCGAGATGCTTCCTAAGTCTAGCAAAAGCTGGAAAGTGGAGGAGAAAGTATATAGATGTCTCCACCTAAACTTACTCCGTGCAACTCTCATAATTTTCGTCCTCTAAAATCTTTAGCTTCACTGCGTGAGCACTTTGCTAAGATCAAATTATTCAATGGATCTCTTATGCTCCACTCTGAGCCAAAAGTATATCACTGCCGCACAGGTGTTGATTGCTAACCAACGCTTATTGAGCTTACACATCCACAGATCCACAGATCTCCTGTTAGGTTGAAAGGGGCCAGTGAAACACCGACGACCGACATTAAAGTAAATTAGTTTCATTTTCTTGCAAGCTCACCAGCTTTAAAGTTGATGATAACTTATTAACTTGATTCTTATGGGGTCAGACACTTCTTGACTAAAGTCGAATGCGCTGTCAGCGAGATGTATTGCCACACTGCTATCAACTGGTAAATTATACTAATATAAGACGTTTAGTTTTTAGAGACAATGGTTTCTTAAGAGTTAGTCTTTTGTGCGGCTGTTACCTCATTTAAACCCAGTTGGGTTTGTCATTTCATAATGAACAGACTTACTTCGGAGCAGCCTTTGCAACTCGTGCGATGAAGCTTACTTTTGGTTGAACGGATACGTTAATAAAAAAAAATTGTCGTATTAGGGTTGCTGATAATGCAAAAGCCAGCGCAAAAAGCAATCAATTTATTGAAGAAAATTTTTGGCGAGTGTATTAGCTCGAGTCGTGCGTTTGTGGCATGGCTCCTAAGACTATTTTTTGTGATGTTATGTGAAGTTGCTTGTCTACGCAGATATGCCCGAGACTATTGACGCCTTGACATACGGCCTTAATTACAAAAAGTGGTCAAATATTAGACCTCTGAGCTAGAATTTATTTTATCCAGATGATTGTCCGAAATCTCTCATCCCAAATCAGGTTTATACATCATGGCAAACCCTTATCTTTACAGTAAAGCTAAATTCTTGGTCATAACTTAAAACTGTGTACGTTTTTCTTCTTCTTGAAAACCATATATCTAAAATAAATACCCTTTATAAAAATTTATTCATAAAGTAACGTCTATACTGATAGTATGTATGTCAATATGGTTACCGACATACTCAGTCCACAATTTAATCAAACAATCACAGACAAAATTTAAAAATTAAAAAAATTTATTGTCTGAATTGCTACACACAGATAAATTACCAACAACTTTACAACTGACGTATTCTTCTGCTGTTTATGTTAACTGTTGTATTTCACTTAACAGATCTTCATAGATTTAAAGTTATTTTGCAAATCTTAAAAAACTATAATTATTCCAAAGTAGATAAGAGTTTCCATGTGCTTTGGCACAGCTTTCTCGCACTATATCACGTGTTACTTAAATTATGAAATTAATTAAGCTTTCAAAAATATTTCTTTGGCAATTGCCATTACATGCTACATTTTAATATCGAGCTTTTTGTATACATATACATAGGCCCCACTCCCACTTACTTACCACTTTCTTACACCTTCCGATGACCTCTATTCCGACAACATCTATTTACACTTGAATGCCAACTTTTCAATTTGTCGACAGTTGTAAACTGATAATAACCTGTTATATTGGACTTTGCTAGTCAGTGGAGCATTTGCTATAGCCGGTACGCAGAGTTTTTAAAATAAGGCTATAACGATAAGTCTTGCTATTCCTAAATTAAAGTTTTAATTGGCATTAGTTGAAATATATAGAAATATGCATCTCTTAACATTCCGATATCGTACCACTATAGTATAAAGCTGTCATACAAACTGAACAATCAACAACATGCCCTTATATGGAAAACTTTTTTATTTGTAATAATAATTATTATTGAGGACAACGCTACAATCCTCGAATATTTTGTTCAGAGCGGGCCACTATAGCATATATTGTAGCTGTTATACAAACTGATCGAATAAAACAAGGTTAAATTATTAATTAAGTAGCTTTTATTGGACTTGAATGTTATTTATATCAACCAATGTGGCTAGAGGAAACTAACAAACCATTTGCCGTTGAATGCAAATTGTTGAATGTTCATGTTGAAAGGTTTAGTTATACATAAAGTTGCTATTACATATGCATCTGTGTTTCGCTGCAGGCGAAATTTCGAATTTTTTCATTTTATTAGTATTTTTTATTGTATCTTCTGTTATTACATGAAAACGTTCACCTTTCAATTACTTTCAAACTAATGAGTAACTAACTAGTAAATGACAAATTACATGCGTTTCAGAAACAACAACAACTATAAACAAACAGTACTTAACACTAATTAAAATTTAATTTGCCCTGCGTGAGTTGGCTGCGGCACCTAACATTTACGCCTTCATATACATACATATACAATTAGCTATAAGTAGTATTATAAACTTTAATGCAGCATAAGCTAAAAGAGCTTTTCATATGAGTATAAGTGCACATAAATGTGTGAAATGCTTATTATATAGTTTTCATGCATAAACTATATATATTATATATATGATTTGTCTAAACTATAGCAGCCCTCCAATTTGTTTTCATAAATTTCAGATTTTCTTTAAATAAAGAAATCAGAAATAAAAACCTTTCATATATACAATATTTTTAGGTTATATATTCACTTAAAATAAAACCACAAATTCAATTTAATTTTCTTCTGTTTTTAGAAGTTTCATCTGAAAGCTTTAATGGTAGGCAAAAGTTCATTGGACAAAACTAAAGCATCCGCTGCGGTAAACTACCTAACTAACTAACAAGATAATTCTTGTTTTGCATCTTCGTTCTAATTCTACACTTTTTGCTATACTTTGCCTTTGTCATAAGTGCCGAAAATGATTTAATAAATTGGTTAACGTCAGGAAAATGAGCTGGATACTTTAAAACACCAGTGAATCGCGTTAATGTGTTCTTTTTAGTTTATTGCAACATTTAGTTTTATGAAATTTATGCATCAATCGACATATCATTTCTATTTTTTTTTTTGTGAACTGACTCGTTCAATTGCTCAGAAAAAAAATTTCACACCGCTAAGTTCACACCACCACAATTCGCAATTTGTATAAAATTTATAATAAAGTCTGCGACATTTCGCTCTTCTTTCAAGTCATATATTGCCTATTGATTCATCGAAGATTAAAACATTTTTGGACCATTCAATCAATGTGGACATTGCTAAATGCTTGCTTGCTACTAAAATTTTTTCTGAACCGAATGGTTACTTGAGAGAGTGAACAAAATAGCTAAAAACAAAAACAACTACCAGTAACTAGCAAATTTAACAATCAAGACAAATGAAAAGTTAGCAACCACTTTTATGCATTTAAAAAATTGCTACAACAAAGAAATTGTAATGAAAATAGCAAAACTTCTTCGGTACTAATAAGTGTATAACAATTAGTGGTAAGCAAATATTGGTAGTTTTACTTTAGTATCGTCGTAGCAGATAAAAAAATAAGTTTTCTGTTGTTTTCCGATAATTTTGCTTTTACCCAGTATATGCTTTCATTTAGCGTATATTTACCGTTGTTGTTAGTAGTTTGCTGATTGGCCTTTCTTTTAACTATACACGTGATATTCATGCAAGTTGTCATATGCATGCTTGTACCACTATTTGCGAAAGTTACGTATACGCCACGCATGTCACGTGCACACCATTAATTTACCGCCAGATTTTTCACGTATTCAACGCAACCATGACGCAAACATGTTCAACTAACTTACCATATGTCTAACCTTATATTGGTTGCAAAACACTTGAAAGCAACAATGTTGTAAGCAGTGGCAATTAGCGCAACGTTTTCTTTCGAAACTATGATACTGTTTCATTGGCCACTGTATACATTTTTTTGTGATGTATGTTCTACTTTGTTTTAATTGGCAATCTGATGATAATATGAACTTTAAGCATAGAACTTAGCTAGAAATATGTTACTTAGTGGGTCTGCTCCTTGTTCGATGAGCATAGTATAGAAAATAGATAGAGATAATTGGTAATGTTGTGGGGTAAAATGTTTTCAATAGGGTTAAACGGTCTTCCTATGATGAAGAGTTCTGTGTAAATTTCAATAGAAATGTTTTTTGGTATTCACTCATATTTTAAAGTTGTAACTATTATACCCATTTTAAATGAAGTAAGGAGGGCCTAAGTTCGAGTGACCCCAAGCGCTACATATAACAACAGAGAATTGGAGTTTTGTCTATCTAACGATTATGTGTAACACTTGAAGCAAATTAATAAACGAAAAGCTTTAAGGTTTCAGGTATATATCTCACAAACTACTAAAGCTATATCAACCATACTCGCTGAGACAGATCCTTGCGTATGAAAATGGGTAAAATCGCATGATAACGAGGCAACTCAAAACTTTAAATTCGTTTTCTTGCAAGCTTTTTTCGAGGCAGTCGACGCGATACCTCAAGTCTAATAAGTCCATTTACTTAAATTTAGAATAACTATTCTCTAAATATCACTCTATCGTATAAATCAGCAAAAACTGAAAATTTGAGTTCTGTTGTTTATGCGTATGTATATGTAGTTGCATATAAATTAAAGCATTGTGACCAGAAAGTTTCCGGAAATTGTCATTTAAACTGCCCGCGCTGAATATTTATCAGCACTTTTTCTTGGTAAGTTGGTAGCAATGTCCTTAATTACTATGCCAAAAATGAGCGCGATCTGTCAACCAATTTGTTTGCAGCAGATTTTTACAATGGAAAAAAGTATTGAACAAAGAATTTGCATCAAATTTTGTGATTCGAACCAAATTTCGTGTGCGGAATCGTTGCGAATGCTAGAAAAGGCTTATGGGGAATCTATTCTATCGAAAAAGTCTACGACTGGTACAAAGCCTTTAAGGATGGTCGATAAACCGTCGAAGGCAAGCCTCGTTCCGGCGTCCTTCGACGTCTCCACTGACAGTAACATCAAAAAAGTGAAGGAATTGCCCGAAAATCATCATGCGAGTGTTAGAGAGATAGCACATAAGCCAAACATCGGTCGTGAAGCAGCTCATTTCATTTTGACTGATAATTTGGGCATGAGACACGTCAATGCTCGGCTTTATTTAAAAGAGCTATATTTTTTTGCAAAAAGATCATCGTGTGCAAGTCTCTTTAGGCATGCTGGATTGTGTCAAGTCTTCATTACACTTTCATGGAATGCATTACAACTGGTCATGAGACATGGGTTTATGAATACGTCATGTAAGCGAACCAACAATCATCGGAATGGAAGGAGAAAGAGGAGCCGAAACCGAAAAAACCACGTTAAAGTTATTCCAGAATCAAGGTGTGATTTATCATGAATTCGTTCCAGCGGGACAGACGGTCAATAAAGAGTATTATTTGAGCATTTTGTGGAGTTTGCGCGAAAACATTCGTGGTAAACGGCCGGAATTGTGGGCCAACAATTCATGGATTTTTCATGACGTTAATGCGCCATCGCACCGAGCTGTAGTTGTGAACGACAATTCGTTCAATATCATGGATCTACCACCGTATTCACCGGATTTGGTCCCATGCAACTTTTTTTTTGTTTTCAAAACTCAAGTTACCACTCCGTGGAACCCGTTTTGACTCGATTGAGGTCGTTAATTATATATATAATATAAAATTCGCAGAGGGAACGGACAGTGCCTACAAGGCATGTCTCGATGATTGGAAAAAGAGGTGGCATATGCGTATCGCTTCAGAAGAAGCATATTTTGAAGGCAACAAAATAAATATTAATGAAGATTATATACTTTTAGATTTATTTACAATTTCCGAAAAT
The DNA here is from genome assembly GCF_001188975.3 of Bactrocera oleae. Taxonomy (NCBI): domain Eukaryota; kingdom Metazoa; phylum Arthropoda; class Insecta; order Diptera; family Tephritidae; genus Bactrocera; species Bactrocera oleae. Next base: position 906,674 of record NW_021678078.1, on the reverse strand, counting down.
TTTCTGCTTTAGTTCAGTTGTTTCCTTTTACCTTTTAAGCCCGAAAAATTTTCCATAAAATACAGCTAATTTTTTGGCTATAAAAACTTAAAACTGGCTTATGTACATACATACATACATGCAAGTAGTTATTTTTTAATTATGAAGGCGAGTACAATGTTAAAAGCTCATCACCTATTTGGAATGAAAAATAACATATTTTTATAGAAAATATTTTCGTAATTTTGGTCTGTAGTATGTACATAAAAAATGATTAAATATGAATAAATTTCTGAAACGTACAATGAAAAATATATGTGTTATTGAGAAACATATATTCGTGGTAAAATATATCCTAAGATAAAACAGTAGATCAGCGGCACTACAATACACCAATGTCGAATATGCCGCATTTGTATACCAAACTTTAGTACTCTTTTGTTTTATGTGCAATATTTACATATTTTTGATTTTGTGTGATTATTTGCAACCACATATGGTAAATAACACTATGAGGCCCAGAAAAATATTTGTTTTATCAAAATATAGCGTAAATGTACGTACATTTTTTTTTTGATTTTCTTGCTTTGAATATTTACATTTAACATACGAGTATAATCTCGTCTATTTAAATTTTTTTTTTAAACGTGTGAATTTCATTCAACCCCTAACTACTACCGTTATTTTTGAGCTTAATGGTTTAATATTAACCTTAAATACAATAAACTAAATTTCAAAACATATTATATAATATTTTCAACTTACTAACAAAATCTGTATTCATTTCATATCTCTTTCTTTTTTGCAATTCTGCAACTTAATATCAACTGTTGGATCTTGTCTGCGTGGAAAATCCGAATGTTATTAAAATGTCCATGTAACCCTACTGCTGACAACTAAATATAATAATAACAAAATAAAAATTACTTTCACTGTCGCTGGTCAACAACAACATCCCAACATGACACGCCAATTTGCCTTTTGGCAAATTTCAACATTTTAACGCCCCTGCTACTGCTACTCACAAATCACGTGCCATGTCAAAATCATCTGCTGCATCATTATTATGTCAACGATGATGACTTCGCTGGACAACAATGACTATGAACATTATGTCACCGGCATGCAACATCAACATTACAATTCTCACTGTTTGGTCCATCGCTGTTTTACTTGTTTCGGTGTTTTTGCGTCATGCGCTCTTCCGACATTTCGCGCAAACAGTGCCACCTGATATTCTCGATTATCCAACCAGCACAGATATGGTGGTACGAGAGGGCGCCAACGTAACACTGAAATGTGCAGCAGTTGGCTCACCAACACCGACCATAACGTGGCGACGCGAAGGTGGCGAACCCATATCGCTGCCTAACAATATGGAAGGTTGGTAAATTATACGTAGCTTTTAATTTTAAAAGTTATTAAAAAAAGTTCTCCACTTCGAGTTACACCTGCAGCCAGTTTGGAAAATTTATTTTGTGAAAAACACGTTTAAAGATAAACTGATTGACAAAATTAACTACTGACCGCTACTTTTCAGAAGGTTGCAAGTTCAAGGTTCAAAAAGTATTTGAAATATTCATTTCAATTTTAGTATGGTAGTTTGTAAGTTATAGACTATCAAAACAGGCAAAAAAAAATTTTATTCGATATTTCACACTAGGTATGCCCTTTAAGTGTAACGAAGTAACTTATACAACATGAACACTGAGAATGTTCTTTCCATAAATTAAGAAATAACAAAAGCAATTCAGTTGAATAAAGCAATCAATCTCAAGCTTAGTAACGTATATATGTACCTTACATATATAAATATTTATATGTATATACTTTTTTAAAACTTTAACTAATGGAATGTTTTTCTTCTATTTTTACAGTAATTGCCTACAACGGTTCCTTCCTGACGATCACTAAGGTACAGCGCCTCAATATGGGAGCATATTTATGCATCGCTTCAAATGGCATACCGCCAACGGTCAGCAAGCGCATCATGCTGGTTGTGCACTGTAAGTATTTCTAATAAATAAACGCAACATAATACAGGATCAAAATTTAAGTTTTGAGATTTAGTATTTCCAAAAAAATTCAAGATAACAAAGTCAAAATTTATCATTTTACGATAATGTGGCTATCAATTTCATCAATGATTTCTCAGGTACTGCCTTCTTTTTTATAATATGAATTACACAAAATAATAAATAGTTTTGGGTTAGTTCAAAATTCTGCAAGTTTTTTGCAAAGGTTTAATTGTGCTTTTGTTTAGAAAGCACTAAACATTTATGTAGCATGAGGTATTTTTTGTTCAGACAGACTTTTAGCAATAATAGGGCTAAAGTAATTACAAAGAATTAAATTCTCAATGACTTACAGGCAAATTTTACTTTTTCCGTGAATTTAAGGAAGATTTATGCTTTAGGGCATTTTCAAAGGTGTTCTAGATTAAGTCTTCCTCCATACACTAGTCGTTTAAAATTTTTAAATCTAGCTACACTCTCTACTTATTTTCAGGTAGATAAAATTTTTTACTCATGCTCATAAATGTATGCTTTGTATATGAAATAACTGACTTAGCATCGCTATCTCTTTCTCGCTCTCTCTTCTCTCAAACAATTTAATTAATTTGCGCTTAAACTTAGTTTGTTTTTTCTTTCTGAAGTTTGTTAGTTGTCTACGTTGTAAAATTAAACAGAGTATAATAAGTTTGCCACGAAGTTTATAACAATCAAAAGAAAACATCGGATACCCTATAAATTATATGTAATAAGCGGCATGACGAGCTGGGTCAATTTAGTCATGTCTGAGTGTCGGCATGTTTGTATATACGTCCCAAGTCCCTGAGTTTTTGAAATATCCACCTGAAGCACGTAATTTTTTCTCCCAGAAACTGCTCACTTTTCGAAACCTTCTATGGTATATTGAACCACTATAGCATATGGCATTCATAAAAACTGAACGATCAAATATTTGTCCTTGTATAGGAAGCTTTTTTTTGACCATACTTGTATATCTTCACGAAACTATAGCATATAGCTGCCATACAAATTGACCGATCAAAATCGAGATAAAGGTCTTTTTATATCTTTATGTACTATAAGAAATGAATCTGTGACCTGTAATATAGATTCAGTACAGTCGAAGTCAACGTTTTTTCATGTTTTTATTTACACTAGCGTTTTAAATTAAATTTGAAAATTTATTTCTCGCCAACAAAAAGCAAAAGTTCACAGGTAACACTTCTTTATTTTGTTGCCGGGAAGTTGTTGCGCAACTCAAATAGTAATAACAAGTATGTGGCAACTTGCCGCCAGCTAAGGGCACGTTGTTGGAAGTTTTATTTATGCATTTAAATTTGCTTGGTCTACTGAACTTTTCAAGGCAACTATGAAAGTGAGCGCAATAATAATGCAACTTATTGCCTATGGACTATTACACAAACGCTAAATGATTTGCTAACAGAAATAATGAAGCCTCAATTAACGTTATGGCAACTAGTAGCCTTTTGCCATAAAGAGTTCTGCCCTAACAGGGACTAAAAGTATGTATACTCACAAACGTAGGATGCTAAAAAAGCAGTTTTAAATGAGAAGTTTTTTGGAACAACAAACTAACTCCTAACTCTTAATAATTGGCGCACCTTATTCTTAGAATCGAGTTTCGGAAAGTAAGAATTGATTTAAAGGCCGAAGCTCAAGTAGTGGATTGCACTTAAACTACTATATACAGTCGATTGATAAGCCTGAAAAAATAACTTCTGTTATCAAATCTTATAAGTTGACAGACCGCCTTGTGGCCAATACATATATACTTAGACGTTTTTATTTTATACTCACCAGCTCACAGGGATATCTGAAAGTGTAAGCTTCTGTCTACATTGTCTTCTTCCAAAGAGAAGAACTTCTACAATTAGGGAAAGGATAGCTTTACTTAGTTTGAAGAGTTGACTAGACCTCTTGTGAACCGCTTTGGGTCAAAATAATCTTGTGACAGCGCTAGAACTAATAGCCCAGCGTTGAGCAAGCGCTTGCGAAGTCTAGCTATGCAGTAGTAGAAATCAGAAAGAGAGAAAGGAGCTTTGAATCTTTTCCGTTCTATTGATAGCTAAGGGTAGGTGCATTTTCTTTTGAGCGCGTCTGATTTTCAGTTACCTGCTGTTACCAGACACCCATACTAGTCTTATTTAGACAGATCTAATTTAGTGAAGTATTTTTTAGTAACTTGATAGTTTATTTCCATGTATTAACATATATTAGTCATATATCTATCTCGTTTGTTCCTTCTTACAGTTCCTCCAATGATTTGGATACAAAATCAGCTTGTTGGTGCTGCCACCGGCCAAAATATAGCACTTGAATGCCAGTCGGAAGCGTATCCGAAGTCTATCAATTATTGGATGAAAAATGACACAATCATGGTGCCGGGTAGGTACAAAAAAAAAAAAATCAAATATAATGCATGAATAACTGCATATATTTTAGACATGTAATATTTATATATGAGTATTACGATAGTAGTATTCCACACGCTGTAAACTTTAAACGCTTCTTTTAATTCAATTTGATTTTCAACTAACATAAACTTAATGAACAAAATTGTGGTTTTATTAAGCTAACTGCTCTTTAAAACTTCTTTAAAATGCAAAATCATTTTCTATAAAATCGAAACCAAGATTATTCAGTATAGAGTGCGCACTTTGCGAGCCGTTGCTTAACATGTGATTTTATAACTCTAAATACTATTGTTGCAAATATATATAGCTGTTATATATTGAAACGGAAAGTGCAACGGACGTTTAATTAAAATTATGTCAGCCATTTTTAACCGCATTCAGACATATGGATAACAACACACTCAAATACATCCACACATATTTAAATTCCAACAGGGATAAGAACCAGCAAAAAGTTACACACAAATGAAAAGAATGAAAAATATAAAATAATTGCGAGTAGAATGAAGAAAAAATAAGGTATAGTAGCATGGATACAGTCTATCTGTAAGCGACGCGATTGTTTTAAATAATCCGCTCGACTCATAAAATCATCAGTTCCGAGCGACTGCACATTGAATTGCTACGAAGAAGTAAAGTCAGAAAATATATATACACGTACAAAGCCACTAAATATACGAGTATGTATATGGAAAAGAGATGATAAATACAGCAAATGACAAAACCGATAATGGTTAGATGAAAAAGTTTTTGGAATATTGAGTTAACTACTCGTACACACAGTGACAGATAAGTGACATAAAAGGTAGAACGGGATAAAACTAAAAGGGTGTTACTTAAAAGAAAAATACACATTTTTTAAGAAAATTAAGCTTACTATTTCCTATAGTTGCCATACAGGCTGATACATCAATTATTTCGATCTTCCAACTTAGCGATAAAAGATCGTATTTCAAAGTAGGCCTCGGCAATTCGAAGCGCAATCCATGCAGTTTTCTACCAAAATTCTGTTGTGGATTTTATAGACGTTTTCGGTTTCGCTCGTAACGTTTTCACTTAATATATGCATTTAATTTTAGAGTCATCCACTATTAGAAAAAATACCAAATATATTTTAACATTCCGCCAAAATTGCAAAACAAACCTTCGATCACAATTCAGATTTGTAGAGTATAGTAGGTAGCTCTCAATTGATATAAGGTATATAGGTATATATGTGTATATGAAATTTAAATATACATTTATTTATATAAAATATACTGAAGTTCGCAATGGTTAGGAGTAAGTATGCTTTTAAATTTACATATGTATATATACACGAGTATGATGTTAAGATTCGTACACACTAAATGAAATAGACCCCGTAACGCGACTGTCAAGTTTCTGGTTACTTTGCTATTTTCCATATAGACAATAAGTTTGTATGTATATAAGGGTGAACCAAAAGCCGTACAATTTTATTTCGCGTATCCTTTTAGAGCATATTTTCTACCTTTTACTCAAAAGTGATATTTTAAATTTAAAAATTCATCTATTTAAAAGCTTTGGAAAATGAAAATAATCAAAAAATGCAGTTCAAGATACAAAAATATAATCGAGCTGTTATAAAAAAGATTTACTCCCGCAAGTAATTCATTTAAACCCAAAAATTCGATAGAATCTTTTTTGCGTTACCCTAATGTATGTGTATGTGTATATTTTTAGTGATTTTGGAGTAACATGTAAATACAGTCGACAAAATCTCAAGAACTTATTGCATTTTTGTGGTTGAGTGACACACATGCACTCAAATAAATTAAAATTGCAAAGTAAATTCATTTCAGATGAAACGAAATCAGAATTTTAAAATTTTAGAACTGATTTAAATAAATACGAGTAAATATTTAACTGAAAATATTTTCAATTTCTTACATATTAGTAATAAGACCTACTACGAAAATTTAATTCAATAAGCATTTGAATTGATTTTCAATGTTTGAATAGATGAATTGTAAAAAAATTTAGTAAAATGACTTCGATAACCTTTGTAGTAGTTGGAGTCATATAGAGAGCTCATCAAGGTTGCAACTGTGCGTAACTTTTTTACTCGCTAATAAATCTTACTTTATCTTATGCAATTTTTTTTTTACCCCCAGCATCAATTTATCATACCTCAACCTTTCAACAAAACTTTATTTTACTAAACATAGTCGCTATATTTCAATCAACCTAAATACGCTTACTAATAGCCAGCAATGGTCACTGCTGAATTACTTTTTGTCACTGCATTTCTCTTGAAATACTCCGAAATACTTGTAAAACGAAATGGAATGGTGTCCACACTAACTATTTATCATATATATATTATATTTATGTACCTTTGCGTAGAAATATTAATATGTTTCCTTGACTAATGTAGTACCTAACACAGACTTGATTCTTATGTAATCCTTATCAATTTTAAATTTTCTCCAACCTTTAATGGAGTAAAATTTCATTATTTGTGGAAAATAATACAAGCTGCTGGTTTTGGAAATTTTAACTAAATATACGAGACCTATTTTCAAACACACTTACCTATAGAAAAATATCTTACTAACACATCATATTTCGATTTTGTTTTGCAGGTGAACACTTTGCATCCGAAACCTTTGAGACTGGCTACAAAATAACGATGCGATTAACCATAAAAGATGTTGACACAGCGGACTTTGGTTCATATCGTTGTGTGGCAAAGAATTCTCTTGGCGATACAGATGGCACAATTAAACTTTATCGTAAGTGAACAATATATATGAAAAAACAAATACTAGTAAACAAACATGTATAAAAAAGACTCGAGAATATGCGGGTGTTAAAATATACAATACAATTATTTAAATTTGACAGAGCGTTGGCTATAAACTAGGCACCATTTGCACAAAATTTATAAAATATAAATATTTATTTTCACCTTCAAAACAGGCACTTGTTATAAGTCTTCTTTTCTTTACCTTTTTTGATGTTATCATCATTAGCAGAGGTTAGATGACTCGGAAGTCTTCACGATCTTCACTGAAGGCTTTGTGCCACTCAAGTACTTGTGTTCGTGACTCCTCAAAAAACACTTCTGTAACATTTTTATGGATGATTCCATTGTAAACACAAAATTTCAAGCAAACTCATTATTACATTTTTTTTTATGATAAACATCACCAGATAAACCTTTCGCTACGTTAACAAACAGCTGCCAAAAACACACTGATTGACATATGGGGACCAAACTTCAAACGAATAGGTTGTACCAATCTGTATTATTTACCGATTTTGTTAGTGCGCGTAGTTCAAATACATCAGTTCGGGTCAAATTTGATCACAGATAAAGCCAAATTTCTGATAAAAACATTTATTTAGTTAAGATAGTCCACTTAATTGATTAAGGAATACATAAATAATAGCTCTTGTAAGTTGAGCGTTCAATTACTGCAAAGAGTAATTAATTTTATACGAGCAAGTAATCAACATTTCAAATACACAACGTTTCTGTAGTGAAAAATACCTTTGCTAGATGCGAAATATTTTAAGAAAGCTTAAATATTATTGCTTGTCATATTGCGAACATAAACATGCTATAGCCTCTAGCCTATAACCCCATCCATAGAAGGTCTGACTTGTAATGATCTATACGTGAGCGGCAGGAAAATAGACTGGTCAGTAATATTCGCCACTTCGAAATATATTAAATGCTCTATCACCTTGAGAATGATCCATTGACCTCTATTATATATGGGTTCTAGCGGGAGTATAGTAGCTGTTAGCCAACCTTGAAGCACAATTTTGCGCAATGCTACCAATTAGTATAAACTGTATTATTCAAAAATGAGAAATATACTGAGATTAGTACACTTTCGTAATACAAAACAATTATATATTAGCCAAGTCACAAGCCGAGCAATTTTTCACAAGTTGCCTTATATAATAAGGATGAAATAATATTACCAGATTTTTGTGGAAAAGAGTATGTTACACGAGCGAAAAGTCTAAGCAACATATTCGTTGTTCGCAATTATGAAACAAATGGTATACTAATGAGAAGAAAAGAATTTGACTTCTGATCTCAAAAATTGTTGAAACTTTTAGCTCGAAATATACATATTTTACGTGTCGGAATAATATAAATTACTCATAACTGCTAAAATAAATTTACTGGATAACATACTCGTTCTGCAATAAATTCTTGCGAGTTGTAGAAACCGCGGAATAATTCAGGGCCACCTTACATATATATTTACACCTACAATTATTATAGTTAATCCTTCAGAAATTAAAAATGCCTGAGTCGAAATTAGATGTTTGTAAAAATATTCTAAGTGTAGAAACATATGTACAAGAAATTACATTATGTCACTAATAATAAGTATTTACTGTATACCGTTCAATATGGTTATTGTATTCTAGACTATAAAATTGTTTAATTACAAACAAATATTTCTGAGGTAATAAATTAAATTGGTAGCACAAACTGGACAGCTAGAAGATTGTAGTGCTAACTTCAACGCAACACAAACAAATACTTAACCAGAATAACATCAACTTGTTTCTGTTTCTGCTAGCAAGCCACACTTATAAACATATAATGTATTATTTAACTATTTATTTATATGAAAGCTTGAACCTTAAGTGGCTTGAAATAGAATTTACTGTGTGAATGCTCAACAATAATAGTTTTTTACATATTTACAAACTTGGTTGTGGTTTTTGGGCAATTTTCTTTGTCTATCATCTCTATGTAGACTTACTTGACTGTGTCTTAGCTGGCAACAACCCATTAGTATTGCATAAATAATGTGGCACTAATTATAATGGAGTTGAACAGTAGTATACATATGGTATGTACAGTGAACATACATATACTCACAATCAAAGCATACTCTTAGGTGTTCAAATGCTACTTTAAACTTGTATACCTGATATGTTGGACAGGAGCCATAGCCACTTAGGTCAACACTCAAGTTGTTGTGTGGCTGGCCAATTTGAGAATTGAAGGCATGTGTTAATTATTAAGTTCGGTGTTAGTAATTAAATCAAAAGATTTCGGTTTGAAAATAATTGATATACAGGCTAGTTTCTGCACTCACCAATAAATAAATAAATATTTTAAGCTATTGCATAGCTTCTATCGCGGACATTGAGCGCGGGGACTAAATCGAGAATTTCCGTAACGGAAATAAACCTAACACGATTGCAAAGTATGCGCAAAATGTTTGCATAATTTTAGGCGTATTTTCGCATATTTCAAGCAGAACAAATAAATTGAAGAGACAGAGCAGGGTGACTCAAAAATAACCATGTTTAGGATACAATATTTTTAATGGCAAATAAAAATATGGAATTTAATAAAATATCAAAGAAGAAAAGAAACTGCAATAAAAATAAATATATAATTATAATTGCATAAGTTGATAAAAAAATGCTATCCAATAGCTTTACTGCGGCAGTTCCCAAGTGCCACACGTATTTTTCGTCGTTCAATCATGCGAAATTTTAGTTTCTGAAAACCAATTGCCAAATATATTGATAAAATAATGGAAATCATTAAGTCCGACCGTCGTGTAAGCACTGCTGTGGTTGCCTAGAAGCTAGTCATTGCACGAAAGACAGTTTGAAACCATTTTAACAAGGTTGGATACAAAAACAAACCCGCTGGATGCGTGCCACACGAGTTACCGCAAAAAACTCATGGACTAAATTTTTATCTACGTATCGCTGCTGAATCGCAACCAAATCGATTCATATCTTATGCCGATGGTTACTGGTGATGAAAAGTGGTTGACCTTCGACAACGTCAATTAAGCCATGGTCGAGTCGTAGTGAGGCGGCGTAAACGATAGTCAACACATAATTGACTGTCAGGAAAGTTTTGCTACATATTTGGTAAGATTGGGCGGGAATTATTTACTATAAACTTCTCCCCTACGGCCGAACTCTTAATTCGGAACAATCCTGGCAACAATTGAAGCATATAGAAACGACAAGCTTTGGGCAAATAGACTTTACACTAAGTGATTACTACATGAAATTTAAAAAAATCGCCACAGAGAAGCTTTTTTTGTTTTGCTGTTTCGAGAAAAAATAATGTGTGCAAAATTTTACTACGATATCTCAAAAATTGAACGCTTACTTCGCGTATATGCAGACAGACGAACATGGCTAAATCGACTCAGCTCGTCACGTTTATTATTTAGATTTATATTTTAAAGCGTCTCCGATATTTCCCTCGGAGTGTTACAAACATCTTGGCAAACTTAATATACCATGTTTAGGGTATAAAAAGAATGCATATTTTTTACTAGACCTTCTATATTAAAAGATTAAATTTGTATTAATAAAATTTAATATTAAAAAATTACTTTCCAATAAACATTTTATGTGGTACAGACGTTGATATATTTTCGCTTTATCAAAGTGAAATAAATAAAATTGTACTAATTATTAGTTAGATATATTTCCCAATTGGTTCAATTTTATTGTTGTGAGGGGGAATGAGACACTTAAACTTTCGTTTTATTTAATACTAAAATTTTTATATATCCGATTCTTGATAACTTTACTAAAAACTACTATTTCAAATATATTCAATTGAAAATATTTTTCAAAACCGAATAACAAAACATCTTAAAATCTTGCTATACATATATATGTGATTTCTATTTAATTCGTCTACTTATCTAAATACTAAAAGGGTCAACTATGCATCTTCCACTTTAAATCATATACTATGCGACACTCTACTCTTTTTCTCTCTCCTTACCTCTGCGCTATATTTCCTCTTTTTGCATTGCAGATGTTCCGCAAACAACGACCGTAACCACAGTAGCACCGACGTTGGCTTTAAATACCGTGCCAGCGGCGGTCGCGAAATACAACAACAAAGGTGCGTATAAATGCAATATACCGAAAAAAATAAAAATAAATTTACACAAACAAATATTTAAAAACAATTATTTCTTACATATAAGTTAATTTCGCTGCTTCAAAACTCTTCGCATGTCCTCTTCCTCGCAACAAGCCATACAGATAAAATAAAAGTTTTTCTGTTCAAGTGAATTCGGCATCTGTTAAGCATACAGTTATAAAATGAAGGTCTTTATGCTTCATTTAACATTTATCCTTGTATTTATCTTACCTGAGCAATGCCCTTAACTGCTTAATGCATCAACTTGCCATATTCCATAGCATTGCTACTTTTGTCGCTTAAGTTGTTGCATCCTTTATTTTTGTTGTTGTTTTGTGAGTGGTACTTTAGAATGAAAGTGCATATATGAGTATACCAATACATAAATATATCAATACGCGTATGTTACCTTTATGACATTTTATTACATACGTCTATTTTATTTCTTTACAAAATGACAACTACAACTCTAATGGGTATTTGCGTCGACAAAATAGATCAACGTTTCAGTAAAAAAGTTCACCGCACAAAATCGAATATCGCAGATATTTCATCGTCATCATCCTCGAATAATGTTTATATTGGTGCAACAGCGAGCTTATGGAATTCACACAATCACAGCACGGGGAGAGAGTATAATCAATGTGAGTAAATAAAAGAAATATTTGCAGTATATTCCTTTAGAAAGCTTTAATCACCTCATTAGCGTTATCAGGAAACGATATCAGCCTGATTGTCAAGATCTTGAGGGTATGTTCAGACTCTGCCCTTTCCCTTCCTAATGGAAATGTGCTGAGATAAAATTAGGCCAGAACAGAAACAATTCGAATTACCTTGGGTTCTGAAGGCTTCATGGTATAATTGAGCAATGCCACGGTAACGACACTTTATGACTAATGCCATGAAAAATTTCAAATATTGTTTTACCGATGTCCGTCAAGCATTAAACAAGGTCTGACATCTCCATAGGCCTAAGCTTCCAAAATTTTACTTGCATAATTAGTCGTTCTATGTCAGGTGCAACGATTCTGAGTACCGCAAGGCAGCATTTTCACACCAAATGGTACTTTGGCTTCAATATATTTTATGATCAAATGTTACCAACAAACACAGGCGCAGAATATCTGAAGCTACGATTGACTAAAGGTGTACTCGGATAGCCCACGTGAAAATCAAGAGTTACGATTTACGCAACTGTACTGGTTCCTAAGGTCAATATCTCGACTCAGTTTGAAACAAATTTTAAAATTATTTATTTTAGTGGTTGCACTTTTCTATGTAAAAAATGATATCTCCATAGCGATCAACAAGTGCCAACTGAAATGAAAACAATTATAGAACTTAGCAGTTGTTATCTCTTGCTGTCCAACTGCGGGGCAATAGTTGACAGCGTAGACTTTCGGAATCAATTGATCTCAAAGTTTGAAAATTATTTTGTTTGACCTTTTAAATCTTTTGAAAATTTGCATTAGAAGTTATGTTTAAATTTCCATATTTGAAAGAAGACAATAAGCTCTGATGTCATGTATTCCCCAAACTATTTTGACAAAAAAAAACGCATATTTTCAATGTCTTTAATTTCAATGGTTTTATACACGATTTGCACTCAACAAAAGCGCCACACTTTCAACTATGGCAATATGATAAACGATTATGCCACTTGAGGTGACACTTACTCTCGGGTGACGTTCACTTGCTCTCTTTAATAATCGTGCAGTACTCAACACTACAAGCTTACCAGCACATGCTGTTAGTTACAACTATGCCTGTCAAAATCGATCACACCGCAAAGGAGGATAAAAGTGCAGGAAATGCATTTGCATGCGGGTAATTGCAGGCGACGCACAGAGAATCAGAAAGACAGACAAACCGGAAAGCATAAAGATACGCACACAGTTAGATTGAGCACACAAATGTGAATTATAGTTTTTCATTACAAAAGCAAAAGTATATAAGCTGAGAGTGTGTCAACGTACTCCGATTGCCTTTTGTCAAAGTGGATGGGTGTGAAGCATTTTACTGCCAGTTTTCTTTTTGCAACTGCCTTCAGTCTTATATGCCTGCTATATCCTAGATGATGTGCAAATTTTGACTCTTAGTTGGCTAAGCAGTTAGGTCTCAGCAACATCCCACTGCCAATGCAAGCTAGCATATAAACACAAAAGTTGCCAATATTCTAATGTTGAAGCAATTTTTACATTCAATCGTGAAAAAAGAAAACTTTGATCGCTAGGATGACATGTATATGGTACATAGATATTTTTGCTGACAATAATATAAAATTATAAGCTCAAGAGCACGATATTTCCAGCATGTGTTCAAAAAACCAACGCGCATTTTCGTTTTTTTTTAGTATTCACTTTTTTTTTAGTATTTTGAAAAAAATTTTTTTTTGCGTTTCAGCTTCACCTTGTAAGTCCGAAATGACGTCCAATGTACTCTGCGGTACAAAGTCAGCTGGGCAACTGGTTTCAACTGCACTGAATTCGTCAAGCGCCTTTTCATCTAATCATAATTCACGTCTTTATGCGGGTTGCTTGGTATATCTCACACAAGGATTGCACATATTGCTCAGGAGGCACGAGCGTTGGCGGGTGATTCGTTATTTAATATAGTGGAGCAATCAAAGTAGTATAACATTGCCGCAGCACCATCTCAAGCGGGGACAACTTCCTATCATGTATTATTAGTATACAATATTTGAAAAGCTTGAGAGATGAAGTAAAAGAAGGTGATTAAGCAGGCTAGATCACGTCGCTGTCCAAAGCGCAAATTATTTTATGCAGTCTTAACAAATGTCACCAAGGAGAGAGGGAGGTAAATTCAATCAGAATAAGATGAAGATGAACATTTCAGAGTTGAAAACCAGTATTGCTATTATTAGAAACCATGAAATAAGAGGAATACAAAGAGATATCAGTAAGGTAATATCTCTTCAATTTTTAGAATGAGTTGCGGAGATTTAAATTTTGTTTATTTTATTTCCTACAGGACTACGTAAAGTGTTCGCTGAAATCATATGTCAACCTGGAATTATAAAAAGCGAGTTGAACAGCCAGAGCTTAGTATTTTATACGAAACTAATCAGAGATGCTGAAAATGCTACTAGCAGATACTTAGTTAAGAGTGCTTAATTATAATACAATAACTTGATTAGTTTTGGTTTTAAATCCAGACAAGCATTTTGCATAGAAAATATGTATTTATTTTTGTACTGAATTGTTATTAGAAATAAGAACGACATAGAAAATTTCAAAGTTATTTGAGTTTCAATTCAATTCCTTTCATGACGGTAAGTAAGATTTTCATTGCTGTACTAACTTGGCCATTCTGCATAGGCGCGACAGAGGTACAAACTATTTTTTGAAAATCCTTAATTATCAGCAGGGCCACGTACTTTATATACTCGTATATTAAGTTTGAAACGAAGTTTGTAACACACAAAAGGAAACATGGGAGACCCTACAAAGTATATAAATAATTGATCAGCGTGGCGAGTTGAGTCGATTTAGTAATGTATGTCCGTCTGTCTATTCGTTTGTATATATGCGAATTAGTGCCTCAGTTCTTGAGATATCAAACAGAAATGTTGCGTCCTTTCCTTACAAAGATGTTGCTCATTTGTCATGGCATATAGCTGCCATACAAACTGAACGATCGGAATCAAATGCTTGTATGAAAAGCTTCGTTATTTGCCGAGATATTTACAAGAAATTTGCCATAGATTATTATTTATTCTTTAGCTACAATATTCAAAGAAAGAAGCCATAAAAACCGACAAATCAAAATCAAAATAAGGATCATTTTATTTGCATTTATGCTATAAAAAATACCCTTGTGAAGGGTATTACAGCTCTGATGCAGCAAATGTTAACGTTTTTTTTGTTTCTAATTTAGTTTACATGTAAAATATGTTTGGCAACTATTTGCGCTCTTAATGTGTTTTTCTGGCTCGCTCAGATTGAATACTCTACAAGATGTAAGCTTTGCTATAAAGTTGTCAAAGCTCGAAAGTATGAAAGTACGTAATAACAGACACAAAAGTTAAGCTTAAAAAGCTCGAGTAGCTTTCCAAATATATTTAGTTATTTGCTTGAAGCAGAACTGCTGCTCCAACGGCAGTAAAACTGTTAGAGTTGCTATAGAACTTTTAACTTTTATCAGTTTTTGAATAACATTTTGTTTTATTTACCATCAACTTAGCTTACATTATGAAAGGAGATGTAAAGGAACAAGGAATTATATAATCTTATGAAGATCAACAATTATTGAATCTAACTTTCAAGTCCTTTAGTCCTTTAATTGTTTTTCAATTGGCCATTATTGGATTTAATGTGCAGAACTGTACAACGCTTGAAGAAAGCAATGATTGAGGAGATGCTCAATAGAAGCGATCTTTGATGAAAGCGCTGGCCTGCCGTTGAAAAGCGGTTTCTTGGTATAAAAAATATAAAAGCTTCACTTCAACTTTTATCGACGATCCTTCAATCGACCGATCAAGCGGTTGTGTTATGTAGTGCAATACTCATGCACTTTGTATTATATAAAGTACGAAGCGAGGGAATTATACTTAAAACCAATTGCTGTGAAGTAAAGTGTTTGTCCACCATGGGCTGCTGCTAACACCGGATAACTTATTTGAAATCAACATATTTACATTTGAAATTTGGCATTTATTATTGCCTTAAGCAATGGTGTAATCTCCGAAAAAAACTTTCAAATAGGATTACTATATTATATAGCTGCCATATAAACTGAATTATTAAAGTTCTTGTAAGGAGTTTTTGTATATATGAATTGTATTATAGCCTAGGTGCAACCGAAGTTAGTGGTTTTTCTGGTTGATATGCTTTCATCGCTTTTACACGGAAATGGGTATAAATAGTTTTTAGCTGTGTATTGTGGTGGACTTAAAGATCTTTGTGAATGCGCTTGTGCTTAATTTGGAACTAGTAAGGATGAAATATATTAATAATGCATACAGCGAAAACTAGTAAGAAAATAAATTAAAAAAATATTCATCAAATTTCATAAAAGTCACTAAAACTGTGAGGGGCAATTTGATTGCTGCAAAACTGTCAGATACTATTTTACATGTCTCCGACCACCTTCGTGCCAGTAGTGATCATTGTTTTTGTTGTTTCTTTGCTATACAGAAATTGTTGACACTGCGGCTGTTAAATCTAACAAACCTTCATGGCAAAACAAAGTTTATTCTGAAACCGGAATTAAACATCTAAAACCGCGATTAGCGGTTAAACGGTTAACGGCAGTGACAATAAACACAATAGTGCCATCATCAATCAAAGTAAAACCAATGCAAGCATGCATTAGTTGTAATGTCACAAGCCAATGATGCTAAAATACAAGTGTGGTTTGATAAGACTGTGCAATTTTAACAACTACCTTAATAAAATACCTTAAATCATCGCTAAAATTATAAAACCCGAATTTCTTGTGCATACGCTGCTCGACTGTTTGCATTAAAATTCTTTTAACAAGTTTAGAGTTAGTTCGCTGGACGATTTTAATATTTTAAGCTATCAAAATTTATTGTTAATTGTTTGTCTTTAGAAATTGTATAAAATTTTTCAAAAAATTGCTACTAAATTTAACTTTTCTTTGTTAAGTATATATATATGCTCTGGAAACCCTATTAAGTAAGCGGGGTCTAAGGTAAAAGTCAGCGTCGTTATCGAGACGATTTCTACCTTTGTGGTCAATTCAAAAATATATCAATAACGGATTATTGATTAGTAAGAATATGATTATTGTATAAACCAACAATATTGAAAAAAAAACATTAAAAAAATGGCGGTTTTCTCACGGCCCCCTGTAAGAAATATATTACTCCTAAAGTCATTGATCTAAAGTCATTTTAAGTCTTTTAGGTCCTGGTGAAACCGTATACATGAAACTGAATCAGTTGCTCAGTCATCAGTGGTGAAAATTCAAGCTTCATCTAAGACATACCTTCTGCTCAACGCAAAACGAGACTTTATCCATAACTCGTCAAGAACATGACATATGGCCATCCTTTTTTTTTTCTTAGGTTGGCAGGACTGTTATATGTTTACATGTCAAATTTGAGCGCGATCTGTCACATAGTTTTTTTTTTTACGGCACTATAAACAAGTCAACCTCGAGTGTGTTTTTCGAATTTTACTATGGAAATTAACGTTGAGCAAAAAGTGTTTGTTTGAAATTTTGTTATTCCAATGGAATAAGTGCGACGGACGCAATGAAAATGTTACAGAAGGCATATGGGGAGTCTTGCCTATCACGTGCACGTATTTTTGATTGGTATAAGTCGTTCAAGGACGGCCGTACATCGCTGGAGAACTTGCCCCATGATCGTCGTCCAGCAACGTCAATAAACGATGAAAACGTCGAAAAAGTAAAGAAAATTGTGTTGGAAAATCGTCGTGTGACTGAAAGAGAGATAGCTAGTGAGCTCAACATATCAAATGGATCTGCTCATAGCATTATTCACGATGTTTTGGGCATGAGACGTGTGTCTGCTCGACTTGTTCCAAAATCCAGCTCATACGTCTCGTCTTGTACGCGATTATTTGACCAAAACCAACGTAAATATTGTTCCGCAAGCACCGTATTCACCCGACATGGCACCGTGTGACTTTTTTCTTTTCCCTAAACTCAAATTGCCGCTTCGTGGACAGCATTGTCAGTCGATTGAAGTCATAAAAGAGAATTCGAAGAAGGAACTGAAAGCTATACCTAAAGCGGCCTACCAGATGTGTTAGGAAGAGTGGAAAAAAAGGTGGCATATGTGTATCGCCTCTAATGGTGACTATTTTGAAGGGAATAAAATAAATATTGAAGAATAATTAACCGTTTTTGTTGTTTGAGCCAGTCTCGTTTATATTTGAGCAGAAGGTATACCGCATTTACTTTTATTTAAGAGTTTTATTTTCTACGTGTGGTGTTGACAATACGCTTAGGTCTTAGAACAAGCGTTTTAATTTTTGATCTATTTATCAAGCAGCAGAAGACAACTCGATGAAGCTTAAAATAATAAGGGCTGGCCCTACCATATGAGCAACTAGCTTCAGCTAGGAAGAATTTAAATAAAATTTGAGTTCATTGAAAATAACCATTTACTCGTCGAGTATAAGTACCTTCGAGAATATCGCTATGCACACCAACTTTTGCGGTTTTATAATAACCTTTATGTTGTTACATATAAGTGTACATGCCGTCGTACATTTACGCTCACGTACTTGTATGGTTTAAGAGATTTTTAAATGCACTTTGACACCACACTGTACGTTTGCCACCTTCCGCTGGTTGCCTTGCAACTAGGCTTTTGTTGCAATTTCTCAAACAGCGTAAGCGAGCGAATACACATTTTTGCGGCCACGTTCTTTTTGTTTTTTGTTGTTGTTTTTAAATAATTTCCATGCTTGTTTCGTGTGTATTTGTGTTGCAGGTACCTCAACTTTAGTAGAGCATCCATCGTAATTGTACTCATACTTTTGCCATGTACTGTATGTATTTGCATGTGGTGCTTCAACAGACGGGGCTTATGCTCAAAGTTTATGTGGAAAATTTATTCTTTCTCGGGGATTTTTGCCGCTGTCGTCCTTTATTGTTGAGTGTTCAAAATTACAAGTCGTGTTGTCCCATGAGTGGCGAAATTCATTTTAAAATTTTGGGGTTTCTTTTCTAACGGTTATTATTATTATTATTATAAGTGGATACATGTATTGTATGAATTCATATCTATACCCTGAACGTACATGTACTTGTATTATGTTTGTCGGAGTCCCTATATTTATACATATAAATAAAATGAATGAAATGTCCGTCTATTCATATATATGCGAACTAGACCCTCAGTTTTTGAGATTTTGATCACGTTCGTTTCTCTAAATGAGCTTGCTATTTGGTGAGAACCCCCGATATTGGATCGCTGTAGCATTTAGCTGCCATAAAAACAGATCGAACAAAATCAAGTCCGTTTATGGAAAGCTTTGTTATTTGTCAAGTAAAATATATTTTCGAAATTTGGCAGAGTTATGGTTCAAGGCAACGCTACTATCTCCAAAAAAATTGTATAGATCCGATCATTATAGCATACAGCTGCCACTCAAACTTCAATTAAATCCTTGTTTCCTTATCAAATAATCATAATTCGACTTGATGTTGTTTATATCAAAGAACGTAGTTAGTAAGGCTATTAGCAAAACGTCTACTTTCGGATGCAAAATGTAGTAGTAGTATATGAAATATGTTCACCTGTAAAGGGTATCATAGCTTCTGTACAAGCGAAGTTAATATAGTGGTTTTTGGATTTTCGGTGGACGATAATAAAGGTACTCAGGATAAGTGAGGAAGGTAATTATTGTAAGAAGACTCGCATAATTTCCCTACCTGTTCAGCTTATTAGTCTACTAATTGCAGATGAAAGAGCCTTGTAGATTTCTTCACTCTTTCCTGTTTTCACTCGTTTAAGGAATTGTATCCGAACCATTTAGTTTTGCCAATCAATTAATTTTTTTTCCACAAATAAATAAGTCTTTCTGTTGCGATGTTTCCTAAAAAACGGTTCAGAATCTCACAAAGTCAATCAAGTCTAAAAAAGTTGTCGAAGGATTTGAGTTCATTTTCGAAAGTACTTGAATCTATATAAACGGGGAAAAGGGTTATAGTTGTGCCAAGATAGCAACAACAGAAGCTTGAAATTTCTTTATAATTACGAAAATATATTTTAACTTATACAGTTGTGGCCTAAAATAACAAATATTGTATTACTTTAAGTAGCATATTTTTCCGATATACCTTTGAAATATATTGATTTGACAATTTTGATGGCATTGGTGATTTTTGGTGGAGTGATAAACCGACAGTAGCAAGAACCGATTGCTGAAGGGTAAACTACTTATAGGATATAACGTTTCCATAAGTATATGTATAAGTGGTGTAAATATTTAATGTATACGTTGGTTGAAGTATCATCGCTTTTACAGTTTCCTTTTCCTTCCCTAAGACTCAACAACGTTCCCTCTAATTTCCCTGTTAATTTTTGTGGTGTTGACAATTTAGTTTGGTTGGTTGGTTGTTCAACTTGTTTTGGTTTGGTTTTTCTTGTTTGCTTGGTTCAGTTAGTTTCAGGTGTTTTACCTAAGTGTTATGAGTTTTTATTTTTTTTTATTTTGTTGCTATTTAGTGTTACTGTTTTTGCTAGGACGGAGATAATGTTGTTTCAAACACACTAAGCACAAACAACTGCGAGCTACTTGTTTCAGTTGAAATAATTTGAGCAATAATAGCTCACCATTTCAACTGGTTTACTTTATAAAATCATTTGCTATATTACTGTGGAAACCAAATTATTTAATAACAGATTTAGATGTGGTTTTTAAATAATTTTTTGCTATATTGGATGCTGCTAATAATTTTTGTGTCCGCCTAGTCGAATAACAGTATGTATCTGACCATACTAAAAGTCAAAGTTCATTTTGAGAGAACTTCTTCACACGACCTGCTCAATAGTACAATAAATAGGAGTTGAACAGTTTCGTTCGCTTGCAGTGAATTTGGTGTTAGTTTTTTTGTAACAATATACTCGTATAAGCTACGACCAGTTTATAATATTACCTACTCTATCCGAGAAAAATCTTGATCGACTATGTATGGCTGAAACAATAAAGACAGCTCTATACAAATTGGCTGAAAAGTGTCTGCGCTCGAAATGCGCTGTTTTTGGTGCGTAAAATATTTTTTAATATTATCTCCCTTAATTTCAATACACTTATTCTAATGATCCTCCAATAATTTTATGTCATCCTATAATGCCTTTTTGGAAGCTCTGCAAAATACCCGTCTACAGCTGTAATAGCTTCTTCATTCGATGAATAACGCTTTCCGCAAAGGAATCGTTTTAGGTTTCTGAAGAGGTAGTAGTCGCTGGGAGCCAAATCTGGTATATACGGTGGAGGATCAAGCAATTCGTACTTTAATTCGTTGAATTTTTCCATTGATAAAACATGGTTGTAGGCAGGTGCATTGTCTTGATGAACAATGATTTTTTCATCCAGCTGATCCAAACGGCTACAATAATATTCAGAGTTGATTGTTTTACCTTTCTGCAGATACTTAATCAACAAAATTCCTTTTGCATCCAAAAAACTGATGCCATAACCTTCTTTGCTGATCGTTGTGACTTCACCTGCTTTGGAGCTGAACAACCAGTCCACTTCAGTCCACTGTAAACGATCGATCCAAGTCTCATCCATAGTTATAAAACGACGTAAGAAATCGATTTGCTTGAAAAGGATTCCTAATTCGAAATATCTAATATTTTTCTTTTACTTATCATTTGCCTTGAAGATTAGATTTGTCTAGAAATTCATTCGATCGCTACAGCGCTGTGACACAATTTAGCATATATTGCTTCAACAATTAGTCCTTGACTCCTAAAATAGTCAAATATTAGTATAAGTTCCCTAAGATTTATAAAATTCTATTACATATTGCCAAATAAACAAGAATTTTGTGGAAGCTAAGTCTTTGGATGACATAGGGTTTATTTCTATCGCATGTGAAATTTTTTAATGCTCATAGTTAGCAAAGTAAGCAGAGTAATATATAGCGTCTACCAATAGGGATGACGTAATTTTGACAGCTCGTGGCGGTTTGCCATTTAATCATGTCCTGTTTCACTCTGGTACAACGCTTGGAAATCATTTAATATTATTACGCAAATTCACGTTCTCCGGTGTCTACTGTTTTTTGCTTTTTTTAATCGAAAAATCATCTTCTGAGATGAAGTTAATTTCTGGCTTAATGGCTTCGTTAACAACCAAAATTGTCACTATTGGGGTGAGTCAAATCCTCGTTAGATTCAGAAAATGAAATTGCATCTCCAAAAATTTACCGCTTCATGTGGATTATGGTACGGTGACATCATCGACCTTGTAAGGTAAGTATTTCAATTTTACAAGGTACACTCAGGAAATTCAGTACAGATTATTATGCAACCTTCCGCTATAATCTACAAACAAATTGCTCAGATCAGACTACAATAGCATATAGCTGCAAATCAAACAGACCTACCAAAATCATGTTCTTGTCAGGTAAAATTCAAAACTTAATTTATTCGGATATAAATTTAATTTCTTGATATCTTTTTTTTTTCTCAAAAAAAGTTTAAGTTCAATATTTAGAGTATGTGTTCTCTACAATACTTAAAATGTTTCCACAAAACTAATAAAATAGTAATTATAACTAATTAATTTCAGAAATTGTGTAACTAATTATTTTTAATAGGCAATTAAAAATTTTCTACTGAATTTTTAGCCATAGTGAACGTATCAAAAAAAGACTCGTATACATTATATATTTCTTACTTCAACAATTTCCATGTATTATGTAAATGCACTCACATATGTGGCTGTATGTAACAGAAGTTAAGAAATAAAACAAAAATAATGCAAAGTAAATTTGCACTTAAAACTTTTACGCAAATGAAATGAAATTGAATTAAATGGAAAATATATAGTTTCAAGTAGTTGTGTGGATACTTAAGCTTTTAATTAAAATGCAAAGCTTTTTATTAACTTGAAATGCTTGAAGCGTGATACGTGCAGTCTAACCGAAAACCAACACGCACCTATTTACATGGTTTGCATGTGAGCATACACATATTTATTTCAATATTGGTTTTTACACTAGCAATTGTGAGTACGAGTATATAGGTATGTGTGAGTGGGCGAAATTTCTGCAATGCGTGCTACATATTTGAATTCTTCAGAAATAACACTGGTGACTTCTTGTGGTTAAATATTGTGTATTGCTAAATATTTAATACACATATGCATATGAATATTCAAAGTAAATACGGAAGTTAATTAGTAAAACTTTAACTATTTTCCATATGAATATTACGGAATTATTTCAAGACCACATTGCATAAATATTTGAGTATGTGAATGAAGCAGAAGTCTGCGGCGATACCCCTCTAAGTTCCACCACAAAATCCACAGCGACTGCATGTACGTTCGAATGAAAAGGTAAGCTCTGCTTGCAATGCGTTTGTCAATGTTTAAATGTCAATACCAACCGACCAAGTTTGCATATTGCTGCAGTCTTGTTGGATGTTGTAAAATATGCTGGCATTGCCTGGGCTCAAATATTTAAAGTTTCAACTACTTGTAATTTGAACTGCTTGCCTTACATCTTAGGCAGTTTGCAAAAGTAGTACTCGTTCTCGATACGGAAATTTAAGTTCAGCAACAACTGCAAATACTTTTATAAGTATATCTAGTAAATGGTATCTTGCATGCTACTATTCATACTTTAGCTAAATATTGCAAACAAACGAATACCGTTGTATTCTTCTTCATGCGGCATTTGTTTAATTTGTATAGACCATAAGAAAGTAAGTAAAAAGAGTCTATAGCGCACGTAATCGGTTTAGTAATTTTTTTCGTAGTTATCGCAGATAAGGAGCAATAACTCCGGATGGAACATGAATAATAATCATAAGTTAGTTCAAGTAGGAATTACTCTAACTCGAACTGTTTGGTAGATATAGTTGTTCAACTTCTTTTAATCAATCTTTTAAGTCTATAAAAGTCTATATCAAAAATACAACCATCTGCAGCACTCAATTGTCACATTTATCCCATAGTCCAATATAAGAATCAGGCCAGAAACATATCAGGCAGAATTCTGCATCAGCAGCTACGTAAATGTTTTTCTTTCTGGTCTACGAACAAATTTGAAAACTTTATTACAGACAGTACAATCTAAATTTAGCAAACTGTGCTAAAATACAGAAATTGATGAAAAATAAAATTAGCCTTCGATTGCAGTCTATTGTTCCCGAAATGTTAACTTTTTCAATTGCAACAGTAAGTCGAGGAAAATTCTAAAGGTTCTTATATCCAAATTTGGCTTAAAGCCTGATAAAAAAAAGGAGTAGTTATTAAATATCGATTACCTATTCTAAATCTAGATCTTTGTTGTCTTTTGATGAAGATCTAAATAATTTAAAAAAAAAATGAAATCCTGTAGTCTAAGGGGCCGTGAAGGACTTCGGTCCAATAGACTTTCATGCGCTAATTGAAAAGTTCGATAATTTTCAACATCCAAGCAGTTTTCTCCATTTTCCAGCCTTTTGAAGGCTGAGGCTGGAACATATCTGTAGTCTTAATTTTGGCGAACCAGAAGACAAAGCTGAAACTGACATTAGCTATCGCAACAAATTTGTGATAGACTTAAAGCGCTTTGTCGATTTATAAGTGCCTTATAATCCATTATATCAGAGTTTTAGGTACCACAAAGGACCGGCGTTCTTAGTTGTTCAAGTGATATGCCTCTTAGGATCGGCCTCTTAAACCTATGTCATAGGTTACCCTATGTGCAACGAATTATACACGAGTAGCAGAAGGAAAAACTTGAACAACCTACATTTATATTACCTTCTTTTCGTTCCGCAATCGGTTTGTTCGCTGGAGAACAAGTAAGGAGAGGAAAATAAAATGAGTAAAATAATTTAAATGCGTAGTTTCGAAACACCATTTTCAAAGTTCTGAAATGCGAAAAACTTGTATTTCTTATTAAGGAAACTACTTATATTCTGCAAATATAGAGTGCGTCGACTACAGGTAGTATCTTCAAGGGTACATATGAGGAAAAATAAAATATTCAAAATGGTTCTTCAAAAAATTTCAGAGCGCTTCAACATAAATGAGTTATTGGCATTCACACACATCCGTTGCAATTTACATTTCCTAGCTTATGTCTTCAATTAAGCAGACATATAAATTTACACATTTAAGCATATTCATATTTGGCTGCAAGGAGAATTATGATAATCCGACGATACTAATATGTAATATATAGATATAACGTCACAACGTGTCGTATTCGACATGAAATTAGTCTCTTGCACTCACTTTAAATTAATTCATGACATCCTATTAACTACGAAATGCACACAGGGAAAGCGACACATACAATAATACTCTTATATAGTATAGGTTGTACATCTGAAGTTATTTCACTAATATTATATATATTTTGCTAAACTCCTACTTAATGGATTATGGACATACTTATATGGAAATTGTAGATATTTATTTCTGCAGATGGTCTCACTCCTGCATATTGTCTAAATTGCCGATTGGCCACCAAGATCGTGTGATATCACACCGTTATACTTTTTCCTGTGGGGATATGTAAAGTCTAAAATCTCTGCGGACAATCTCACTTCGTGCAGGCCTTGGAGCAAAATATCACGGGTGTCATTTGCCAGTTAACTGTCGAAATGCTCGAACGAGTCATCGAAAATTGAACTCAACAGATGGACCATCTGAGACGTAGTCGCGGTCAACATTTGAATGAGATAATCTTCAAAAAGTACATGCCAAAAAATCTTCTTTCGAATAGTAATAAACATTCCCTATTAAATTAAAATTTTCATGTATTTTTCCTTAAAAAAGCAGGAAAAATCGAATGGATCACCCGATACATGAGTTGGAGAATGATATGCCGTAATAAATCTACTGTAGAGATTTGATGGTTATGTGAATTGAACTCTTAATGTGTTGATGCTGAATTACTTGATTAAAAGAAAAAGTTTAGTAGAGTGATTGGCAATATAATTATTAAGCAGTGTAACTTTGAGTTTTGATACCATCTTGGTATAGTGAATTAAATATGATAAGAGCAATATTCTGTTAAAAACGGATTTTTAAAGGAAAGGATTTTTTAGAAAAATATATGAGTTTATCGTGATTTGTTCATCAAATTTTCAATTAAAATTTTAGAGAGAGATCTTTCTTAATTTTTGCTGGATCATTTTTGAATCTATGGCGAAAACTTTATATTAGATTTTCCACCAAAACTTTGCAGTGAAAAGTTTATATATTAGATTAAGGCTTAGAACAAACGCTTTACAATTTATGCTGCTTTTTAAGGGGTGAGGCTTTGAAATTACGAAAAATAATTCGACATTTACAGACGTCATAACTTCTTCCAATTAATCGAAATTTATATTTAACTTTACACAGTATTCCATAATTTCCTTAGAGAGGAAAAATGTTTAAAGGCTCTTTGTCAGTCCAATTTCTGCCTGCATTTAGCAGCAACATAAGCTTCCAGAGTTCTTACACGTATACTCAGCGCTGTTTGTGCCAGTTAAGCTGTCAGCAGATTTGTGCTTTATTTGTTCGCGCTAAATATTAGCATTTCCACCGCGGAACTCAACGCTTGCACTTAATAGACAATAAAATCTTTTAATGCTTGTTTTGCAGTCAACGATGAATTTGAAATCAAATTCAATACAAATCTTAGGGAGAACAAAACATCAGCAGCAGCAATAGGCGTATTCAATTTGCAATAACTGGTTATTTGTGTAGTTGTTGGTGTACAGCTGTAAATACACGCAGTTTCTTGGCTTTAGTCATCACCATGCTTGTTGGCCCGTCATTGGCATTCTACTGCATTATTGCAGATATTAGTGCACTGTACATATCTGCTAATTAATTAGTTCAATTTGAACTAGAGATAACTATGTTTTCGAAGGATTTACAAACTCTACTAGAAACCGCGGGATAAGATAAAAAAAATTCACTTTCAAATTCACAAAAATTTTCATGCTTCATTGATTATATTGTTTTCTTCACAAATAAAAAATATTTTCATAGAGAGAGTTTTGTTTTGATTCTTCAGCTGCTGAAGGTCTAGTTTGCGTATATAAAGACAGACAGAAGGACATGGCTAAACCGATTCAGCTCGTCACGCTGATAATTTATATATATACATATATAGTTTCTAGGGTGTCTAACGTTTCCGTTTGGGTGTTACAAACTTTGTGGCAAAGTTAATATACCATTTTCTGGGTATAAAAATAGGCTGTCACAATCACTTTGTATTTCTTGTTCCGAGAAAAAAAAAAATTAATTAATAAAGTCAGGAGAAAAGACAAAAAGGCTGTTAAAACAAAAACTCAACTTAGCTTAGACTGATGACATATTTTTCAGCTATAATTCAGTGATTATACTATTTTATATAGCATTGAGTCAATTAGAATATAACCTCTTTCCCACGGCTAAAAGAAGAAGAATGGAAACTTTTTACATATTAGTATATTAACTTGTAAAATTAATTTGTAACTAATTTAGTTTTACTTCTGCTAGGTATACCTCTATTTCCTACCGGGTTTCTTTCTCTTTACTTCAACAAACACCCTAAATAGCGCCACATTTCAGTACTAATCACACGCATAAATGAGTGTCGGATTAAAATCGTCGTAACATTTTTTACACAGCACGCAGCCAACGCCAATCCGCAGTTAATTGGCTTAAGCAGCAATCCTCTTAAAGGCTGTTAATGGCGGGAACATAAAAAATTAAGGTAACCGAAATCATAAGACTCAGCTGGAGCAGTGTGCGTGCAATTGAGTGATGATAATAACGCTGTTTTTTATATTACTTTGGCTAAGTTCGTGGTCGGAGGCAGACTAAATAGCATCAAGTAATAAATGTTTATGGTGAAATTTTTAAAAAGTTCAGATTTTTAAATAAATTTATTAATATACAATATGTGAAGTTGTGCGAGTATTTTGAGATTCTTGGTGGGTTGTAATTGCCAATCAATTCTTTCTACTTATCTATAACCAGATAATACAGAGATAACAGCACCCATTTACTTTACAGGTCTATCTAGCTTACGCAAACTTTCGGTCAAAATGATATTTGGCTATACGATAGGCTATGTAAGACGCTTAGTAGTTGCCGCCACTGAATACAGGTTATACTTTAAATTAATTTACTCTACCCATTCGACTTGGTTTAATTTAGGACCAGTTGCTTATTAACACGTTTGCCCACTGGGATTGTATACAAAGCACTTTTAGCTTTCGTATTTAATCTGTGCATTTTGTTGCTGTATATTTTTTTTTTACGTAAACAG
Source organism: Bactrocera oleae (assembly GCF_001188975.3). Lineage (NCBI taxonomy): Eukaryota > Metazoa > Arthropoda > Insecta > Diptera > Tephritidae > Bactrocera > Bactrocera oleae. Next base: position 878,391 of record NW_021678078.1, on the reverse strand, counting down.
AATTTTTGTAGGTGTAATGTGTATGGGTGCACAGGCAGAAATATTAATAAATATTGTGAAAAATGTTAAAGTTCTTTGTTTCCATAGCAAAAACTATATATAATTTGTTGTTGTGTTTTTTTATTGTATCAATCTAGGTCGGTGTGTATATAGCGATTTTGCATCCCTGCAGTGGCCAAATAAAATATAATTTATAAATGTTTGCATGTGCCGATAAATATATATTTTCCGGAAGCAACAAATTATTAATAAAAATATTTAATTGTTTGCTTAGAAAGGTCTACATATGTATGCAATTAATGCATTTTTAGTAAGCCATGAAAAATTTCATCAATATCTCTTGCTGTACAATTACGAGTTTATAGATGAAATAGTGTCATGCAATTCGCTTGGCCTCGAGCACAATATCCGTTTGTTAACAGATTATATAATATAGAAACAATTTAACTTTCTCTGATAGGTTTAAGTGTCTTTAGCAAGAAAAACAAAATTATTTTTCTTGTTAAATTTAAAATAAAATTTGATTCATCTCATAATTTTGCTTTTAAGTGATTTGAATATTGACTATTTTCGGAGATTGCACCGTTGTTTTAAGCAATAAGTCAAGCCAAATTTTGTGAAAATATGTTCTCAAATGAAAGAGTAATCCATACAAGCATACAAGCGATATGCTAAAGCGGTCCGATATCGGCCGTTCCGGCAAATGAGCTGCTTTATGGTGATAAAAGAACAGAAACTGAGGACTACTTCGTATATATGTATACAAACAGACGGACAGATGGATAGACGAACATGGCTAAATCGACTTAGCAAGTTATGCTGATCATTTAAATATATATTTTATAGGGTCTCTAAAGTTTCTTTTTGGGTGTTACAAACATCGTGGCAAACTTAATGTAGCCTGTTCAGGGTATGAATATTTAGCTGTAGTAAATTTGCACAAAACTTTTACTACTACATATCCGGTTTTTTTTTTGGACAGAACGAATGTACTTAGATATGAGTACTAACGTATATATATTTGTGGTTAAACTTTTTATATATAGAACTCTAGCAATTTATCTGCTCTTTTGCTGACTAAGATGTGCTACAAATACAGACTTACGAATCTTTAGTATCCATAAGTACAGCATTTGCATATTCTCGTAATGGTTTGACTTTTCACCGTTGGCAAAGCTGGTTTAAACGTCCTAGCAACTCTTTGGCACTTGATATTTCGTGAATGGCTACTCTGCAAGAATAACTTTGAATGGCTTTTAAGTGTAGCGTTGTTGCAGCGTAACCAAGTACACAACATTGCTATTTACGGGCATGCAGCGGGATAACCCAGAAACCGAAAACAGAGGTACATTTATTGTGACAAAATACATATAATTAAATACATATAAAATATCAACGAGTCAGCGAATCATTCAACCAGTGCAATATCTGTCATTGTTATATTTCTAGTACTATTTCAATTGCTTAATATACTTCAAATATATTTGTAAGAAAAGTGTATGTTATTTGGCCAATGGACTGCTGAACGTCTTTCGATGTGGCGGTTGTTGTGCATGACATCTTGTTCTCATAGTTTATACTTCGTATTAGGGCGTTCGTCAAGTACCAGAATTAATATTTCTAGTGTCAACAAAGTGTATTTGTAATAGTCTTATGATCCTTATAGCAAACTACCAGTACAACGTAATCATTAATATGCGTCCATTAGTTTGGTATATGAGATTCACGACATCCAAGAGAGATTTGCTTTAAGCGAAACCATGGTGGGAGATCTTTAATGTTATGGGCTGCCTTTAGCGCTAAAGGTAAATCTCATATGTGCTTTTTACCGACTAAAGTGAATGCCAAAGTATACATTGATCTATTAGATAGTGAGCTCATTCCTTTTGCTGAGAACTTTCATGAGGAAAATTTGATATTTCAGCAACACAACGCCCCCATTTGTGTGGCTCCCGCTACAAAAGCATTTTTTCAGTCCCGGAATATCCATTATTGGACTGGCCAGAGTCCTGATCTCAACCCCATAGAGGACCTTTGGGGTATACTTTCTGCTAAAGTACAAGTATATGCACATGCCAAGCAGTATGATACTATTAAACAGTTAAAAATTGCCATCGTATCAGAGTGGGAGAAAATTGAGCTAACCACTCTGCAAAACCTAGTAGGGTCCAAGCCACGAAGACCGTGTATGGTTAGGTACATGAGAGTAATACTATTAGGTACTGAAAATATTTAAAATTTTAATGACTTAAAGTTAATTTTATCATGTCCCATATCATATATTGTATTTACTTGGAATAATAATATTTTATATGAATTTTAAGGAATTCTCTATTTCGCACATGTAATTATTTTCTATGACACTTAAGTAATATATATATTTTTTGTTATAAAGAATACAAATATAATTTGAATTTTTTTTCTGTTTAATTAATTCTTTTACAAAGGTACATGCTTCACAGTATTTGTGTTTAAAGCAATGTCATTTTTATTTTAAGCATATTTTCAATTAACTTAAAACGTGAATTAATGGCCTGTCAACACAATGGACAATATATTCTACCCTAGCAAACGGCGTTTGCAGACACATGTTGAGTTTTGATTTTGTAGCTTTAGCACACACGTACTCCAACACATAGAGCTTTGCGTGCAGCATCTCACAAACTGATAGCTTTTATATTTATTCAACTTGCAGGCCAACATTGCTTAAGATTAGCTGTGACATTTGCTTTACGTGCCTTTGAAGGCCGCACAATGTGCAACTCCATTATATTTATATACTTTAGAATATATACAGACATTTATATATATATATATGAGTTTGTGAGGACAGACGTGCGTCTGTTGACATGTTTACTTTCTGTTTTTTCTACGCTCTTCGAAACTCTTAACGATATTTACTGGTGACTGGCCGTTGCTCGCGGTGTCATCAGCGTTCTTATTGGTTATTATTGCACCAGTCCTAGTTAGATACTTATTTTATATAAAAAATTTGCACTCTTGCAATTGTTGTTGGGCCATTTATGTCGTTATAATGTCAAGTTTCATTTTACGATGACTTAAACGTGATTCAATTTGCAGAAGAAGTCACAGCAGCAGAGAGGCTACTTCTCCTTATTCTTGATATTTTGTTGCTTTTCTACTTATTACATCACAGAGGTATAGACAATCTTATAGTAAAGAGAATGTGTACGTGGTTGTTATGAGAGAGTAAATTTGTACACGTAATTTCATATAAATATACAGCCTAGATTTTTATAAAAACGAAGTAACGTTGTCTGGTAGAGTAGGATACAACTTGCATAAAATGTAAATAAAGCAGTTATTTGAGCGAGCGGAAGCGTAACATTTTGTTGCAAAGTGAGAAGTATGTTATTGTTGATGCAGCTACATATATACCGCGAAATAAAAGGTGTTAGATTAAAGGTTACGTATACGCCTCGTACTACTTATGACGTTTTAGTAAGGATTGCGTAATTTCAGTAGAAGTGACACCTTTACACGTGTCGTTTAAGTCAAATATTTCTTTGCAAGTTAATATTATTTAATTTAGACTTGCATAACGTATTTTTCTATATCTTAATAATATTAGACTTCTGTGGTTGTACGAGGAGATACTAGCTGAATTATAAAAGTAAACAACCCATACATAAGACCCAAACATAAACTGAATTCTCACCCAACATGCTTAAAGCACAATATAGTAATTGCAAAATGTTTGGTCACTAATTTTTATTGCACAAATGTTCATGTCTACAAAGTCAAGAAGCTTTTAATTATGCATTTCATTCCAAATATAATTTCTGTTAATAAAAGCTGAAAGTATAAACAAACAAAATAAGATTTTAAAGCAACAACTATTTAAGCGTGAAATTTGAGCAATAAAAGAAAAATTTCACACATATGAATTGAGCAATAAAACAATTTTCACGAACAAAAGATAAAAGTGGAACATAGGGATATGGAAATCAGAAGAAAATTTAAATATAATAAGAAGTAGTATGCTGCAGTAAAAGCTTTAAATATTTTCCTTTGCGCCTGCGTGTATGTGGCGTCTCATAATTATACGTTATACAATTCTTAAAGTGTTGTTGTTATGTATGGAGGTTGGAGAGATATCACAGAAGGCGAATGAGTGCACCAAAGTGCGAGAAATTGCGGCAGTCATAACACGTTATTAGGAATATAAAATTTTACGACAACACTCAAATATGATGGAGAAGTGTACAGCGTTACTGGCAGGTAAAAAAAGAGACAACATAGTACTGAAAGACCTTTAGTTCGCAGATGTTAAGGAATAAAATCTAATATGTATTCTTCGGTAGTTTTGTTGACGTGAGTGTTTGTTAGTGCGTTCGTAGTTGTAGTAGGAGCAGCTCTGTAAGTGCAACGCACAATAATCGCGTTGTTTCACGCACAAATGGAATACTCACATCAAACAAATGTGTCTAGTTTGCAAAAGATTCCGTAAGTGCCTCTAAGTACCACAGATAACGAAACTGAATTTTATTAATACTGGAATACCCATAAGATATGTACTCTGTTTGTAGAAAGCACGTACGAGTATATGCATATATATATGAAAGAGGCAAATTTTTACTATTTGCTAATACATTTTTCCTGTTTCTATCAGCATATGTACATATTATAGATACTTCAGCTAATAAACCTTGCGTTCCCTTTCGTATTTACTAATAAATGACATATAGGTTTTTTTTGAGCTTAATAATAAAATATTACAATAATTACAATGAGTGAACTTGCTGTTGTTGTATTTCAATTTAAACCAGTTCTTTTTCTGGTTTTGTAATTAAAATGCCAATTGCTGTTACGAGAAAACGGAAGATGTTTTATTACTTTTTCCTATACGTTAAATGTTGCTCATACGCCGTGTAGTGTAACTAATTTGTTAAATATTTTATGAACTAGACATGAAAATGAGCTGTGAAAAAGTTGTGTTTGGTATAATTTGTTATATATATAAATATATATATATATAAATATAAATATATATATAAATATATATATATATATATATAATATCATATTCACAATTAACAATAGCAAAAGGTAAAGTACGGAGGAATAGGTTGTGAAATTGATTTCTTGAAACACAACTGGCAAACAAATGGTTCGGCATCACGCAGATTTGACTGTTTTGCGTTGTTATAGTCGCATAGTTCCGACATGTCCAGTTTTTCTGAAAAAAAAGCAGGCTACATTTCACTTGGAAATTTCACCATACCATACCATCGATACACATTGGTCCTTGACGGAGCTTCATCGTAAAAATTAAATTCAGTTCTTCGATACACTGTTGTTGAGTTAATCAAAATATATACGATTTAATTCCATTTTTTGCAGAGATGAACATTTTAAGTTACTGTAAACAATACAAATAGCGCTTATATATCAAAACGTTCTGAGTATCTATAACATCAAATATGTCAAATTTTACGATAAAGTTGGGAATTCCGAAAAATAAAAGGCAACCTGTTTATTTATATTGTTTCAATATAACGATAGCTTTTTTGTTTATAAAATTTTTTTCCACAAACTAACTATTGCAGGAACTTTATATATTTAGATCAACACTGATATTGTATTCCAATAACTGAATATTACAAGTAACTCTAATTTTAAATTGCTGGTCTTTTTTCTATGACAGCAGTTAGTTGTTCACATTTGAACTTGATATCAATATTTTTTGAACATAATTCACATGAATATAAAGGGTTATAAATATTTCAATTGAATTTCGTAATTAAGTGCCACACATTTTTGTGCCTGTAAAATAAAAGGTACCACGTGTTTTACACAAGAATTTAATATTAGTAGACAAGAAAAAAGCTAAATATTATATCATATATGATATATGCATAATATTTATATTGAAAATGGCCAGATTGATTTACATAGAATCATGTTGATTGAGTGCAAATAACATTAGTTCAGAACTAACATAGTCTAATACAAGGTGCGTTCCAAAGTAAACAGTAAAAAAGTAACAAAGTAAACTCTAGTGGTGCCATCTATATGTCGACTAAAACCTGCTATCTTTTATTGACTTCCAGTAAATTTCATGACATTTCATCTATTGGAAGTGAAGTTATTGCGTTTTAAGTGTCAGTATGTTTTTGTCATCGGTGCGAAAATGAGCTTAGAACAAAGAGCAAACATTAAATTTTTGTTTTAAAATTGGTAAAACATTTACCGAAACGTTTCAATTGATGAAACAAGTTTAAAAATCACATTTTAACAAACAACCACTCCCCATATTCACCTGATATGGCACCGTGCGACTTCTACCTTTTCGGAAAAATGCATTTGCCGATGAAAGGAAAGCGTTATGCAGACATGGATGCCATTCAAAAGGCTTGCACCGGCATACTGGCGGCCATACCGGGCAACGAGCTAAAACACTCGTTCGACATGCTTTTGGACCGTGCAAAAAGCTGTATTAAAGCAGAAGGAGACTATTTTGAATAAAACTAATTGATTTTGCCGATAAAACCATTTGTTCTGTCTTTTTTTTTTTTAAGTCCTGTTTACTTTAGAAAGCACCTTGTAACTTTCTCTTCAAATTGCTATTAATGTACGCCTATCACTAATTGGTGCATATTAAATTTTCAAGGAATCAGTGTTATTTTAATATGTACAGGTGTCTGAATTCCTTCACTATGGCAACATTTCATAAAGCCTTCACTACTAATTATATAGTCGCAAGTAGACCCAGGTGTTGGCGAGTAATATTAAATATTTTTATATTTACACGTGCCTATTAGATGTATATATAAGTTTAAATATGGTATAAATCTGCGTGTGTGAATATCTTTACATACGAATGAGTGCAATGACACTGAATGTGCTTATGAAAACAAAAGATAAGTGCTGCTGAAGTGTTTGATGTTCAGGATTGAAGATGAATAATTTTATAGCGGTGCATATGAAAATCTAAGAGTAAATATTTGAGAAATAAACAAAAGTTATATTGCAACTAGTGGAGCGTAGGTATGTATTTGAGGATGTATAAGTAAAAAGAAAAAAAAAATTTATTCTAGTATTTAATTGAACTGTTTGAATTATTGTTAACACAAAACATCATTTGTCTACAAGATCTGCGTTTTGAATAAATTTTACCACTTATACCAAATGTCATATCTGATGTCTTTTAATAATACAGTGTAGAGAAGAATAAGGGTTTTATTGTTTAAAAATAGAGAAGCCCCGTTTCAATACTCCAAAGAACTCTTCGAGTGTTTTGTGCTTTTACACGTTTTTAGAGGTTTGTCATTTATGTTGCTCATACGTCTTGTATTAATAACAAGTTTTATAAAATTTCAAATAAAAGTCGAAAACTTTATATGTATTAGTACTAAGCTAGTAGAGTATTGATCGGAGTCTACCCATATTTGACAGAGAGCTTGTATACTGGAATGTGAAAGCCATTGCTATCCGAATTTAACCATTTTTGCACAGTGACATAGGAATGTCAAGATAATGTTACGCACCAAATTGGTTGCAAATGGTCGAGCAGGTCCCGAGATATGGGTTTTCAACTAAATATGGGCCGTGCCATCGTCCAATTTCCAGATGGGCTTCTATAAAGCCCTCTCCTATGATATTAAGTGCAAAATTGTGTATTTATTGAGTTATCGCACTTTTAGTAATTTTCAACATAACCGTTATATTGGGAGTGGACGGGGTTATAATCCAATTTCAACCACTTTTACACTGCCGAAAAGATAATAAAAAAATGTGTGAAGAACAAGTTTCATTGATTTAACTTAAGTGGTGTGGAGATATGTACACTAAACCTACCCCCATCCACTTTTTAAAAATTTTTCAACCAAAGGTGCTCTTCATCACTATAATCCTCTGCACCAAATTATAGTTTTGTATTTTAATTCGGAGCTTAGTTTTAGCTCTTTATATGTTTTCAATTAATGACGTTTTGTGAGCGTGGCAAAGGTCTAGTTCCGCCCACTTACAACACCAACCTCTCTTGGGCGCTAAGAAATATGGGTATCAAGTTTCATCAAGATATCTCAATTTTACTCCGCTTGCATGAACATATGGATAGATAGATGGTCGGTCGGACAGACAGTCACCCGAATTTCAACTATATATATATGTAGCGACTAGCATCACTCCTAGTTGTAAAAGATCTATGTAAAAAACTATTTTTAATATTGTTCTTAATTCTTATAATCTGGTAACACCAAATTCAGCAACTAAATTATTGTTGCTTATTTCTGTGAACCATGGCAATACTGAATTCAGTAACTCAATTATATTATCCCGTTACAATATTAATTGCATTATGTTACATCTCCTTATTTCTTCTTCTCGATTGATCATCCAACGTGACGCGTATTGGCGTAAGTTAAATTTATATATTTAAATAAAAGATAAGTAACGAGTTAAACGTGGCGTTATTATTTAGCCCTCAACTACTAAGTGTTATGTATATGCACAATATCTATCTCGATTAGTTTAAAATGATACAAACGACCATTAGGTAAACAAAACTATTATATTGTAAATACTCTGTAGCAACATGTTGCAAGAGTATAAAGAATTTAATAAGCATGTATAAATCAAGCAACATAAAAGCTGTGAACATTTTAAAAAATATTAACTTTACCAAAAAAATCATCACAATTTTAACCAAACCAAGTGCGATTCATGCCTATTGACGTGAATGTTTGTTATGCAGGTGAGTTATTTCACAGTATGCTAACTATTGTTTCCGGCTTTTATTTTTTTTTGTTCTTGTTTATTAAATTCAAAGAGCTTTGTGCCATTTTCGAGTTTAGCTTTTAAAAAAGCGGAAGTTAGTTTTTAAAATATATTTCGTTAAATTTTTTTACTTTGAAGGTGTTATTTTACCGTGAGTAGCTTAAAGTACGGATGGGAATATGCATACAAAATCAAAAGGTGCAATGAGCTGTAAATTATTGCCTACAATTGTTAACGCCAGCGGCTCATTAATTATAAAATTCTGTTTTACTATTGTTTTTAACAGTTTTATTTTATTTTTGTTGATTTTGCTAAAAAAAAAAACAATATACCGCTACCATTGCCACCAATAGCGTTCAAACTTTTATTGCCTAAAGTGGTGCTTCACTACTCAAACTCGCACAAAACTTCCAATGAAAAAGTTGGTGAAAAATTTAGTATTGTATAAATTGAAAGCGTGTGAAATGTGGTGAGCACAAAAATTAGCACGTTTTTCACAGAGAAAATAAGGTAAGGTGGCGAAAGAATTACGAGAAAGTAAAGTAGTATATATAATTTGGTTCAATAAACTAGCCACGAAAGTTGGCGTCGAACATTTTTCGGTTGCAAAGGTTGGATTAGTGTTCCACGGCGTATAAGTAATGTCTGATGTTAATCTATGGAACCGAAGTTTTATTGGCAAATGTGTATATTACATTATTACTCATTTTAATGGGAAAAAATTTCGCGCAAGTATAGGCGAATTATAAAATTTTCATTGAAGCTTTAATCACTACTCAATAAAATCACGAAAAGTATAAACTCAGCATTCCCTATGCGTATATTCCATATCCTTATAATCTTCTTTATATCTATATACAGGTTAGTTGCGAAGTGTCAGCTCCCACCAAGAAATAGCACTACTAGCTCCTTGGATCTACTACCGTGACCCTAAATTGAAACAAAAACGGTTAGAGTGGACCGAAGCTGGTTATGGATCAGTTTTTTGGGATGCAAAAGGAACTTCGTTTATTGATAATCTGCCGAATGGTAAAACAATCAACTCTGAGTACTATTGCAACCTTTTAGATCAGCTGGATTGATAACACTCGTGAGATAAAACTTAGTTTGCAGCACAAAAAAAAATAATTTTTCATGACAAACACAATCATAAAATTCAACAAATTAAAGTACGAATTGCTTGAGCATTCACAGTATTCACCAGATTTGTCGCCCAGCGACTACAATCTCTTGAGAAATCTGAAACAATTAATTCGTGGAAAGCCTTTTTCGTCGAACGAAGAAACTATTACTTCCATTATGGGAATAAGTGTATTGAAGTTAAGGGAAATTATATATACACAGTCTGGCACAAAGCAGCGAGTAAATAATCCGAATGTATACATTTTTCATGTATATAGATTTAAATTGTCGCAAATTTTAAGCAGATGTACCACAAGATATTTCTTTAATATATTATACGTAAATCGATCAAAATTTTAAAAAACGTGATTTGAGTTGATTTTTCCTTTTTACGCCACTCCTACTTTCATAGCACCTTATTTAGAAGGAGTAGCATACATGAAGATATAAAGTTGTACATATTATATATTTTTTTGCTAACGAGCGCTGAATAGTAGCTAAATGCAAGCTTATTGACTCACTCGTTGTTGAACACGTGAACGAAATTCAAATAATTTTCCAAATGAGTTTTAAATTTATCTGCGTCACGTAGTGACAACATTCTTTTTAGCCGGTTATCTTATTGCAATTTTTACAAATGTCAATATTTACTTTCCATACCAGCTATTCTTTGGATATATAAGAATGAGCGGAGAAAGGACATAATAGTCATGAGACCAAAAAATTGATTCGTAAGGCTGGTGTGAGACGAATGTAGTAGCGTTTTCTAAAGAAGTATAAAAAAACTTAAATTTTGAAAACTTTAAATGCAAATTGTCATAGATTTTTGCGTGCATGTGCCTTTATTGTCAATGCTGCTGCTATCGTTACTCTGTGTAATCGTGCATTTTATAGCAGTTATATCAAAAATATTTCACAAAATTTTTTAACAGCTAATATGCTTTTTTACAACAACGTTTTCAATCTGCATTTTGTGTTATAGTTATATTGTATATATGTACATATGTGTGTTTGTATGCATTGTGCGCTTTCTTGTATGATTGTTGCGTTTCTGAGTGAATTCAGGAGGAAAAGTGCCAGCGATAACATATGAACAACAATGAAATACTAATATATGTGAGGTAGTAATAACAATAACAAATACAATAAAATCCGTTGCCATATTCAATAATAACAACAATCGAGTTATCACTACTAATGTCGAAATTGGCGTGGCTCAGAAAGCTTTCGCAACATTTACTACTGAATATTAAAAGCACTGACATCAAACACGTATACAAATTGTGTGCATAATAAAAAATTCGGTGCACAAATTGTCACGAAAAATACGCGACCAGATTTCGAATATAATTTTTTGTATTTTTTTGGTTATTATTTTTATTTTTGTTATTTTAAATTTTTTGTTTTTGAAGTGGCGCGTGAGGATTTACCAGTTAGTTGACTAGCTGCAAACTTTGCTTTGGCTCGTCACCAATTCGAAATATTAATTGGTTGACTGGTGCTGATTTAATTTTGTTAAAATAATGGTATTGGGGTATTTTTGATATTATGACAGTGGTAAAATAATTTCGAGAAGTTTATAAGTTTTTCTATGAACTATATTAGTAGCTTGGCAGTGATGAGAAATTGGAAAATAGGGCTAGTTTGTATATATACAGACAGACGGACAGACAGACAGACATGGCTAAATGAACTCAGCTCCTCATGCTGATCATTTATGTACATTAGGGTGGAGCGAAAAAATTTTTTTTGTCCCAATTTTTTTTTATAATCTACAGATTTAACCCCACGCTAAGAAAAAAAAATTTTTTTTGTCCAAATTTTTTTTTTATAATCTACAGATTTTACCCCCACGCTAAGCAAAAAAAAAATTCGCTCCACCCTAATGTACATATATATTTTATAGGGTCTCCGACGTTTCCTGCTGGGTGTTACAATTTTGTGGCAAACTTAATATACCCTGTTTGTAGTATAAAAAGAAAGGGTGTCGTTTGATGAACTCTCAATCAATATATGCATGTATCTGAAATTAATTTAATCTCTGAGATGATTAAATGATCATCATTAAAAAAAAATCATGCACATACAAAAGATAAAAGAAGTTATAGTGGTACATCCGTACCATCCGTTAATATATCTAACTACCTTCCCGACAATATACATAATTTTTCTAGCTCAAAGGTAGCTAAAGAGTATTTTAATAAATGAAGTCAGAAACAATGTATTCCAAAGTGCAATTTTGACAAAACTAATTAAGAGAAAATTTAAATTAGTCAAAGAATAAATTTAGGCAAGTGAATAGCACGTACTACGCTGCCTTATAAAATTGTAAGTGAAACGCTTAAGTGAATACCTCCCATCATTTTTTAATTAAGGCTAATCCTTTTACTTCCACTTCACTGCATTTCTTATCAAACTCAAGCATTTACAAAAATATAAAGAAACGTAGCATTTAACGTCTTTGCTACCTGAAAATATGCTAGAAATTACAATTACCTAAAGTAGCTACACCTTGCACTTATCTGCTCAAGAAGACGAGCAAATTTGTCGTTTTCACTGTTCAGTGACACTTTCTGAAAGCTGAAGATTGGGCGTGCATGTGTATGTACTATGTTGGCTTGGAATGCCAGCGTTTTTCTTTTTGCAATAAAATGACAAAACGAATGGTGCCGCACTTACATAGACTTCTTGCTCTCACATCTCATGAATTAGCTTCCTTGCGACTTTTCGCTTGGGCATACTTACATTTGCTTTTAATTTGTTTGCATTACATATTCAAACTGCTCTTCTCCGCTAAAAACCAAAAATTGAAATGCCTTTACGTTGACTGCAGCACTACAGTTTGCATTTGAATTTATGGTGACGTTTATTATTGGCATAATTAGAAGCTCGCCAAGGAGCAAAATGAGTTCATGCGTATCAACGATAACAAATTGCCCAAAATGCGCCACAAAATATATGCAGCTTGATGGCAAAGATTTATAAGACGTGATAATATATGGTACATTTACGCCTTTTTACATAACTGTGTACATAATGCAAATCTACTCAACACGCTCAGACTCTTCTTACTACTTTTCTTGTGAGTTTAATATAAAAATCTTGAAATTATAAATTCATGGCTCCACGTTTTTTACCATGCAATTTATTTCTTTTCTACTCCTAGGCATTTTTAATATTTTTCCTGTACGCAAATACCTTTACATAATCGCGGAAAATGCAGCGTTGCAAGCATCCAGTGCGCTTTCATTATAGCGTTTCTAAAGAAGCAATGCCATAAATATTCCCTTGTCCACATTTAAGCGCTAAAGGTGGAAGTTCCAAAATTTGTACAAAGATACATATAAATGTTCGCGAATGCCATTAAAAAATTGGATATCTTGTGTTTGATTTATTATATTCATTGGACACATATTATCATGTATTTTATTTTTATTAAAGTAAACCGATATCTTCTTTTTTAATATTCGTTGGTAAATTACATAAAGTTCGCCAGTCGATTGGTTATGACGTCAAGATATTTGTATTAAAATCTATCTGATCAACATAAATAATTTTTATGTGATATAAACTCAACCAAAGCTCTAAAATTTATTATTCTGGGTATATAAAGAAAACAACAATCAGACGATCGGGAGTAAGTGTATTAGGGATATGAGGTTCAGAGCAAGGTTTAAAACAATTTCATTTATATTTTACGCTAAACTACAACATTTTTTGAGGAAATTTTAAATTAAAATAATCAAAAATATTATAAATATTCGTATTGACAGATATAAACGCTTTGCGCGGGGAATATCTCAACTGATTGCATTAACTTTTGACATAACTCAGCTATTTTCGAGAACATGTTTTCACTTTAAGAAGATAACACACACATTGACCGACATATGTGGTATAGAGTGTGCTAAAATAACGAATATATTTACTTATATAATATTACAATATATAGGAGCTGCGGTAATTCGGTGAGCGATTTCATATATTTTGGCCATTTACCGAATGTATATCCAGTGTTATACATTCATCTAATGTTTTTAACACATTTTACATATTCACCGATATATGCGGTATCAAGCCAATCGGATGTTTGAAATTCTTATATTGGGTAAGTGGGTATACGGGTAGTATTATCGGCTTTTATTAAATTTTGGCATTCGGACACATAATTAGATTGGTAAAGTAACTCACAGATTATCCCTTCGTATATCATATAGTTAAACGCTTAATTAAAAGTCTTACCTTAAGTAAATGGAGAGAAAGAGGAAGTAGTGACCCGATTCTACCCTTTTTTGGCATGAAGAAATATTCTTACCAGGAAAAAGTGCTCCTTGATTTTCATAAAGAAAACTCACGTATTGAACCATTTCTATGGTATAATGTGAACCATATATTTGAAAATCCTTATACCTCCTATATACCTAAAGAGTCTTTAAGGCATAAGAATACACTGTTTTAAAAAATATTTATTTTTTTACCTTATTAAGATATCTTACATATTGACCGACGTTAAATATGTGGGGGCTGTAGGAACCAATGACTAGATTTTACCCATTTTAACATTAGGACGCGTTATTACCAGTAGAAGTCGTTCATTAATTTCAATGCTATATCTTAGATTTTTACTGATATTTTCGTTAAAAATGTCTGGCAGAAGCACACAGGTTCACATATTCAGTATCTGTTTGATAAGTTATAATCCGATTTCGCTCATTATGAGACGTTAATAACTTCATCGATGTTTCATTTGTGTACTGTAAAATGAAGGTATTAGATAGAATTTTAAACTTTGTTATATGAAACGTAGGCGTGGTTCCGATTTTGCCTATTTTCACGCTTTATGCTAACAATATTAATATAATTGTATGTGCAGAATTTGGCTATTAGAGGCGGTAACAACCCATTTTCAAAGATTTCCAGTGCACAGATATCCCTTACTATAGCGACACATTACGAGAGTATCAACATATATGCCAAACGATTGTATGACTGTGTCTTACTTATAGAAATGTACCATGTTTAGGTATGACATTTCCCCCCAGCTCATCTTTCAATTTATGTCCTCTTATCCACAGTTCATGTCGCGACGCCCGCTGACAATAATTCACAGAAATTTTCAATTACATAATGCAAATATACTAACGTACGACTGTATAATAAAAATCGATGGGTAGCCGCCAATGTGCCTAACAGCATGCATCGAAATATTTTCTTTGTTCTTCCAGTAAAAAACATTTATGCAATCTTATTTTCTCTTGACTGCTGAAAAGGCTGTCAAAGTTCAACTTAGCAAAGTATACGAGTACATCAATAAAGGCGTGACAATATGTGGCTGTTAGAAATTGTAGAGAAAATGCATGCTAAGCGAAACAATATTTGTGGCAGCCAGCCAGAGTACGCAACCAAAATAGAAGGCTGCAGATATTTTTGTATCTCATTTCCCGCAGTTTTGTATACAATAAAATATCCTTTGACGGGAATAAGAAAGAGTAAAGTGCCGCCGAACCAATAAGTTATATTTATATTTAATTTCGCAACGACTAGGCAGTGCGGAAATACTTTACAGCCAGTTTACAGTCAAGTTGTAGCCGAGGCTTTTTAACGCCTGCCCCATTCACCCATTTTACGTGCCCAAAATTGTGCTAAATTTTACATTTTTTCACAGCTCGTTTGATTAGAATTCGATGTTTTATTTATTATTGACAGGCCACAATAAATTGCGTACTTGCTGTTTTCAAAAATATAACACCAAAGTATGGTGGAGTTTATGCGCGTTTAAAAGTGGTTAAAATACTCTATTGAAATTGGTTTTATGCGACTACAATATCTCTCGTTTGTTTGTGTTATGTGCTGTCACTTAGAATATATCAAAAATCTACTTGTTTGTGCCAGGAAAGTATTTGCAATAGAACGATTTAAAAAATTTGAATTTTCCTCCACGAATAAATGACATAAATAGCTGTCATATACACGTATATCATATACAGGGTGTAAAGTGTTGACAACCCTACAAAAATATATCGACAGTTGAGAGTCTAGTCTTAGCAAAACTAGAGCGTTACACGATAGAATGATGTGTCTTCATTATTGAACAATGTTTCAAAAATAGTGAAAGCTTGGCGAGAGATACTTCAATTACAGCATGAGACATTTCCAGGTCCAGGCCACCTAGATCGTGTGATTTAACAGCATTAGATCACTTATTAAGGGGTTATTTAAATATTGCAACAAGCTCACAACCACGCGTGCTTTAAAAGGCTCATATATGTAGAATTGTCATGGAAAATTTCGACAAACGAGTGCGTATGTGTATGGAAAACCGTGGAGGCTATTTCCCGAAGTGTTATTTGATAAATAACCGTATTCAATGTACTTTATGATTAAATAAAAATTTACAATCGAAAGACTAAAAACTGTGGTTTCTTACTTTAATTTTGGGATACCCTTTATATATATAAAATTGCCTGTAAATTTATTACATTTAATTTTTTTTATTTGGCAAACACACATGCTTCATGTAACAAAGAGCGTTTCTGTTTACAGGCTGTTGACTTTTGTAACAAGTAATGTATAAAAACCCTAAGCTAATGTATGATATTTGCTGATTGCCTAAGTATCGAATGATTCACAGAAGGTTTAAGACAAAAGCTGAGTACCATGGTGGGTGCCAATAGAGAGAGATTACGCAAGTGCATGTGGAAGATTAGATTTAAATCATAACTTTGTATGTTTTGACATTTGACCATGGTTATCATAAGTATAAAGCTTTGTACAAAAATTAGTTTTATATGTAAGCCGATGCATAGTGTGTATATACCTGTCGAGCAATAATCTTATTTGTTTCAGGATATGTAGACTTATTTCTTCTAATAATACAATATTTTCATACGATATCATATATTAACGATGCCCTTCAGAACCGACAATGAATCTTCACGTGATTTTTCTTAACCTTAACCGTATTCATATTATATTAAAATATTTCCTGATTATCGTTACCGCAAATATCTATGGCGGATGAGTAGATTAAATTGGCTTCTTAAGTCATAGCGAATAAATCTCGATTCACAAAATGTCAATTTATGGAATAATACTCAAATGTGAGGACCTAAGTAAAATCAATAATTTCAAATCCATGACCAAGCAGTATAAAATGATGATGGCATTACTGTTATAATTAGAGCGATCTTTATGTTGAAAAATGTTGACCAAACCTGTTTCCAGAAGAGATATGTTCTTAATTAAGTACTCATCCAATTCGGCAACGTAGCTAATAATGAAGTAAAAATATGTTAACTATAAAATATCAAATTTCTCTGTTATCTCACTAGAATACATCTATAACAAAAACGATATCTAAAAAAATTTGCTCTTCAGGTTTTCGCAGCAGTAATTAAATAAGCAAAGCAGGAAAATAATTTAGTAACAATAATATTATTTGGCTGGGTGTCATTTTGAAATTAATGAGTCATTCTTTATTGCCAAAAAGTGTTTGTATAAAATAAAATTTGTTTGTAGAAAAAAATCTGATTTAGCATCAAGTAACAACATTTCTTCATTGAAGACTACAATTATAAACTTTTTGATACCTCTTTTTGCATGTAAATTTGCTAATTTCTGTTACATCGACTGAAAAACTAAACATTTAACTAAAGGTATATGTGTTTATTCAAAAAATATGCTTTCAAAAAATTTCGGCTTTTAATTGTGCTTAATATCTGTATGCGGCATTTCTGTGAAATTGAAATTGGCAGAAGTGTTGCAATTAATGTTCAATTCACAGAAAATTATGTCTTAAGTGATTATGTAATATAGGTATATGTCGGCATTCATATCACACATTTACTACTTACAATTACCTCCACTCATTATATATAATATGTAAAACGCGCTGCACTTTACGGCACATTATTTCGGGGATAATCTTTTTTTGTGCGCATATTTTTAATTATGCGCTTTTACTGACTTATTTTGACTTTTTCGAGTTTTCTTTTTATATTTGATCTACTTTTACCTTTTTAGTTTCAATGACGATTTCTCTGATCCGACGTTAAGGCTTGTAATTGCCACTGTGAAAATATATAATATCAAAATTAAGCCTACTTTGCTGTACCACGTAATTGCAAAATTATGTAATTGCAAAATTGTAAATGCAAAAGAGCAATCTACATACGCCTCCTGTATAACCCTTTCAACTCATTACGCGAATATACTCTTCATTTCTCTTCTACGCTATATCGCATACCTACGCAAGGGCGTATTACAGCACCTGCACTGATATTATATTTTCAGTGCTTATTTTCACGATCTCCAACTGAGGCTGCATTACCGTCGGATTATTATCAATTAGACTTTCAGTATGTCTGCCTGTAATCGCTAGCTGTATACATATACGTATGTATATATATGTATACATAAACATATTCGAATAATTGCGCTTTTTTTTACAAACTTAATGCCACACAAACGTTCTTATTAATTTCTATAAAGTCTCTACAGTGGCATAGCTTCCATATACTTATATTACAAGGAGCGTTCCAAAGTAAAAAGGACTTAAAAAAAAAGACAGAACAAATGGTTTTATCGGCAAAATCAATTAATTTTATTCAAAATAGTCTCCTTCTGCTTTAATACAGCTTTTTGCATGGTCCAAAAGCATGTCGAACGAGTGTTTTAGCTCGTTGCCCGGTATGGCCGCCAGTATGCCGGTGCAAGCCTTTTGAATGGCATCCATGTCTGCATAACGCTTTCTTTTCATCGGCAAATGCATTTTTCCGAAAAGGTAGAAGTCGCACGGTGCCATATCAGGTGAATACGGGGAGTGGTTGATTGTTAAAATGTGATTTTTGGTCAAATAATCGGCCACAAGCGTCGATCAATGAGACGGCACATTATCGTGCAACAAACGCCAACTTCCATCTTCGCGATATTCGGGCCGAACACGTCAAATACGGCGCACCAAACGCTTCAAAACTCCAAGGTAGAATACCGCATATTTCGGCTCGTCTGGCGCCTTCCATTCAGCACTCTGGCGTTTCGTTTCGGGATCATATTGACAACACCACGTATCGTCACCAGTCACAATCTTATAAAGGAAGTTCGGGTCTTTTTTTGCCTTTTTAATGATGTCCTTCGAATGTTGAATTCTGAGCAACTTTTGGTCGTCAGTCAATCACAGCACCGATTCGCACCGATGACAAAAACATACTGACACTTAAAACGCAATAACTTCACTTTCAATAAATGAAATGTCATGAAATTTTTATTGGATGTCGATAAAGGATAGCAGATTCTGACGCACTAGTCGACATATAGATGGCGCCACTAGAGTTTACTGTGTTACTTTTTTACTGTTTACTTTGGAACGCACCTTGTTATATGTGTTACGTAAAATCAATGTTAACTCCATATGCACAACATTTCACTTATATCCTTAGGGAAAAGTTTAATGCTTCATATTAAAAACAATAATTTCGCCATGAAGCTTTTTTCGTGAGTTAGAATTTTAAATGTTTTTACACATTTCTTATTTCGCTTGTTTCATTTGAACTTATTTTATATACCGTTATATTATTTTAAAAAATATAACTAATGGGCGAAAAAGCGCTTTTACCTACATTAGCAAAGTTAAATTTTTCATGACACCGCCACACTGCCATAATCACCGTCGTTTTTATCAACAGTACTAAATACGCAGCTTGACCGCCGGAACCGTCAACACCAGCCTCCAAAAAGGCCACAAAGCAAGATTGCGAGCCGCTAATTTGGGTAATTACGTTCATGTGGTTTTAATGATTAAACTGAGCAGTATGTAGCACATTTTCGTTGCCTCGCAATTATGTTTGCAAAGTGAAATGAAATGAAATGTCTGACTGATTAGTAATTTAGAAGTGTTATATATGATGTGATTGAGTGGAAACTTCAAATTTATTTTGAGTAAAATCTACTTATTGCTTTTTAAGAATTAAGACTTTGCGTTGATGCAACCTATCACTTAGAAGTGACTTTACTATCTAATAGTAGATGAAAACGTGACTTGTGAACAAATCGTTTAGGCCTTTGGGAAGCCCATTGTGATACTACCGGGACCAAGGTACCCTCACTATATTGGCTAATCTCTGAACCACCCCGTACTTCTGGTGAACTTGATCAGTAAAATAAGTTTTAATCGTGCAACCTCCGAGACGTTGTCATGAAACCCTCGACCGATGACTGCGATTCTAAATACTAAGAAACTTTCATTCCACATTACGTTTGAACATCTGCAAACAATTTTTGCAATTTTGATATATTTTTTATTGTTTGATAATCAGTAATTTTAACCACTAATTTTAAGTTTAGATTAAAATTATTAAACCGTACCGTAAAAGTACATAATTTAAATGTTTTTAAAATAAAATGAAATTTTTTTCGTACAAACAACCAAATTCACTTGGTTGTACTTAATTTTTTTAATGTAAATACAATCAGAAAACATAATACCCACTAATTAGATCTGAAACTAGCTATGCACGCTTTGTATGTATCCACTTTTATTATTTTTCGGCAAAATGGCATGTAATAAAACCAGCAAATATCGTATCTGAAATGTTGCCTTCTTTTGGGCGTTTACGCTGCACAAAAGCTTGCACAATTTTGTAGGCTTACGATAATATTTTCATGGACAAATACAATTTCACGCTCACATGTTTGCGTAAATAGTTTTCAAATATCAACAAACACAAGCGTGCTTATTTCCTAGCTTATTATTGGCAGTATTGTTTGATTGAAACGACTGCGTGTACAATCGTCATATGAATGTGCACGCTGATAAATCATATGCCTATTCATTAGGATGTCTATGCTCTTAGCCACATTAGAATAATTGTTTAGAATGTTCAACATTGCAATTGTTTCATTTGCTTTTGTTCATGAAAATTTCAATAGTTTCATTAATTGCATAGGCAAGCCAGAGCATTCAGCTTATCATGTTCATTTACTTTCGCACTTATTTCGGCACAGACTTCGCTATTATTCAATTACTTAATATGATGCGCGTTGTACGCCGTGGTACAAGCAACGTATTGGAACGCCAAAAAGTGTGCAACACAATGAAATTCAACCGACATGTTTTGTAATTGCCAAATTAAACGATAATATAATTGACACCGTTACTGCCGTCCTTTATATACCAATAAATTTGTCGGCGCCACCAACGTCCCTATTACTCATAACGCGCAAAATATATCAATTTTTATGGGCAAACCACAAAGCAAATGCTGCTGGCTCATAATTTGGCTAAATATGTGTGCCCATTTGTCGTACAAACGAATGTGTATGTCTGTATGTGCGCGAATTGTAACGGTGGTTTTAATGAGGACGTATGGCGATGCGCAGCACAGGTTTCTTGCTTGAGAGTTTTGCTAGCTCTGTAAAATTAAATTAAATGTTAGAGTGATTAGCGCTGGAATTAAGTGATTATATGATGCATGTGTATGCATATTTATACATATAGAGCTTTAATTTATGTGTAAAAATACGTTTTCAGTTTAAATATATGCTTAACAATCTCGACTTGAGTAACACAATGCAGTTAAGTACCTTGGGTTTTGTTAAAATAAGCTAAAAATAGCAACTTACAATCAGTAGAAATTTTGAGCCGAAAGCTTTGTCTGAATGCGTCCTTTCTTGAAAAGATACGATCAACGAGAAAAGTATATTCAGAGAAAAATGTTTCATATTATAACAAAAAAACAATGTTTTGGGATTTTTCTGTAATAAAACTTAATACCATAGAATATAGCTGGATTAAAGGCATATTCTAGTGTAGAATTTCAAAAAAATCAATTTTTTTTCATATTTTCGAAGTTTAACTATTTCATAATGTCTAGGAGAAGATATTTGAAAATTTAAATTAATATCGGAGATATAAACATTTTACTGATCCGGCCTTCAAACTGGTTCGGCTGGGTCTAATCGAACAAAAGACTTTACGCGAAACTTTAAATGCGTTTTTCTCAGAACAGACTTTTTCAATACGATAATTACGATTTCTAGAGTTCTACCGGACCGATTCATTTTTTAGAGAATCTTCTTTATAGACCTCTCTCAAGTATAAACTAGCATCATCACCGAATTTAAGTTTTTGCTATTTTTAAAAATGCGAGAAAATAAAAAAAAAATGGTAAATAATCTTTTTTTTTTCAAACAGTCGCCATTTTGTTAAAAAAAATTTTTTTGACTTATCGCCAGTTCATATATTTGTGACATCATTGAAGATCGACAATCTTTTTTTTCTCATTGAAATCATGGGTACGCTTATGTGCCAATTTTTTGAGACCAACTTCATCAGCTGCCAGCTTTTTAAATTTTTAACTATTTTCTTTTTATAATTTTTTTCTGTACTGTTGTAACATTATTAAATAAGTGATAAAAAATCGATGGTAAAAATATTGATTGCCTTTTTTACGACACTTTAAAAATTACCTAAAATTCCTGTCTCTAGACTAGAATACCCCCTTAAGTACACTATATATGTCATATAATGCATATTATTATACCCTGAACAGGGTTATTAAGTTCGCCACAATGTTTCTAATACCCAACAAGAAACATTAAAATCCTAGAATTTATACATACAGATGATCAGCGTGACGAGCTGAGTTGATTTAGCCATGTCTGTCTGTCTGCATGTATGCGAACCCTCAGTTTTTGAGATATTGATCATAAATTTGGCATCCGTCTTCTACTCACTGTGAAGCTGCTTATTTATCGAAACGGCCGAAATCGGACTACTATAGCATATAGCTGACATACAAATGAACCGATCAAAATTCTTGTAAGGAATCTTTTTTATTTGTGAAGGGTATTATAGCTTCAGTTCAACCGAATTTTACGTGTTTTCTTGTCTATAGTTTTAAAGAAGCATTCTGTTTCTGTCTCTAATTCAATTTTTAATAAATCAAACAGGAGATTCATAAATATATCCAGTATGGTCTAATGGCGCAGCGCTTTGGCTCAGTTAAACAATATTAGTTGTAGTTGTTGAGCTGAATCCATTTATCCATGTCCTTTTGTCTGTTTGTCTGTCTATATATGAGCGAAATAGTCCCTCAGTTTTGGAGGTATCGATCTGAAATTTTACATATTTCCCTTTCTCAACCAGAAGCCACGAAACCAATGATATCGGAGCACTATAGCATAAAGCTGTCACCAACTGAACCATCAAAATCAAATGCTTGCATGGAAAATTCATTTATCGAAATATCTATACAAAATTGGGCTAATGATTCATGCTAAGGCAATGCTGCAATCTTCGAAGAAATTATTCAGATTGGCTCACTATAGCATATAGCTGCCATACAAAGTGACCGATCGCAATAAAGTTCTTTTTAGGAATATTTTGTATTTGTGAAGGGTATTGGGCAGACATTCATGACAAATCCTTCGTACCAATAGCTGCTGTCATTTTGCGGTGAGCATTTGCAGCCATTTCTTTTGGTTTGTTAGTTATAGTCCTTTTTGTTGTTGCGCTCATACCCAGTCATTGTGCCCTTTTATTCTAGAAGAAAATAATATGCGATGTTATATATATTATATATATGTTTGAGTTTGTTTATTTTATTCTTTATGTAAGTGGCTTTTATAAGTCCGCTTTGCCGGGTGCAAGTGTTTTCGTCATCTTTATACAACTGTTTTGCCATAACCACATTTTTTTATGTTATATTCGATTTTTAGTTTTCTCTCATTCTTTTATCACGCTATATTTCATAAGTTTTTCAAAGCGTGTTAAACATATCTAAGGCTTGCACTGCTTGCCTGCTTGTGCAGCGGTGACGCAGAGTCAGCTGAATAAGTGACGGACAACTTTCATTCGTAATCCCCAATTATGCAAATTTTTACCGGTATTGCCGTTTTCACTTCACTTTAGCATTGTTTGCATTTCAGTAGAACTTGGTGGAGGTATTGTTCCTTTGTTTGTTTGTACTTGATTTGCTAATGCCCGCAGCGATTTGTGGCATTGGTTAATGGATATAACGGATTTATTAAAAAAATGCAATGAAAAACTTAATTGCTCTTTGAAAGCGAAAACAAAAAATTGTTAAGAAAGTAAAAAGAAATAAAGAAAATTTAAAGTTCTTAATAATATGATTTTTAAATAAACTCGATATCAATCGAAAATTTAGGGAAATATATTACCTTACAAATTGCAAATAATTTATTAATTTCAGTTATGCATATTCTGATATAAATATAAATATGAGCTTTATGGCAGTATAAATTTTATATTTATAATTTACTGTATAAGACTTTGACAAGAGAGAGTTATTTGTATAATATCTAGTGTATGAGTAATAACGACGTAGTACGCTTCTTTTAGCAAGGTCAGAGAAACTTGAATGCACACTGTTTTTTACAGTCGCAGCAATTTTTAATTCCGTTATTTGTCTTTGCCAAATAGAAAACGAAATTTTTGTTTATAGTACAAAGAAGTTTTGCCATCAAAAATATTCTAATTTAAAAAAAAATATTTCTTAGTTTTTTTCATGGTTTTTAAAATATTTTTGAACATGTTTTGGAAATACTTAAAGATTAAATAAATGTATTAAAATTATTTCCTCTAGCGAAAAGCTGTGTTAAAACGTAAAACTGAAGTTACATAAAAGTTCGTTCATCATACGCCACGTACTCCTCAACATTCATACAAACGAGCTTTAGTTGCAGAAGAGAAAATTTAACACTCGTAAAATAAGTGCTTCATTTTATCATTTCATATGTGTGTACTTGTAACTGTGCTTGAACACCTATTATTTTCTTTCTTTGTTATTTAAAATTTTTCTTACTCAAACGTACACACCTGATAGTTTACCTGTAATTTAAATATCTTTTTTACCTTATCTGTTGATGCCGAAAATATGCTCGTTTTTCACTTCTGTGCATTAATTGCTGCAATGTTTTTTATCGCCAAGGCGACGTTTGGTTTTCAGTGTCGATATGTTGGCGGAATTTCGTTTGTTGTCATACAATAAATATTTCAAATATTTAATGTAGTTTTTCATCCGCATCTTCGTGCGCCAATTTGATCAAAAGTAAATTTCGCTTTAACTTTCACATCAATTATTAACAATGAAAATTTTAACAACGACTAAAATCAAATAGCTCAAAAAATGTAAACAAAACACGTTCATAGACACGTATTTGTAAAAACCATAGCAACCAAACACGAATCATTAACAATTTTTGCATGCATTCAGGTTTAATTTGTTGTTCACTCATATTATTGTCCTGAACGCGGCTGTTGATGGCGGTTGCTGATGGATATTGCCCTTGTTCTCGAAATGAAGTTTTGTGTATTTTTTTCTGTTTTTACTTTTCTAAAATTTGGAAGCATTTGCAATATGTAGCTGGTTTCATTTCTTTTTTATTTTTCTTGGAATATTTTTCCTCTCTTACTGCCGTTGCATACAACTCTGATATAACGTACTTTGTATTTATATGTATGTGCAAATTGCTACTTTTTCTTCAAATATAATTAATCTGTTTTGTGTTTTTTGTTTTTTTTTTGTGCAAGTACTTGCTGATTTAGCTAATTTGTTGTTAATTTGGTTCTGGAGTCATCTGGTAACCATGTCGATGGAATTACAAGGGCTCGCAGACAAACCACTATTAGCAGATTATCTGATCTTTATATAATCAATATTTAGTTGCCTGGCAGTATGTGAAACTAAAGACTCCAGTACCCTGGAACAGAATAGAAATTCTTTGGTATACGCAGACAGATTGGCTACTCAGTAATTCAGTTTACATAAATGAAATAATAGGAGCAAAGGATGAACAGCCATGTTGTCTAAGTACTTGATTTTCAAAGTTAGTTTATAGCTTAACAAATCCCACAGGCTAAGCAAAAACCAAAAAATTTTTTTTTTTCGCTCCACCCTAACACGTACCCATTTCTACAATATATGTGACTTCAGAGTAATTGTTGTTAGGAATGAGAACATTTATAAATTAAATATCATTAATAAGCAAAAAAATGATAATTTCCGAGGCTTTTAAAATATTTACTATATCAGTATTTATTCCAGATCTTTCTTTCCTAAAAATTTTATCCAATGATAGGCGCAAAAATATAATTCAGTTAGACGCATCATAATATACGTTGTTTAGCCTTTTCAACTGCCACCTAAGAAAGCAAATGTTCTTTCATAACGATTGGGAAGAAATTTGGAATACGAATATTATGACGTCGTTTAAAAAATAAATCTCTAAAACAATTTAGAGACGAGATCTTTATTATGCTTTCGTGTAATTAATTTACATTTCCATTGGTTGACTAAATCAAAGATCCGAAGATTTATTTTCGCCTTTCTGCAATAAAAATAGTTCGCATAAATATGTGTGACATTGGTCACATATACAAGCACACCAGAGAGAGTTTGGCGCACAACCAAGTTCCTTTATTAAATATATATATTTATTACCATGTGTAGGTTTGCATGTAGGCCACCGACAACAGGCAAATTTAATGCCATTCAAATGTGCTAGCCATAATATTGAGTGCCAAAAAATAAAAAATAAACGCCTATCCTGAGCGCTGGCCCGACCGGATGTACAAAGCAGTAGGCTGAAACGCATTCATTTGACGCAAATTCAGACAAAAGGCTCAACAAAAAAGTTTTGTTGAAAAAATTAAAATTGGCGAAGCGAAAATCATTATGTAGTTGTCGATTGAACTCGATGGAGTCTAAAGTGCGCCTGTTAATATGCCAAGCCGCCAGCCATGCAGTAGAGTGCGATTGTTCTTGGTTGGTGTGTAATAGAATTTTATTTATCGCAGAGTTTTACTGACCAAAGCCATGATAATAATAATAGTAATAAACGTTTCCATTTGATGCTGAACTTTGTTATTGTGTCGTAACTGCAGCACTTTTGACTCATGTAGGGAATGAAAATGTTACAAGTAATTGTTTTTTAAAGACCATCCTTTCGAGGTTACCTACTTTAAAAAAAAAAAAACCAGAAAATTCAAGTTTAATGAGGAATGTTTATTATCATTCGAAATAACATTCTTTGGTATTTATTTTTTGAAGATAATATTTTTCAAATGTTGGCCGCGGCTACATCTCAGAGCGTCCAGCCGTTGAGTCTAATTTTCGATGACTCGTCGGCGAACGACACGCGTGATATTTTACTCCAAGGCCTGAATCGAAGCGATACTGTCCGCACAGGCTTAAGGCTTTACATATCTAACGGTGAATTATCTGCTCATCGAAGTGTTCCCTCATTGATTAATGCGATGTGTGAGAAGTGGCATCGTCTTCTTAAAGCCAAATGTCGCCAAGATTACGAGCTTCAATTTCAGGGATCAAAATGTCGGTTATCATGGCGCGAGAACGGTCGCCCTAGACAGTTACATTCCACCGGCATCATTTTTAAAGAAATATGGATCGCTGATTCCACCAGTCCAGAAACCACACCAAACCGTGGTTTTTTCTGAAATGGCAGCTCAATCTCTTGAGGCTGCTCTTCGTCCTAAAAGCGGCAATTTGGCTTGTTTACATAGCCATAGAGCCATAAATGGTCCTTATCGCTAAATAAAATTTGCCTCGAAAACGTCGGATCTTCTTAGAACTTTTTAGGAGCCCATAGAGCGAAACGATGTCGCTTGGGAAGGTCGAGCGGCTTCAGTTCTTGCCCAAACTGTATTTGTATGCTGTTAATTTAAAATCTCGACGTAAAATGTCGTTCCATATGTCAGTCCGAGTAGCTGCGAACGGTGCTGAATCGACACTCCACAGTCTTTGTGTACACTCTCAGCTACGGCCGCTATAGTTTCTTCATTGCGTGCTGAATGTGGTCTATTTGGTCGAATATTATCCAATAATGAATGCAGGGTCTCAAGATGGGTGATTTTGTTGCGAATAGTATGCTCAGTAGGCCGATTATGTTAACCATAAGTTGAGCGAAGCGCGCGAAACATATTCTTTACAGAACGTGAATTTTCGTAATAAAGTTGAACAATTGTTAAACGTTGTTCAGGCGTACGATAGCTTGACACGATTTACACGTGATCTGTCAAAAACAGGCTATTAAAGAAGGTAACTCTACTTGGATCACACGTTATTTCGCGAAATATATGATACTATCGTCAACTTAGCGGAAATATGATAAGTGTTTCAAGAGCTTGTGAAATTCTCTTTCTTCTTTCGACACTGGTATTCATACTTTTTCGGTAAATTGGTATGACTAGCTATTTACAGACTTTTTTCTATTTGAAACAAAAACTCAAGCCAATTTAAGTATAAAGATTATATAACTCAATTTATTTTTTGAGTTTTTTAACTAAACTTATTAGAAGTCTAAGCGTGTCCTTTTTCTACAGTTCTTTCTAATACCACCAAAAGCCCCTGTAGCCACTCTTGCTACGTAGCTAACTGGCATCGAAAATGTTAAAAAGTTCATAGCGTAAGCATAAGCAAAGCTTAACAATGATTGTCATATTAAGAAAACTATGTCATGGATAAACATTGATATGAAGCTTAAATGTGAAATCTTCGATTTAAGATTAAATATTCAAGAAGCTATTACAATAATAAAGCGATAGTATGATAGTATATATACCAGATGTATTATTTATATAAAAACACAAGTTAAAAGAAATACTTTCTATAGCACAAATGTTGAGAATTACATTACATTTAAGAACGCCTATATTAGCGCGTTTAACTCACTCAGAAACGGAAGTAATTTATAAGCCAGAGGTAGGCCATTTAAACCAGTAGCATACGCATACACACCAACACTATACATGCACACACTAACAACTGTGAAAAGTTGTAGCACTTTTAACACTATTGCTATGCAAGCAAGTAAAATATGTAGACTACGCCCACTCGACACGAAAATACATTACCGAACAGTTGTGCCTTTGAGCTATTACAGCACGGGGTGCGCAACTAAATCACTTACATACTGACACATATAACATATATTAACACCACGTTATATTTCGCGCTCGTTCGTTTCGTCGAAATGCCTGGAAGGAGCTACACGTCTACTTATAACATTAAACTACAGGGTTTTCTCATTAGACTGATATGATTTTTTTTTCAAAAAAAAAAAAAAAAAAAAAAATACACTAATTGTTAAGGAAGTTCAAATTTTTTTTTTAGTGTGTAGTACAATCGATACAATTAAGTTCTGACTATAACATCATTCAAATGGACTGCACGACTTCTTTTGCAGGAACGAATTCGATGAATTCAATTTTCGAGTACTTTTTCCTTGACTT
Organism: Bactrocera oleae; assembly: GCF_001188975.3. Classification (NCBI taxonomy): domain Eukaryota; kingdom Metazoa; phylum Arthropoda; class Insecta; order Diptera; family Tephritidae; genus Bactrocera; species Bactrocera oleae. Next base: position 849,257 of record NW_021678078.1, on the reverse strand, counting down.
TTGAAGCTTGAATAGAGTCTGCTTTATTGTTAAAGACCAACGCCTTCAAATAATCCCACAAGCAGCAATCTAATGGTGTTAAATTACAATTTTTTGGAGGCCATTCAATGTCACAATTTCTTGAAATTATCGAAACTCCAACCTTTTCTCGCAATAATTCGGTTGTTGCACGTTCTGTGTGGCGCGTAGCCCCGACTTGTTGGAACCAGATGTTGTCAAGATCAACTTCTTCCAATTGCGGCCATAAAAAGTTGGTTGTCATCGATCTATACCGCTCTCCATGAACAGTAACGGTGTCACCAGCTTAATTTGGAAAGAAGTATGGACTAATGACTCCACCAGACCAAAAACCACACCAAACTGTCAATTTAGGTGTATGTAATGGTTATTCATGAATAATTTGTGGATATTCTTCGCACCAGAATCGACAGTTTTGTTTATTTACCGCACCGCTCACCATAACAATAACGACCATATAATGGCAAAGGCGCATGAAAAGTTGCTATTGGAGAACGATTATTTTGATAAAAAAAAAATTGAATAATTTGTAAACGTTATTCTTGCGCATATCTTTCCAGGATGAAATTGTAAACATTAAAGAATACAATAGATAAAAATTACAGATCAGGACACATTAAAAATGGCCGAAACGACACATAGAAATCTTATCATCACTATTGGAAAACCCGTTACTATCTAATGAATATGAAAGGAACTTGCAATAATAGAAGCACACGCACGTATACACACATACAAACCCACATAACATTGCAACACAAAATAATTTAAAAAGAATAACAAATGCAAATTTTCAAGCGTTTCTTATTATTTTTTATTTATTTTTATTTTTATTTATTTGATTTTTTTTATTTATATTTTTATTTCTCCTATGTCTTTTGTATTCGCAAATAAGCTACTCAGTAGTATGTTATTCTAATTATCGCTTTATCTCTTTTGTGTTAGCTTGTCATTGCGTTATTCAAATAGAAAGAAAAAAATGGCATTGCTTGCATGAGAAAGTAAATTGACTTTGAATTAAATTGTAATTTTAGACTAACCCGTTAAAAGTAATGTTCGTTCTAATTGTCCGATTTCGTTTTGAAAAGTGGATTGTTCAGTTTAAGGTATTATGATTTTACTTGTTGCTACGTTTATGCCACAAATGAGCGTATAATAATAAATATAATAATAAATATACATAAATACTATAAATTTATTGAGATTGTTGTGAAAAAATTGCTGTTGATTTTCTATTGAATTTTACTATCGAAAGGTCACAGAAGAAACAACCAAACACAAAATATCTCCTTCATTATGTGCGCTTATTTTTTGTAAGCCTTTTGGGTAAGTGCTTCAATTATTGTTGTAATTTAAATGTATTTAGCGTAGGTACATATGTACTATTATATGGTAATTACAGCTATATTTCAAAAAAGTTAATTTTTTTGAATAAAGATGAACCTTTTTGAGGTTTTTTTGGATTTTTTTTTATTTGTTAACGTTGCTATCAATAACAGATATGTGTCTTGCAATATACGAGTACAATACTATTTATGATTACTTTGCCACTGTCTTCCTTTACTCAGCTACAGAAGCAGTCAAATTTCACTTCCGATAAGTAAATAAGCACTAACAAGTAAGAAAGCTTAAGTTCAGTTCTAACTGAACACTTCATACTCTTGCTACTTGCACAGGTCAAAGCCGGGAATATACCTTCAGGTACTGGCAATTCTTTATACTACAAAATGTTGCGAAAAAATTCAACATTCATTCTTGAGTGAAAACGTTATTGGCATACAATCAAATATAGTTTTTTATTGTCCAATTTTAATACCGGTTCTTATAGCTGTCTTGTATCATTCTGAGTGTAAAATTGAATGTCTCTGACGCTTTTTTTATTGCGTTAACGCATTTAAAGTAGTTTTCAACATAACCGTTACTGAATAAGTGGGCGAAGTTATCATCCTACAAGTATTTTACTCATTGTTGCAATTCTGTGCAAATTTGGGTGAAATAACTTAATTTGCGGCTTAGTTATGGCAATTAATAGGCTTTGATTAATGGCGGATTGTTGGCAAGGCAGTGGCTCGATTAGGTCCACCTACAAACACGTCCTCACTTTTCAGCCAAGGAACATGTTTACCAAGTTTCATAACAATATCTCAATTTCTACTCAAGTTACAGCTTGCACAGGCAGACAGACGGACGGACAGACATTCGACCGGATTTCAACTCGTCTCTTCATCCTGATCATTCATATATATATAACTCTATATCGCTCTCAATTAGTTTTTGGTGTTACAAAGAATTGTTAGGTGTTCAAAACTATTTTACTCTGTAGCAACATGTTGCAAGATATACCATATCTTTTTTAGATTTATTCGAAATATGTTTAGTTCATAAAATTTCCACACTGAGTTTATTATAAAGTACGTAGATTGAAATAAATAATGCATTAAATGGGTTCTATTTAGAAGAAGAATGGAGCCCGTCATTTAAATTTTTGACATCTTTTAGCTGAGATACCTTGCAAACTGAGTTCAGCAAGCAAGTTGGCTTGCGCTGGTCCCGTCTGGCATTCATTCAACGTTGGCTGACATTGTCTCGCTTTCACTTAGCCTTGGCAAAGAAAAGTTCAGTAGAAAAATAGTCTTGAGTCGACGTATTTTTTAGTTCTCAGAAGCATTAATTCGTAAGATTTGGAGATGGCTTCGGAGTTAAATTTTTGGGTCATCCCAGCTCTAGAAATACGTGGAATAAATTTTAAGCTTATTATTTATATCCTTATGATATACTTATTCATGTTTGAAGTTCAAATACTTATCAGAAAAAATTATCGCGAAAGTTTATGTGTTCGGTAATCGAAGCTTTGCTTGTTAGCATTGACAAGTTTTGGTTTAGTAAGGTTGGCTAACTAGAATTTTATAATAAATCTCTTCCTTAGTCAATTTCAATATGGAATACTTTTGTAAAATTTACTAAGTTTTTTTTTAAGAATCGTTACCGCGATGCTAAAAAAAATCGTAAATAAGGCACTTGATGAAGATGAAGCACATATGCAGAAGTCGTGTTTATCTATGAAAGATTTCAAGACTGGTTTATATGATAGTTGTATTTTAATGAATATAGTGACCATTCTCGAAAGTATGCCTTAATTTTTATATAATAACTAAGTAAAACTGCAAGTAACTTATCATTACAACGCACATTTAAAGATATTTGCTGAAAATGCAAGGCTCATCATAAAGACCCCCGTTGGTGCCCATGACCGATCCAGAAACGCGGAAAATTCACTTGAAACAATGTTTCTATGTATTTGCTTAAAACATGGAAGCCACGCTTACTTGACAAGGGCACACATTACCGAACACTTCTAGCTTTGTGCTATTACAACACCGAATGCGGAACTAAATCACGTACATAGTATCGCGTTGTCCTGGGCGTATTAATACATAAATTAACGCCGCGTTACGTTTGCGCCTTCGCACGTTTCATAGAAATGCCTAGGAGCCTGCTACACATACACACATACAATTAATAAATATCAGGGAAAGAAGTGCGCGTTCTCTTACATATTCAAATAGTAAACTTCCGAACATGCAAAGCCGCAATGGATTGATATACCAATGTTATTTCGGAAGCATTACAAATGCAATTTGTAACTGCAAAAATTTCGCATTCGCAGTTTTCCTCAACATTGTAAAGTGTTTGTATTTCCGTGCCTACTTTTGGGCGCTGCCAACCATTTTACTTATTCGCGCCGTCACTGTCATGTCGAGTCTAGTTCCATTTGAGTTTGCACTGCGAAATCAACACTTATTCCTGTTAAGAGAATGTTCGCAGAGTTATAGTTAAGCGCTTCTGCCCTACCTAGCCCACCGAAGTATTGGTGAATAAGCTATTTAGTGATATTTCTTTAATATCACTTTGTCTGATTTGTGTTTGCTGTCATTGTGCTATTTAAATAGAACAGCAGGAAATTACTTTCTTGTTTGAAGAAGTAAACTTACTTTAGATTGAATTGTAATTTTAGTCTATTCACTTGAAAAGGATGTTAGAGTGTTGTACTGCATTGACTTTAATTTGCAAAGTTTGCGAATTAATTTAAGTTTATATCTCTTTGTTCCTTTCTGCCTAACTCGGCCACGAAGGAAACAAATTCCAGTACAATATTTCTATGGTACTCAGAAATGTTGTGTTAACAGAAAAATAAACCAAGAAAAACATTTATATTTTAGAATTAGAAAATGAACAACAATTTTACAAATAATTTTCATTTTGTCTCGCCAAAAAAAGCTATAATTGACTTTAGTAACGTTGATTTGTGGTTATAAGCAAGTTTTATGACTTATTACTCGGTAATAAAGGTAACAGAGTTTAATAGCAATCTATTCATTAAATCTGTATTTGAAGCGTTTTCGCGTATGGTGTATTCGGAAACTTTTTATACTTGCTTCTGCAACTTCTTCAGAAAGCTCGCTGAATCGAAAGAAAAAAATGTTTCATAACTTCAAAACCATGAAACAAAATTTTATGAACCAATGGAGGGAATTAAAACTAGGCATATTTGAAAACCAGCTGCTTGGCGATTTCCGGAGTATAATCTTCAAATGCTGCTGAATTAATCTTGTAACCAGTAGATATGCAACAAGGTTTATCATTATATAATATATTTATTTATATGTATATTTTATCAATTCCCGTTATTACGGCAGATATCTCAGAATTATTGACAAAAACAAAAAAAAAACACCTCACAGTAATAGCGCAAAGTAGCGGCTTTGCAAGGCAAAATTGACTTTGAATTTAAGATATGACGTTAGTATATTGCTGATAATACACTTATAGGCATATTTGGGCAGCTACACTTAACTTTATTATTACCTTAAGACATACACAAATACACTGAAAAAAATGAATGGGGAATTGGGGGGAACATAGCTAAAAATTTATATTAACATATTAAAGACGCACATAAAATGCATAAAATACAGGGTTAACGCAAGTATCGATTAATGAACAACTACAACACAAATTAGTTTTTATTAATTTTGTGACATAAAGTAAATACCTTTAACTTCAAAATTCATTAAAAAGAATTTTAATTTGTAAACGTAATACATCGCCGGACCAGTTTAAACTTCACTTTGTTATGAAATATTCACGCTGCATGTAACTGCTCTTAAAAAATTAACAAGTGATAACAACTTCTATGTTTAGAAATTCCCGTTAAATCTCCACAAAAACCTGGTTTGCCATTAAGAAGTTTGATCATTTTTAAGACGACTAGTTTTTTTTACTTTTTTTACATGATTATTTTTTTTTTTTGACCTGTGGGCGAACCCACTGTGCAACAGGTTAATTGAAAACTAGTCCTTTTCGCTGTCTTCCGAGACAACATTTCTAGTAAAAAGTTGCTTATGCTTAATAAGAAGAAAAAACCAACGTGGTTAATTTATCGAAATATGCATACTTTCATATATTATCTCCTAACCTCAGTAAAAATGCTGTATTATTTTTGTATTTCATAAATTACTTTAAAGGCAAACACATATTTGACCAGTCTGTATTAACATATTGAGATACATTTTTATTTCCATGCATGCCTTACTTGACAGAAAAAAAATATAGCAGTACATATAATTATTACTTAGCTGCTCAAGTTATATAAATATATCAGTAAAGTTTCAAAGCTCTTAAAGGAGCAATTCTACCATGTGACAGAGCCAGAAATCGACGACATGTGTATAGAATACACTATCAAGACCACTTTTTAAGCAAATATTTCTAATGCAGTTATCTGCATAAAATCATGGTCTAAAATATTTGCTAACATAAAACTTTTCCATAAAGAGAAAATAAATGTCTAATATATTTATGTGTGTTTAAAGCGAAACCCGGAAAAAGTGCCTGCAGTGGAGATGGACTGAAATAAGTCCTACTCTCACTTTAAACAAATACGATATTTTTGTAGTCGTAAATTTTTTTTTGTACATTGCCGGTCTAAATACTTGTAGATACACAAATACAATAATTTTTTATATAAAATTTATATTAGCTATTTTTTAAGTAAATTCACTGATTGATTCAATTGCTGCCAAGTACTTCAATATTGTTATGATATTTTTTTTGTCGACTATGTATTTTTTGCGCAATTTACATATGTATATATATCACTTCTATTATACTGTTTTATGACAGTTGAACTTTTCTAGAATGTTTTTGTAACACATGTTTGTTACAAGCTACGATTTGTAGCCGTAATTTGTTTAATTTGAATACCACATGGCCCGCACATCTGTTGCTTTTTGTAGCATGCAAATGGCTTTTGCTAAGGTTTTGTATGCTTTGGCAAAAGTGAAAGTTTTTATATTTTTTGAGGTTCAAAACATATTTAATTGTAGTTTTGTTATATAACGATACAATGTTCATACATATTTGTATGTACAAAAGAATAATATTAAACAGCCCACCTCCACTTAAATTGATTTGATTTGATGCATCGAAAGCATGCTGCTGCTCATTGTTATTAATATTAAACTGTCTGCATTTTTTCTTTTCGAAAAAATTAAATTGTTTAAGCGCATACATAAATAGGTATGTAGATACATAGATAGATTGAATATAGAGGAATGTACCACCGTCTGTGGTCCATTTGGTTCTTTCCAGTTATTACCACACTATTTTTAACCCGGTTGCATCAAACAGACTTAGCAAAGCTTCTGAGTTAATGTTTGTAGTGTGTTCTCTCACGCTTCTTAGTCAACGAACCGACACAGATCTGCAAATCAGTAACCTAGTCTATGCAGAGGACACCTTAGAATGCAGTGACCTCTACAATATTCCAAAAGCTGTCTTAGTTTGTTTCTAATGAAAATAATTACCTTCTTGAATCGTTTTGTATCGAACTTTCCCAGAAGCAGCCTCGTCTGTCGAGGCCTGGGCGTTTGTTGCCAGTGACGATTTGAACTGGCCCTATCCTCTTTTCGTAGTTCCTTTCGCAAAGTATGAAGGCCTACAGCGAAGAACGGTTCCAGTCCTATCGAACTGGTTGCCGCAACGACTTTTGCCAAAAGATTGGCTACCTCATTTTTAGGCACTTTATTATCATTGTTGATTTGATTTCAATTACTGAGAATGACAATCCGTTCTCTGTGATATCGAAAGAAAAAAAACATATAATGTAAAAATTGTTATAGACGAATAAATTTTTGTTTTCACGAAAAAAGTTTTTTATTTCTTTACTATTGTATTTAGTTGCCACCTGATTTGTTTAGATCGGTATCGATAATCATCCTTCCAATAGAAAAAAATCGAAGCTCTATGTACTTGTATATTGATATTAAAGTTAGGTCCAACATACACGGTTTTGATCTATGGCTGGTAACCACTTTGAAGGTAATTAAGGGGGTATTCTGGTTTAGAAGCCCGAATTTTATGCTCTGTTTCTGACCCAAAACAAAAAAAAAGGAGAAATATTTTTAGCATATATTTTTTTTATATCTTTTTTATTGCTACTTAAAGAGTACAAATCATTTATAATAAAAAAAAAAAAAAATTTCAAAAAATGCCAGGCCGGCAAAGTGGGAACTGATGAAAAAATGGCGTGTGCTGGTGTGCATCAGGACTTCCAGTAATCTAAAATGGAAATTGTTGAGTGATCCTTAAAGAGCAACATCACTACGAGGTGAATTTAGAAACAATTTCCAGGTGCAATTGTTGACAGTACAAGTCTGCAATCACGCCAAATACACAGCAAAACCTTCCTGACAGTCAATCAGGAGTGACCCATTATTTATCACCAGTAACCATCCGCTTCAGATATGATGGTTGCACTCGGCGATTCCGATTAATTTATCGATATTTTCGAAATGCTCAAACAATACTAGCTTAAGTTATTACAAAACTGTTTCAAATAAATTTCAGTACAAAATGTAATTTTTTTAACGCCATATAGTGCGATCGCATTTATACAATACCATAATAATTTTTATAAAATATTTAATACTAATAATTTATTTCTTCTCGCTTTAATTTCACAGCTATAGAATGAGCACTCTCACTTGAAACGTGATTTGTAAACAAATATATAAACAGACCCAATCATAATTATATACTCATATGAACATTTATTTAAGCAGTACACCTACACAAATATGGTCCTTTTTCTGTTTAATAAGGAATAAGTGATGAAAGGCTTACAAACAGCTTCTGTGGTAACTAGCCAATTGCACATTGCAATGCAAGTGCCACAAATCGCACATATGGTATTTGACACACTCCGAAATAACTGAAAAACTAACCAAATAACTGTGTAACTGAATAAAATCTTTCCAAGCGCTCGTTAAAATTAGAGTTTTGTTTCCAATTTAAAGTTTTGTGTGAACTTAAATTTTTTATTTTTTTTTGATTTTTTTATACTTGTGAGCTAAAAATTGCTTTTAAATGGTTTAATCTTTATGTCTTTCAAACCGCTTGGGCTAAGTTAACAAAATTTTCTGACAAGAATTTACTTTAGCATTTCCTCATATACACAAGACCGAAAGCCCGCAAAGAAAAAGCATTTATTTTTTTTCTTATAGCATATATTCAGGCGAGATACAAGGTTTGAGTAGTTGGTGTCTAAAGTTGCTCTGATTTTAAAGTATCGTAACTGAATGTGTTGATAAGAAAATATAGTCATCAGCTAACTGAAATTAAAGTGCAAAATTGAGATGACTGACTTAGCAAGATAATGTTTTTCTACAGGTTTTAAATATAATATTTGAGTCAGACTTGACGAGTTACATAGATGTGCAAAATGTTCTTTGCATTATAAGATGTCATTAAGTGATCATTTGCAATTACCCAAATATTTAAATGAATTCAATAACTTCTATATAAAAGTAAAAAGAAACATTATCAATAAATTGCACTACATTAAAATTCATATTTCACTTGAGTCAGCTTCACGGGTTTATTAAACTCTTTTAACTGATATTATTACTAACCGATCATCTATCGAATATGACTTGGTTTTTAAAGGGAGAAATGTGTATGCAAATGCAAATATCTACAATGCTTCAGTCATGAGCGTGTGTTTTACTGCCATTCACTGAAATGTTTTATTCGATCATTTAATGATGCTTGACCATCGTGTAACGCTTCTTTAATTCCATTGTTGACCAAATAATACATGGGCTTATAGCTTGCTTTAATACGAAACTGAATATACCCAGTTCCATTTCTTGTTTCAATATATATATATATATATATATATATATATATAAATATATAAATAAATAGTGAAAATTTGTCATATTTATAAGCTTTAAAAGTAACTAAACATTTTTATCATTGTGTGGCATATATTTTTAGCTATTACAATATTACATTGAATACACCTAACTCATAAGCAAAGCTATTTATTTTAGAGGAGCTTTAAAATTTTGTTAAGATTTAAAGGGCACATCTAGTGTGAGATCCAAAAAAACGTGGAATTTTGTGAATTAAAAACCAAAATCTACTGTAAGGTTTGTGTAAAAAGAATGTACAATTAAATTAAAAATAAAAGAAAATATTTTTTGAGCTATACAAGATCTCTGAGGGCGCTAAATAAAACGTCTACTGCTGCAGTGAATTCAGCCTTCTCCATAAAAACCTAAAACCTAAAATCAAAAAACTCTCGTTGAACAAAAAGGTATTATTCGTACAATGACTTAAGATAAAAAAAAAAGTTGACAAAATTACGACTTTTTAAAAATACAAGTAAGTTGAATTTTACCCCAAATTTTGGTCGTTTTTGGGTTGCCAAAATGCTATTTTTGATCAAATCAAAAAACCGACAGGTATGTAGAATTTAATTCAACTTATTTTTAAAACGCCGTCATTTTGTCATTAAAATTTTTCCTTTTTTTTGATCTTACGGTACAATTTTTGTTCGAATTATTACTGCAGCGAACTCGAAAAAGCTGTCTCGAGTAAAACACCTTCAAAGATAAACTGATGGAGCTGTAACTCAAAAGCTATTTGAGATATCGATTTGAAATTGTAATATGTTTTTTGAATGGTGTAAACAATCGAAATAAGAAAAAGATCGATTTTTGCAAAATTTCACACTAGGTATATACTTGTAACTATTGAATTTGAACCCAAATCTAAGAATGCATACTTTTTCAAAATGCACCACTTTTTGGTACAGTTCTTTGCTTTTACGATTTTCGCATGAGCATATTAAATTTAATTTTTTTGATAATTGACTTTGTCATAATTGAGTTAAACCTTATTTGTGCTCATCTTACTATTGAAATATACTATCTATACTAATACTACGTTTTTTACATATTACCATCTGCTATAGAACGTATTCGCTGCAATTAACGTCACTCATACGCCTTGTACTCCTCATATGTACATATTGTACTAAGAAGTAAAACTTTTAATTATACCCTGAACAGGGTTAATTTTAAGTTTGCAACAAAGTTTGTAATACTTAGAAGGAAAGATATCCTATAAAATATATACTAGGGTAGGTAAAAAAAAATGTTTCTTTCGTTTCGTACTCTGAAAAATTGGTTGATAGACACCTCTAGAAAAGGTTCTCAAAGGAAAAAAAAACTTATAAAAAAATCCTTCGATTTGTTTGCTATTTTTACTAAATTATTGTATTTGTTTAACTTTTGAAACAGTTCTAGAACTAAAGCAACGGTTTCGTAGCTTGAAAGCTTTATTTCTATACGCAAATGTTGTGAAATATTGTGATAAAATACTTCTGTTATTTAGACCTTTCGATCTCATTTTGTTTGCATGCATTATAAATTTCTATAACCTGAAGATAATTTAATGCCAAAAGGTTGCCATTATTTTAATTTACCGTACCATTGCTGTAGCCGTCAAATTATTGCAAGCCTAAAAGTAAGCCACATAATTAAAATCATAGGCACAATTACGAAATAGCTGGCGGGCTTTTAATCTGATACAAAATTTACAGAAGAAATGTGTAAACAACAATGTTAATTTCAAAATCTACATGAACATTGTATTTGTTGGTAAAATATACGCTCATTATTATATACAATATATTACAATATATGTAAGCTGAGTACATTGGCGGATTTAATATACCAGAGTATGCGTGACGAAAATATCCTCAAGTGGCTGATTAATTGGAACTCAGTCTATATAAGCACATTATGAACATACACCCGTAATATAATAATCTTATTACATTTTCAGGAAATGTTAATTACGTAGGGCATGTATGTAAATGCTGTTGCATTTTCCTCGTAGCGGTATGACTAAAATTACAAAATAACGAACTTGCTGCTTAAGAAATAGCCCAGCAGAAGAATCATTAATAATAAAAGTAATAGCAAAAAAAAGCGCAAAATAGTAGTAAAATATTTTTGTAACAAAAAGAACAAACACTCAAACGTACCAGCATATTTGTAACAAATTTTGTTCTCGGCGCTTCCAACGTCTTTGATAATTATTTTGTCCCAAACGTGTTTGTACCACACTATTTAATGCATGCTGCAAACACGAGCTAGAGGAGCAATAATGATATCTTCATGCAAATGCGTAAGCTTGTGTGTGTTTTGCAATTCAATTATGCATTAATTCCTCAGACATAAAAGCAATATTATTGCATTACGTGTAAAAGCAGTCACGAAGGAAAAGCTGTATTCTTGCACATGTTATTGTAGTCAATTTGAATTCAGCTGGAAGCAGACATATATAATTTCATGTAATAATGCACGGCACATTAAGGATCTATGTGTGCTTTAGTAGGCCAGTATATACTTGTAGATTTGTATGTGATTTGTATAAATATATTCGTTCGAAATTCCTTAATTAATAATCTGTGGTATTAGTAACTTTAATAACTATATCCCCATGGGCAAACACTTTTACACACTAAATTTGCATAAAAAGATTTTCCACTCTTAGGTTACTCAAATTGTATTAAACTTAACTGAAATATGTAGGGCTAAGTTTGGGTGTAACCGAATATTTTATGGTATACTCTTGCATTTTGCAATAATCAAAACCTGAAAAATTCGGCAGTGGTCCGACTGCGCCTATCTACAAGTCCTTACTTTTTTGCCAAAGAACACGTGCACCAAGTTTCATTAAGATATCTTAATTTTTACTCAAGCTACCGCTTGCACAGGCGAACGGAGAGACAGACGGACGGACAGAAAGACAGTCACTCGGAATTCAACTCGCCTCGTCAGCCTGTTCAATCATTATAACCTTATATCTAACTCGATTATTTTAACTACCGGTTGTTTGTATCACCTAAAACTAATCGAGATAGATATGGAGTTATATACATAATATATATATATATATATATATATAAAACCATAGCATAACTATATTAAGATATAAAACTGTGCATTGGTCAGGGATAGTACAGGGGATAGCAGTGGTGACTCATACTATATATTATATCATACTTTTTCTCTTTACAGTATAAAAATCAAGCATCAATGAAGTTATAAAAAAAAAAGCTTGGAACAAATAGTGCTCTCAACAGCTAATCTGATCATATGCTGATTTTTTGCCGAATATAATATCGGTAAATCTGTGATGTTTAATATTAAAATACACGGAGAATATTTTTGTGCCGACAGCATTTCCCCTTTTGATCTTTGTAGGTAAATTGCGACAGTATAGTCGGTTACACCCGAACTAAGTCCTTCCTAAATTGTTAGCAGTGGTTTAACAGCGTCAAAAGTATTATTTCATCTACGAAGGTCTGTGTACGGCTTCAGATCCAAATATTTTTAATTTGCGTTATTTCAAAGATGTTTTCCACTTTTTGTTATACAAAAAAATTTAACTTAATGTTTTAACTGCACTTTAAATAAACTCTTTACTTTGTGTTTGGATACAGAAAATATGTTCACTTTCCACTTCTGTGCATTATTTGTTCGATGTATCGTCAGTTGTTTTCTTAATTTTGTTTGGTGACTCCTTCACCGTTAACATGCTATCTTAAATTATAGTAATAAAGCTTTTTCTCTTTTTCTCTCTCATCTTTCTTTCATATAAAGGCTTTCATCAACTCATTATACCCTGAACAGGGTATACCATATTAAGTTTGCCACGATGTTTTTAACACCTAGAAGGGAACGTCGGAGACTCTATAAAACATATATTTAAATGATCAGCGTGACGGGATGAGTCGATTTAGACATGTCCGACTGTCTGTCCTCCGACCATCTATCCGTCTGTCTGTACCAGATTTTGTACACGTTCTTTTCTTCCCAAGAAGCTGCTAATTTGTTGGAATCTTCGATAAGGGACCACAATACCAGACGGCTGCCATACAAACTGAACGATCAGTATCAAGTAGTCGTATGGAAAACTCTTTAATTTGCAGAGATGTCTTCGCGAAATTTGGCATGAATTATGATCTAAGGCAACAGTGCAAACTCCGAATTGTTTAGATCAGATCACTATAGCACATTGTTGCCATACAAACCGAACAATCAAAATCAAGTTTTTTTATGGATGCCTTTTTATTTGTGAAGGGTATTCTAGCTTCGGTTTCGACCGAAGTTAACGTCTTTTCTTGTTCTTCTCTCATTCTGCCCTCACAAAACATGCAATTATGTTTTCGTAAACTTTGTCCTTTATTCTATTTTGCTTTCGTTTTGCTGTGTAATCATGTGCAAATTGCTCTGATATCCAATATCTGTGCCTCGTACTACTGTTTATTGTGAATGTGCTTTCTATCTTTTGTGATACTGTCTGTTTCGTTGTTTGGTTAATTTGTCGGTACTTTTGGTCTGTTTGTCGGATGTCATTTGATGACTCTGACTGCCTATACCAGCCACCTTTTTGCTAAATGATCACGTTTGGCTTAGGTCTACATCATCTTAATCTAGGCTAAACAAAATCATATGTTTAGGCGTTACCGAAATTACAGATATGGAGGCATACATACGTACATACATACATCTTTGAAACTGTTTAGAAACCAATACCTGCGTGGCATCAGTAAAAGACTCTCCATTATGCTTTCATAAAAATTGTATTTCATTACAAATATGTGGCAGAAATTTCTCACACAGTAATTGAATACATTTATGTAGTCCATTAAACGCTGCGCTGCCCACGGAATTTTACACACACAATTATTCACATACTCGTATGATTATTACGAGATTCGAATACACTTTAGCAAACAAGTAAAAACTTAACCTAAAAGTCGAACGAATTCATTATGTTCTTTATGCATACGTAATATTAGATAAGTGTGTGTGTAAGCTTGCACATCATTTGCAACACAAACTACCAGGGTATGTAGATGTAGTTCGCAACTTGGCGTTAAGCCAAGTAAACTTATTGTAATATTTTGTGTATGTATATGTGAAGAAAATCAACCGGCAGTGGCCAATTTAAACTCACTCAACTCTGCCGGTCACAATATTCATTCGGGACTAAAAGGCAATGTCTATGCGGCTGCTGGTGCGGCCGATTGTGCAAAGCAATAGGCTCAAGCGCCTTAATTCGAACAAAAGGTTTATGAAAAAGAGTTTGACTTCAAAAAGAAACAATTGAGAAAGAAAAAGAAATTATTGGGTTATGGATTGTATTTGATGATGTGTAAAGCGCGCTTACAACATGCACAGCCTTTGAGAGCTCGCCAATTGTGTGCCTTTGTTAGCTCGTTGGCGCATATAAAACTTGATTTATCGCATAGCTTTATTGGCAAAATCATGAAAATAATAATGGCAATAAACGTTTTAATTTGACGCTGACATTTTTGTTGCAAGTTCCCGGGTTTATACTTGTCTTCATTGACGCTGACTATTAGGGTGGAACGAAATTTTTTTTTGCTTAGCCTGAGGGCTTCTTTTTTTAACATCTAGAAGCGGCCCACTCAATTTTAAAGTAAATTTTCGAGTTAAAATTTTTATTTCGTAAAAAATGTTTGATAAGTTCTAGAAGTTGTGGAGAGTCCTCATTCTGGCCAATTAAAAGTTATCAACTTAAAAAAAATTTTTTGTAGTCATTATTGAAGTTTAAAATAAAGTCTTAAACGACAACATGCTTTCCTTAAGCGTTAAAATGAATTTTGAGTCAAAACCCGTCACATTCGGTAATTTTTATATAAATGTAAAGAGTTTAAACCAAAAATAATTTTTTCTTGTCCAAAAAAAATTTTTATTCGAAATTTTCTTTAAAACTGAGTGGACCTCTAGATGTTAAAAAATATTTTTTTTTTGTCCAAAAATTTTCATTTTTTATAATCTAAAGATTGTTTTTACATTTTTTTTGAGTCCGTGCAATTTAAGTTAATTTATTTGCACTAATTGCAAGGTAAAAAAGTTTCTTATGTTTTATTTCGAGAATAAAAGCTAAGGATTTCTGACGTATTGAATTTTCAAATAATATATAATAAATATAATATATCAAGGTCTCCTCTATAGAACAGCTTTTAAGATTCCTATCAAGGTTCTATGGCTATAGCTTTTCTAGACTTAGATTAAATTATTTTTGATTGGTTGTATGGGAGATATATGTTATAGTTGTCTGATTTTCTTTATTTTCACTGTCATTGTAAAGTATGTATTAGAGAACAGTTCTGCAAAATTACGTGCTCTTGGCTTTTTAATTACAGGCAATCAACCGGAAAATAAAATAGCTGAATATCGGTTGTATGAGAGATATGTGATATAGTTGTTCGGTTCCGACAAATGGTCAAATAGAATATCAAAATGCACCTATGTATTAAATTACATTCAGATATCTCAAAAACTTAGGATAAAATTTTTATAATACCTAAAAATTAAAATTCGTCTAACAAATCGCTGGCCCAAAACAGGTTTTAGACCCATATTCTCTTAGGCCAAGTTGTTCAGAATAAACCGTACAATACTTCCCATATACGCGCTTTTTCCGTTTTTTTGCCTCCTTGTTAATCAACCCGGTCTAATGTACACACATATATTTAGCACATATCATCGGAAGAAGTTTGAGTTCCCTCACCTATTCACTAGCAATCAAAACCACAGTAGATTGGAATACTTATTTTATTTCGGAAGCATCACAAATGCAAAATGCAAAATTTAGTTTTTATATTATTGTATATTTTTTCAACGTTTTGAAATGTATTAATTTCTATGCTTAGTTTTGGGCGCAACAACTTTACTTACTTAGCGAAGCCTTGAATACTTGGTTTTGCTCTATCGCCTGGTTCACTGCCAAATTCGGCTTATGTTCATTTGATGCCTGAATTGCGATATCACCACCAAATCTTATTAAAAGAATAAAGAATAAAGAAGCTTTTCAGTGGTTTGTTCTTTTATTTACCAATTTGTCCGTTTTGTATTTGATAATCATCATTATAGATTATTCAGAATTTTTCAAGATTTAATTTGTTGTCTCGTGTGGAGTAATTGCGGTTAATTTTCCGGTTGCCTGCCTGCCTCTTATTAACGCGTAAAAAAATAAAAAATAAAAAAACTATGAAATTCTAGAACGACAAGCAACAATAGTGAGAAACACTTCCTAAGCCGTAGCGTCTCTTACTATTATTAAACTTCTGTACATTTTCTTAAAATTCTAGTTTAAAAATCCATGAGTCTGAGTGAGTTTGTAGAAAGCTTTTCTAATTTTGGTCATATACCATATGTATAATTGTCTCAAATTGATTATTTTTCCCAAATGAGACAAATTTCGTTCTATTATATCTTTTAAAGTTAAAACTAAAACATTTGTAATTATTATTAATTGGCTAAAATTTTTGCAATATATTATATTATCATTATCTTATATAAGTAAAGCAATGGAATTAGTTTGCAAACAAAATGAATGTACAAAAGTAGGCGTATACCTACAGAAATTTATGTAAGTAATTTCTAGGTGATTATACTTTAATCCGATCGTTCATTTTGTATGGCAACTATATGCTATAGTAGTCCGATCTAAACAATTTCTTCGCAGATAGCATAATTGCCTTAGGCAATAACCCATGAAAAATTTCTTTAGATATCCCGTCAAATGAAAAAGTTTTTATATTGTACAAGCACTTGTTTCCGATCAATCAGTATATAAGGCAGCTATTTGCTAAGGTGGCCGGATAGCGTGGAGAGAAAACGACCTGTGCAAAATTGCAGATAGATATATCAAAAACTGAGCAACTTATTATTCAGCGTGTAATTAAATGGTATGTTGCGTCCAAGTGATTGTCTATGCAGTAATTAGCTAAATAACTGTTTTCAAAACAATTTATAAACTTTGAGTTGAGGAGTTTAAAATTCTCAATATGCTTAAAACTACGCATGCCTCTTACATAGCGAACAAATATTCATAAAATTAAGTCTACAAATTTGCTCCTTGACTTTACCTCCTGCACTTCAAGAATCCTGTTGAACCACTAAATACACAAGCGGTGTAAAACCGTTTCCCTTAATTTTATCTAAAATTATAATTCCAGCCTAAGCAGTTATGTTTGAGGAAGGAGTTAAAAGCATAAATTTACTTTGCTATATTTTTTTGTCAAGGAAAGATAATCCATTAATCGATATGTATATACTTAACTCACATGACCACCTTCCTCCATTAGCTAAGTGAACACACGCCAGTTTTTGAAGTATACCGAATTCACAGCAGAGCATCCGTGCCACACTCGTCGCCATAACTTGGCAACATTTGAATTAATCTAAAAAGCCACACGAGAGGCTCTAAAACAAGCAACGGCCTAAAGTAACGTGCCACAAGTAAAATGTGAGACAGAAAGTGTATAGAAGATAAGTGTGAAAGTAAAGAGTAAATTATGGAGTGATGTCGAATATTGTGCTGATTTTAATTTCCCAAAGGGGATGTAGATTTATGTCTGTGTAAGTTTGTTCGCATGTACTACACAATAGATAGAAAAGGCGCAATGCAGTTGCTCACATTTTGGTTGTGGCACACGGTCGACTTTTCTGCTGTTAGGCTGTACAGGGAGGTCAAGTTGTCTTGTCCAAAGGTTTTTGTTCTGTGGGCTAACCTGTAAGCTAGAGCAGACTTTCGAATTACATGGCTCACATATTCAGGACTAATTAGCAGCAATCAAAATGCGCAGATATACCAACATACTGAATAGTAAACACAAACAGACATATACATACATACAAATACAAACTTGGAAAAGTGCAGCAGTAATGATTAACTCAATGGTTATGCAATCAAGCGGATCTACGCGTATAACATAGCCAGGTAATACTCCGCTCATATAGCCAGCTAAGTGCTTAGTAGCTTAGCATACATGTTGACGTTCGACAATAGCAGAAAATTTTAATTTCAGTTCTGTAATCTAGATCAGGAATAGTGGGAAAAAGAGGGCACTACTTTTTTAAATAATTTATTAGTTCTATATTTTGCAAGGCTTTATATTTTTGGTTGCGATTTTATTAAATTAGATAATCATTTCCGCATGGTTCAGAATCAATAATTTCGTAATTAGCGAAACATTCTAACAAACAAAAATAATAATTTTTATTATATTTACAAAATTTAAAAATAGCTTGACCTCACTATTCCTATGACATATTAGTTTTTTTTAATCACAAGCAGTAAATACAACGAACTGAATACACTTAAGTGTAGACCTAATTGACTTCCTGCCATAATAAGCAGGAAATTTGCAAATTTTGCATTGCCATACTGAAAGCCAGTAGTAAAAAAAAACCAATAGCGTCAGGACATAAAAACTCAACAAGACAGAAAAACTGATAAGACGTATAAAATTCCAAAAGCAACCAGTGTGAATAACGCTTGAGTTAGTAGTGAGGAGCAAAAGCATTTATGCATGTTTAATGCATCAAAGGCAGCAAAAATTTGTTAGACAGGCACATACATACATACATATGTCCATTAAGCTGTATACAAGCATATACATACCATATATAGCAAAAATGGCTTAAATGCATTACTGCCTCATTCAATTGTTTGGTATTCATTTGTGCAGCAAGTGGTCGACCAGCTGCTTTGATGTACCGTTACTGCTTCCTATTGATTTACTTGGTTAAGCGTAGTGTACATTAACATACCAGTATGTAACGACAGTTGTCGGACCATTCTCAAAGGCAGTAGGCCAGCCAGTTTATTGCATATATTCATGTAATGCTAGCCATATAAGCACATAAAGGTCTAAGCTTTTGAGTAATTATACGCTTTTTGTCCTAAGTTACTTTATAAAAGTTTATACCGTATGTAGATGAGGGTTAGAAGGTTACATACACTACAGTTGCGTGCTCATATAGTGAGTTTCGATATTAAGTACTCGTTTTTATTTTCAAGAAGCGCGTTTTACTTGACTTTTTAGTTTCTTCTTTGCAGTTTGACTTCGCATTTTTACTCACGTTCTACTCTTCATAATTTAAAATGCAACGGAATTTATATATAATATTAAGCAAGTGAAAGTGAAATGGATAGCCGGCATGCAAATCTACGGTTTATTAGGTTAGCTGTAGGTGATCATATTTGTTCCGGAAAAATCCGGCACGGTTTTTTTTTAGACATCGATTTTTTCCATATTATTATTCTCTGAAAATCGCGACGTATAATAGTTGAGAGATCAACACAGTTTTATTCAATTAATTTTTTTAATTTAATTTCTAAGCCCGGGTCGGCCGGGACGCTTATATCGGAATCTGGGCTGTCAGCTTAGGTTAGTTTAAGTAACAAGAAGTGTATAAAATATTTCAAGTGCGGTGGAAAATATTAATTCCACTTGCAATTATTCAAAGATACTGTTCTTTCATACATATTTATTTTTCTCTAAAATTACCTGAAAAGCAATTTCATATCAATAATCTACGTCAAATGATATCACCACTCTTACATTAACATAATGATATACATTTTTATTTGCATATATGAATTGCTTTATAAAACAATATACATATATATTAGTGCGTATTGATACCTAGCTTTTTAGGTCATATACACATATATCAGATAAGTTTCAAAGGTCTTTATGGAAGAAGTTTTCCATATGACAAAGCCAAAAACCGCCACCATGGGTATAGAAGACTTTATTAAGATTAGGTTTTGCGTAAAGGTAGATAAAGGAGTCACCTAACTAAAGCCATGGTGTAAAATATTTGCTATCTTAAATCTTTACCGTAAAGGGAATTTAAATGAAGATATATATATATTTTTTTTTAGAGGGTACACATATTCAGCTCCCACTTTTTTGACGACTTCTGTCTTTTTTTGATCCTAAAAACTGTTTTTATATTACCAGTTCGAATTGACATATACGTAATGTAATGTTTTATATAAAAAAATAGAGCTATTGACAATTCAAAATTTTTCTCAAAAATAAAATAAAAATGTTTTACAAATTCGTTGATTGATTA
Organism: Bactrocera oleae; assembly: GCF_001188975.3. Classification (NCBI taxonomy): domain Eukaryota; kingdom Metazoa; phylum Arthropoda; class Insecta; order Diptera; family Tephritidae; genus Bactrocera; species Bactrocera oleae. The sequence goes on along the minus strand of NW_021678078.1, from coordinate 828,912 downwards.
AAACTCTAATTTAAGTTCAATATAGTAATGATTTTGGTATCCTGTGCATTTTTTGCCCAATTTATTTTAGGACTATTACAACGTTTTATGGCAATTGAATTTTTTTTAATTTTCCAATGCTATTGTAAGTAAAAAAAACACACTAAAATTTCTATGTAGACACATATATAAACATATACTTTGTCAAACTAGACGATATATTTTTGCGTTAGGGCGTTGTGTTTTTCTAACAAACTGCAATTTCTATAAAATTTGTGTGCATAGCATATGGCACTGGAATATCTGTTGTTATTTTCAACATTCGCATGTGTATTGTTAATCCTTTGTTACTCTGGTGAAAGTATTAAGTTTTTTTAGATTTTTAGGGTAAAAAGATATTTCGAAGAGTTTATAAAAAAAAAAATAAAAAAACATAGAATCGGTATCTACATCTGTACATGCGCATGCAAAACATTGTAAATAGTAACCGGAGCAACTCTACTTAAATTGATTTAATTTGATGCATAGAAAGCATGTTGTTGCCCATCGTTATTGATGCTTGACTTCCTATAGCCCATTTCTTTGGAAAAGCTAATATGATTAAGCACATATTTATACTAAACATGCGAAGTCCGAAACGAGTTCTTCTGCAAACATAACATATACTATATTGCTGGTACTTCAATTATCGATAAATTAACTTGCAAAATATCGTAGCTTTCTTTTTTAGTTCTTCATGGTTGCTGGAAAATCAATCTCATGTGTTTTTAATGAAACTAAAAATAGTGGAAATTACTAAAAATTTATTTTTTTACATACATTTTAAACTATAATTATTAAAATAAAATATTCAATTCGAATTTTGAATCAAATTTTCATCACTTTAAATAGAATAATAATAACAGTTTAACATATATTTAAGTATTCATATATGGTAGTTACATATATAATTTCACCATATCCTGGAGCATTATATATAACATTCACACATAATTTTCCTGCAATGCTTCAACTCTCACGCAATGCTAAGTAAATGTAATATTTTTATATTTGCACGATACCTAGCTAATGCTGCACAAAATACTTACAGTACAAGCAAAACGTGCACTTTTTTCTACTAAGTGAATAAAAAGTAGTTGTCACTTAATCTACTTTTTTAATATCGAGTGCTCAGAGCGCAAAGAGCCAAGAAGCATAAATAAATGTGCGAAAATATATTGCTGCATTCGCACAATGTACTTGAGGCAAATAAAAAATGGTACTTTAGGGAGTGCATTAAAAACAGCGATTGAGGACAAGTGCTTGACTATATGTTTTACTCATTGCTTACGTGGTGCTTTTAACGATTTGCTCGCACACACACACAAACATAATTATGTAGGTCTCGGAATTACACATATATTTTCTTTAGTTCAAATACTTTGCCTGACTGTGTTTGTGTGTGAGCATACTTTTATTTGCTTTCTGTATGAAATCGAACGATTTGATGGCTTTTTTATATCTTAAAACTTTTGTTTTATCGACATTTTTTATGTTTAATCCGCTTTATTTACCTTTTGTATGCTTTCATGTGGAAAATTGAAATTTTGCTTATTTACGCATCTGACACTATGTCCTAACCCAACATAGGTCTTTTCACTTAAGAACCCCTTATGTATTACTATGCGAGAACACATAGACAAATTTGGAAGGGCTAAGTTTAGGTGTAGTGGAACATTTCATACTCTTGCGACTTGTAGGGATTAAAGCCGGGCAAATACCTGCGGGTGTTGGCAAAACTATATTTTAAACAAGTAAGGACTGGCTAAGTTCGATCGCAACCGAACATTTTGTACGCTTCCAATCTGTATGATCCAAGCCGAGGAATTACCATTAGGTGGTTAAGGTTTGTTAGTTATATAGAGTCTGGGGCAAGTTTTCACATGATTTGATTTATGAATTGATGTGAAAAAAACACGCTCTCTTAATTTTATTCAGATAACTAACATTTTTGCCGATATATGCTGTATAAAGTAAACCGGAAGTTCGAAAATCTTTCTGTTAGGTAGTATATGGGGACTAAGGGGATTTGATTCAACCCATTTTTGGCATACAGGCCTACCATTATCAGGAAAGGATTCGCTCCATATTTCTAATTTGTGTTATATTTATTTATTATATTTTAAATTGTGTTATATGGAAAGTAGGCGTGGTTTTTGTCCGATTTCGCCTATTTATGCACTATAAAATAGAAATATGAGAAGAATGTTATATCTCGAATTTGATTGAAATCGGTTAAGCATATCCCAAGATATGGGTGGGCGGTGCCATGCCCATCGTTTAATCTTGACACCAGCTCATATAAAGTCCTCTCTTACCATATCGGCTGCAAAATTTAATGTGTATGGCGTATTTATTTATAGTTTTATCAACCATTTAGTAGTTTTTACCAAAATCGTTATTTGGAGAGAGGGCAGGGTTATAATGCGAATTCAGCCATTTCCACAGAGTGGGTAAGAATGCCAAAAAGATTTGCCCCGAGCGAATTTTGTTATTATAGCTTGAATGTTTTAGGAGATATGTACAATAAACTTATTAGAGGGCGGGGCACGTCCAAATTTTCAAAATGTCTTTTTGATTTTTATGCCGCCTATAACATTTTCGTCTTTATTCAAAAGCACTATAACCAGTACTGTATTAAATAGTTAATAATAAGACAATTTTATGTATATATTGCCACAGCAATGAATGGCCGGGGTCGCCTAGTATAAGTATGAAAGCTTTTACTGTAAAAGCATTTCTTTGTTGTTTTAAACCTTTGTTTCATTTTTGGAAACCTTTAATTTACCTTTCATACACTTTCCTGTGAAATTTGAAATTTTAGTGCTCACTTTACATATTTATATTACTTAACCTAACATACGCCATTAATTTATGAAGTCTTATATGTAACGGGTGATCCAAGTAGTGGTACTTTTTCAATAGGCGACTTGGCGCAACTTGTGCAGAAACTGAAGCCGCTCGACCTTACAAAGCGACATCGCTTCGCTCTATGGGCTGTTGAAAATTTCCCAGAAGATCCGATGTTTTCGAGCCAAATTGCCGCATTTAGGATGGAGAGCAGCCTCAAGAGATTGAAAAGTTGCCATTTGATCCAGAAAAATCAACGGTTTGGTGTGGTTTCTGGGCTGGTGGAATCATCAGTCCATATTTCTTTAAAAATGCAGCCGGTGAGAACGTAACTGTCAAGGGTGACCGTTATTGCGCCATAATAACAGACTATTTGGTGCCTGGAATGGAATCTCGTAATCGCCACTTCCCGCATATCGAATCAATCAATGGATTTATTGAGAGAGCACTTCGGTGAGCAGGTTATTTCACGATTTGTAAAATCTAAAGTCTATGCGAACAAGCTCGCTTCGATTCAGGCCTTGGAGCGAGTGTCATTCGCCAGTTATCATTTCGACGAGTCATCAAAAATTGGACTCAACGGATGGACCATCTGAGACTACTAGCTGCGGCTAACATTTGAAAGAGATAATCTTCAAAAAATAAATGACAACGAATGTTTTTTCGAATGATAAAAAATATTTCCGATTAGATTTGAATTTTCTGTGTGGTTTTCTTGAAAAAAGTAGGGAACCTCGAATTGGATCACCTTATATATAAAGACGTTTTTAAGGAATTAACCTGCTAGCAGCGACTACATTCTTTTTATATTCATATATACATATGTTTTCAGTCCTTGCTGTATTCTATTGCATATATAAGTACAACGATTTAAAGTGTTATGTTCTTTTCCGTTTACTTACGCTTGCATATTTTATTACCAAGTACTGCCCAAGGACACGTTGTTAAGGACGTATGCATAGTTGACATAAAAGTTGGAAGTACAGACAATATGAGAGAAATATAAAAATTAAAGTTGAAAATAAAAATTGAATCAAAACGTCGAAAGGTTTAAAAGTGTTTTATTTTCTTCAATAAGATACATACAAGTTGCATATGCTTATTGTAGACTGTCCCAGATGTTAGCAAATGTATGGGTCATATTTATATTTATTTAATAATAATTTGGAAAAATTATAAATACGTTCTATGAAAGAATGTTGGAGACGAAACAGAGTTGCAAAAATGAGATAAATACATTCAAACATTGAATAAAGTATCAAATGATAACAAAGATGCAAGTTATAAAAGTAAAACCGATACAAGAAATGGTCAAATAGAAGTAATGCTAATAATCAGTAATGTAAATAATCATTATATAATTTGAATCTCAAAATGAAGATACAGCGAAGCAGATATGGGAGGTTAATAAAAAATTTATTATATTTGGAGTGTTTACCTGTCACCTGTTTTTTCGCAATCTATTGTAACCAATAATCGTCTCTTTATTGACAGCCTTTCTCTCTGGAATATGACAGAAATCTTATAACTTTTGTTAATTTAATCTTACTAAAATTATTTTTATAGTTATATATATATTAAATCGGCCTACCGCTCCATTAGTACAAATAAAACAATCCTGTATGGAAAATATTATTATAAGTATTTTTTCCAGTCAAGGAATGAAGAAAATAGGAGAGCGAAGAGCAGTGCAACCATGTTTTTTTGCTGTATTTACTCTATGTTCACGATAACTTTTTTTCTCTCTGTTTATTTTCGTTTGATTTATTTTTTATGCTTCCTCTTCTTTCACTCAAAAGCCGCACTAAAGTTTAACACGTACAGCAACTTAATTTGTAAAAATGCAAATGAACAAAAAACTGGTGAATTTCTATGCTAAAAATCAGAAGAAATAATATTTAGTATTCAAGTAGCGTAAAATAATCAGTAGAACAGGAGAATAGAGATTTCAACTTTCGCACTTTTAAGACACTAGAAGCGCAGAGTAGAAGAATAGCGAAAGTACAAAGAAATATATAATTGATCACTCTTTACCGCTCTCATTATTGGTCATAACTCTGAAGTCACACAAAAGTTTTCGCGCACTTTCAATCTGCTGAAATCAAGATCAAACTTCTTGTATCCTGTGCAACCAAGACACTTGCGTATTACGTATGCGACCAGCTCAAGTTTGGTCAACGTGATTTTTATATAAATTTCATTGTTATTGCAAAACTATTTCCGCATTTGACCCTTGTATCGGTAAAGTGGGTTTTCATGAAATGTGTTTGCCTGCGACTGACTGCAGTTCAATATATTGTGTTTGCAATGCTATTTTTGCAATTCCCTTTTCCAAATTTTCTTTCTACACTTAACCGGCCTTAAATAGCAAAGCAATTCATTTAAGCTGCAACAAAAAGAACAAAATTTCCAAACTCGCTCATATCCACATTATTTATTATATGCACATACAAAAAAATATCTATACATAGTTTAAACATTTTCTTGACAGAATAAGAATGCAAATAGCTAGATAAAATAGCAGTAGTCAAAGTGTGGAGTGCACGGAAAAACTCAAAGAAATGAGAATGAGATACAGAAAAGTGTTTAACATAGAATAATAAGCATTGGTTAGCCACCACAAAGCGGTAGGAGCACCTCCGGTTTGCCATAATAAAAACAAAGAGTTTACTGCAACTTCAGGCAGCAGTGAGGTATTTTTTGTGGTTCGAATTGCTTTTGTGGCTATTATGGCTTACCTCTATTTGGGCACATCTATGTGCAAGTCCAGCAAAGAGAAAGGAAAAGCTAAGTCGACTTTGTTTCTTGCTAGTCCTACATTTAGTATTTTCTTTGCGGCTCCAGCGTTTAACATTTTATTTGAATTTTCAATAGTGGTTGCAATATTTTTCTATTAAAGCTTTTTTCATTTACCATTTACTGTTGCAGGATATTTAAATTTCAAGATTTTTCCTCTGTTCGTATTTGTAACTGTAATGTAGGCAGTATCTGCACTAATATTGTACATAAATATCTATCTACTTAGAATTTTTTTTCGTATCAATATAGCCAGATTTCTATCCCTTTCAAATCTCAAATATCACCACAACTCATAATAACCATTTGCAATTTTTCGCAAAAATATATATTCGAATCACATAAATTACATCACAATCTACTTTTACATAGGCATCGCATCAGCAGAATGCAGCTGCTTACACATTAGCTTTTGAATTTAACTCTATAAACGAGAGAGTATCACGTCACATCATACGCATATGATGATATGATATTAGATCGTATGACATCATCTCAACATATTAACTCATCTCTCGTCATATATGTGATATGATAATGCCATGTGATATGACTTTGCAATATCATATCACATTAAAAACCGTCCTCAGATTTGGATTTAACGGTTATCGTTCGGAAAATTGTTGCATCCTTCTATTTACATGGAACGTATTGGTCTTCTCGACAACAACTAAAACATACATATTTACCTTGCTAAATCCTATCTTCATGTAATCGGCTTAGATAAATTCTAGTGCTATTTTTGAGTGCTCGCTACATACCCTTAGATTATAAGAGCGGAGACACTTGATAATTCATATTAGGATTGAATGCTAGCAAACTTTTAAAGCAACCTGCAACCAGTATTACAGGCTATTATATATTCGCCATATCAATATCTATAGGTTTAGTTGTTACAGCATACCGTGCATATGTGCATAGGATATTTGAGCAATATTGATTTGATGCTTGCGTATTGTTACGCAACAAGTGAAAAGATAGGACAAGCACACAAAAAGAGCACATAGCTCACATAAAGGTAAAATATAGTGGAAATTGTAAAAAATGTTGAAGAAAATGTAATTGGGTCAAACAATAACAAGCCAATAACGATGGTATAGAAAGCAAGCATTGTACCACAGAATATGTTGACGGTAGTAAAAACTAGATAGTGGAGAAAAAGAGTGAGACGTAAAAATGGCATAGAGTAACAGCGATAGTACACCATAAAATGAGTTGCTTTGTAGATGAATGCACATGTGTGATATAAAAAAATCGAAGTAATAAAAAGGTATGTTTACATAAGTGCTAGTCGTACATATTTATTTATTGCATGTACAGTGGTTGGATTTAACATTACGTTAAAATACTGATTGTTGTTTGCATATATTCTGTGCAGTTGGCGTTTTTGCAGTAGATAGTGCTCTTGGCATAGCAAAAAAACTGAGTGGTTGCTGTTTGGCTTCTGTTCTTGATTGTGTTCAGCCGCTCTTTGTTGCGTAGGATAGTAGCGGAAACTCATTTATAGGGATTTGGCGAAATTTCAATAAAGATGTAAGATTAAATTCTTAAATTAATCATTAAATTCCGAAGCATACATTTTGAGAACTAACAAAGGGGCTGGACAGTGTTGATGTTTTTTTTACATTGTAAATGAAGACGTCAAATTCGTTAGCAAATAAAAATGTGTTATATAAAAATTAGAACACTTAAGGAAAGGCTAAGTTCCGGTGTAACCGAACATTTGATACTCTTGCAACTTGCAAGAATCTAAGCCGGGAAAATACTTGCAGGTGTTGCAAAAATTTAATGTATATGGGGGCTAGGGAATATTTTGATACACTTTTATCCAGTTCAGCTATCAAGTCAATATTAGACCTCACAGGCTTACCGATATGTCATATGCACTGGGGTTCACATATTTTGTGTCTGGTTTACTTTGATTATATCGTGTCACGTCTATTGTTCAATATTTGTAATTTTTGTACCTGCTCTTACATATAAAACCCTTCCCTACCATCCTGGTTGTGTCTTTTAATGCTTGTGGCTCATTTATTCGGTGAGTGCTTCTCAGAAAATGTGGTTGACTTAGCTTCAGCGATTTGGAAGATATCTAATTTAACCATCTAGTCTTTTCAGTTTCAACACTTGAGTCAATAAAGAGGTCATCTCCTGGCAAATTGTTCCAAAGTAACGCATCCCTTGATATTTGCGCTTTAAGCGAATTGAGGGGTTATGAAACCGATTTTCTGAAAAATATATATATATAAATTTGATCAATTTATAAAAATCATTTATTTTTATTTTTGTATCATATAATTGTGCATTTATCTTGTTGATCTTTAATGCAATTTTCGACAAAATTTAATTTTAGGTGATATATTTATTGTTTTCTGTAATGCCAAAGTATTCTTCTGGATTGTCTCAGAAATGAGAAGAAAAACAGAAAAAATGTGTTAAGATGCGGTTTCAATTTGGCTTCTGCAAAAGTGGGACGATAATTACGGAAGTAATGAGATGTCCATAAAGATCTGTGATCGCGCATTTACAGACAACTTATCTGCGCTCGAAGAGAACAGGTGTTTAAGATTACACTGCATTAGGACTAGTGTGGTTTCCTTTATTTCAAACAAGATGATATGGTTTGATTACACGCTTATAGCTCTTTTGATCAGTACTGTTTCTCTTTTACCAAAAGAAATGCATATTTACTTCTCTTAAAGATGTCGTGTATGACTAATATGGAAATCATTTCACTCTAAAAATGAATTTAAGTTTTTAAATATAATTTTCATATATATATAAACAATTTTTTGAAAAATATTATTAATATTTAAATTGTACGAAAAATTAATTTGGCATCTGTATTTCTGTACTTTAATCTACACCAGACTCTACCATCGATCTAATATGTGGAGTGAAACTTCGTCGCTTTTGGCAGTCACAAGTTTTTATTTTTCATTACAAATTCAATAACAAACAACAATTTAAAACTAATTGAAAATCGTTACTGGCAACGGAATTACGCAACCGTAAAATCACAAAGAGCTGAGGTGCTGATGGTTGTATCGCCAACAAGGGCAATTATAATAATAAAACAACAGCTGTTGCTTAGCGATATGTGTATATATTGATTAAGGTGTCCATTAGTTTCTAAGTTTATTCTTTTTTGCAGAAGATTGAACTTCAAAAAGGTACTAACCTAAGCAGGCTCTTTATTTTCAATTTATATCATACTTCTTTACCTATGTACTGTATAAAACATGGAATTTTTTGATTCTGTGTTGCTCATACGACATGGAGTACTGTATGAATACAGTAGATTTGGTGCATAACTTTGATTGCGTATAACTTTTAAAGGAATTGCTCTATGAAAAAAAATATGAGATTATTTTGTAGAGTAGAAAATTACGTATTGAAATATTACTATTTCAAAGTTCACGGTTTGGAGATAAGATTTTGTTTGCAAAAGGACAACAAATCCCATATAAAATGCATGAGAAAAGTAAAATGAATAAGACACCATTAAAATTGGAAACAAAAACCTTGTTTACGTAGGATCCTATTTCCTTTGGACAAAAACTAAAACTTTGGGTGGTGTTTGCAAAAAATAATTTACTTGGGAAATAACATACACCTTAAAATTCACTGTACTTAACACATAATGTCACTTAATTGACTTATTGTTCTTTACAAAAAATCACTGCCACATGTTGAGAACAAGTGAAGTCAAGTACGCAATTTTAATGAATGTTTGTACAAGCATATATGCAGATATAATAAAATTATGTTTTGTGCATTTTTATAAATATTATATTTCATTAATTATATGGACGTTTATAAGTGATATATAGCCAATTATTAGTTACATTTAATATTAAAAGGAAAAATACAAATAAACTGAATTGTCCTATTATATGCAGATCATTCGTGCGTTTATTATTCGTAAATAATGATCAATTACTGGAATAAACCAATTATCAAATATCAAAATTAAAAATGACGCATACAACTTTGGGCTCGATTTGTGGCATTAAGGCGAGCGATTCTACTAACAGTTATTTCAAAAGTCTGCACGAGATTATACATTTTCGAATCATATACATTTGTAAATTTTTTTTGCTAATACTTGTATACAAATTGAATAATTATATAGCATACAATTAGCTCTTAATTTAATTAAAAAATTCCGCTCTATATAAACCAACGTCAACTGTACTTTCTATATTGAAGTCACCTTTCACAAATTAAACAATTTCAATTTAGCAAAATGCTAACAAGCGTTAAAGATGATAGTGCTAACGAAACGCTAATAGCATAATGAAAACAACACCAAAAGTGTATTGAACACACTGCTACTCAAGTGTGATGACAGCTGTTCAACTCTCTCAAATTTCTGCATGATTGCCCAGCAATTCACGTAACTGTGCAGCTCACCTTTGGCAGCCAGCTAATACTCATCAAGCGCAAGTATTTGTAATAAGTACTCGTAATAGCATTTAATAATTAAAGTGGAATTGTGGGCAAATAAGAAAGCGGTGGAGTAACATGCTTTGACATACATACGATATTGAATAGTTAATTTTAATTAATAGAGGTGGTGAATTGTATTTACTTTATTGATAAAAGGCAAAACGTGTTCTAGATGGATCACCTCTTATATTAAATTTTCATAAATGTTGTTTTTACCATCATTAGGTAACGAGAAAAAGTTGTGTGAATTCTAACCAATGCGCTGGTTCTGGTTGCTTTCATCTTAAAGCATCAATATCATTCAATGTAATATTTTCTCGATTTTCTAAGGTATGGGAAAAAGGAGGAAACAGGCCATGAAGAAATGTATACACAAAACATGAATACAGCAACTCGCGAAACTGAAAAAAAGGTGAAAAAGTGGGATCTACTCATCATTGGAAAATGTAAGTGAATGCTTTAAAATATGCATATGCCTTAACTTTACAGCAAGTCTTTATTTTTTGCTACAGACATACTTTAGTTGGTTGAAAAGGAATGTGCTTGAACTCCACACCGCAGGTGGCTGCGCTTAGGCCGTCATTAAGCGCATTGTGCTCCCAGGTGGTAACAAAAATAAGCCTTGTCCAGCAACCCTTATGCCTAGAATTAGGAGGGTTTTGTCTGTCTGGTCTGGTCCACCATGGCCATAATCCCAATGTAATTTTGTGGTATGCCCTGTGTTGCTAGTGTTCTAAGACCCGAGGTGTTCGCCTTGGGTTCATTACTTAAAACAACCCTTAACCCCTTAAGCCTTGCCATATATTTCACTTGTCTATGTATTGGTCGGACGTCGAGGATAAACTAGAGTATACTTGTTGTATAGTTTTCATTGCCTGTTCCAGAGGTATATGGATTTTCGATAATGATCATTGTCATACCGTAGACAAGCTTTATGATTATTATCTCTTTAAATAGCGATGAAATTCATAGAAAATAAACATCTGTGACGTTCGCAAAGTGTAACTATTTAATAATATAAAATTATATACAGTACAGGAGTATGGGATTCCCAATAGTTTTTTATTCCTACGAATACTATTACTAACTCTTCCACTGTACCAAGCTCGGTTCCTTGATAAACTTCACTTTAACTTAAGCACTTACTTGTGGAAGAAAAACCTGAACAATCTATATGAAAAGTTCTCGCTAGGATTTCAAGCTGGACAAAATTAGACAAGAGAGTATATCCGCTTAAATCTCTAGGAACCTTGACGTTAGCCACAAAAAAATACAAAAGCTAAGAAATTAGGTTTTAAGATTATACAGGTGGCTTTCACTTCTCTCTTACCGAGCTTCGAGCTCGGTCTCACATTGCTACGCATTCCTTTTGCAATATTTGAAATTGCCTTAAAACAACTGCAAAAGCAACGTGGACTACTCCCTGTGCAATTGCGACAATTGTTCAGAAAACTTTTCTAATTTAAATCAAGTCGTTTCCTTAATTTCCTCTTAATTCGTTGGTGTTGTTTATTACATTTGTATTCGTTAAATTTTAAAGAAATTACAATTTCAAACGGAAATAAAGAAAGGGGAAATTTAATGTCTTGCTGCAAAGTCTTATTTCATGGACGACTGCCAGCCACATACTGAGCCACATGGACATAACCAAAAACTCTAAGGAATATATTAAAGGGTTTTACTCTTTAAAGCTTTTGAGCAATTTTTATTTGGAATTAAATATTTGTTTTTTATTTGATGTCCTTGGCATATGTATTAGAGATTTGATGGAAAGTATTTTCACTATGGGAATGGCGATATCCAATAAGCGTTTGAAAGAAGAAAAGCATTGAGCGAAAGTTTTTGAAATGAAAATGAACTTTTATTTAGCAAAGGCCTGTTACATTCAGCAGAATTCTAAAAAAATATTTGGAAAGGTTTTCTGCAGCTTCAACAACAACAACAGCATAGCTTACAAGAGATATTAACGGTTGAGGTGCGTGTTAATAATATATAAGTTCACCTACTTTTTCATTCAGATAATACACAAAATGCTTACAATTCACAACAATTAGGGTTGAGGAAAAGACAAGTCCATTAGGCAAGAACGCCTAATTAAAATTGAATGTTTTGAAGATGGGTCATTAAATGGATTAATGTATTCATAGTAAAGTTAATGTTTAACCCCTCTTGAAAAAAAATATATAAAATTATTTTATTTTCTTTATTCTATTGTATTATAGCCTGGGAATATTCAATAAAAACTGCAATGCAACTACCAAGCAGAAACACTTTAAAGGTCTAGCCTTTTAAAATGTTGAGCTCACAGTCTCCACTGATAAAGATCGATAAGAACAAATTTGCAGACAATGAACTTCTAATATGTCACTTATTTGTTCACACTTCTGCTTTAAGATAATCTTCTCCTACAAAAGCTCAGCTGTACTCGTATATACATATATTAGCTAAGACAAAAGTAAGGCAATTCTAACATTTGTGGCAAAGACTGGAATTGTCATCAGCATCATTTGCAGTAACAACGACCTTAAACAGCGCAATCAACACAACCACTAAAACTGATAAGCGCTATGTCTACGCTAACACCAATCTGTGCAAAATAAAATTTCCCAGACGCATTAAAATGTCAAACGCTCGACACTTCCATTACCGCGTAGTTGGGCAAACAATTCAGGAAATGCAAATCATTTCACAACATTTCAACGGAGTAGTTTCGTAGTGCAAAAGTATGAGCGACATTAACTTACTTAGGAGTTAGAGGGTTCAGAGAACGCAATGTGGATGTGTTTTTTAAAAAGTGGTGTTTTTTTATAAAGTGGTGTTTGAAATGTGTAACAACGAAAAGTCATGTCGCTCAATCTCTTTGGGTGTATTTGAAGTGAATAACTTTTATAAGGCATACATATATATTGACTTTTCTACGATGTCGTATGCGTAGTACAACTACTAGACGTGGTAAAAGCTTTCATCTTTCGCAAAATTTTCCACTGTTATCTGGTAAAGATCAGTGAACATATTGGATATGGTATTCTGGCCATTTGTCCAATTTGCAATAAAGAAGAACCTAAAATTAAGAAATTAGTAAAATTAAACTTCTTGACGCACCACCCGACTTAGTTATAGATATTTATAATTATACCCTAAACAGGGTATATTATGTTTGCCACGAAGTTTATAACACCCAGAAGGAAACGTCGGAGACCCTAAATAATCAGCATGATGAGCCAAGTTGATTTAGCCATGTTCGTCTGTTCTTATATATACGATCTAGTTCGTCATCCCAGTTTTTGAGATATCGATCTTAAACAAAAAGCTGCTCATTTGCCGGAATGGTCGATATCGCACCATTATAGCATATAGCTGTCATACAAACTGAACAATCGGAATCATGTACTTGAATGGAAAACTTTTTCATTTGACGAGATATCTTCAGGAAATTTGGGGCGTTTAATTATGTAAGACAAAAATGGAATCGCCGAAGAAATTTTTCTTATCGAATCAGTATACCATAAAGCTGCCATACAAACTGAACGATCGAAATCAAGTTCTTCTAAGAAACCTTTTGTATTTGTGAAGGGTAGTACAGCTTCGGTGCTACCGAAGTTAAGGTTTTTTCCTCTTTCAACAAATTTTTTTTTTCTTACTTCTTCACCCTTTCATCCACTTTGTAACAGCCATGCTCTAGAATGGCCATTTAATAGTTTGTTGCAAGCATTAATATTGCCACAGCTGGTCGGCAATGCAAACAAAAAGTGACATTAAAAGCAAAAATGATGAAACGAAGTAGAACCACAGCCCAGACTCGTATAAACAGAACACAGAATAGACTCGTATAAAGTATAAGAACAAAAAAGTTATAATGCGAACGTACTTAGCATACATCTACTAAAGGTTAACATTCCTCCACTACACTAGCCGGTGCATGTTTTTACACACTAGCGCTTTTTAAAGTCTTTGCAAAAAGTATTCATCCGAAAGTAAAAAAGTAAATTACGCGTTTTGCGTCAAATTATATTTGCCTTTCTACACGTTGAAAATTTCACACCAAAGTAATTGTTCACAGCGGCTTGCAACGCCTGTCGTTGGTGCTGTCGGACTGAGTTTAGTTTCCTACAGCACTTTACCACACCCTTTTTGGCTGCCAAAACGTTTTTTGAAGCTGTGTTGAGTAGGGAAACGAGCAAACAAATTAAGACAGTTTAAAATAACGGAAGTATTATTGAAAACTGGAGCCAAATTAACTAAAGTCAAGCGAGTAGTTACAATGCAGATTTGAAGACCATTTTACGAACAAACGTACGAGCTTTCTACGTAGTCTTTTTAGTTAAATTGATCTCTTCCGACGTTTATAGTCAGAGCGTTGTCGTGGTTATACCACAGTAGCTTCGAACTAATTTTCAAAAATCAGTATAACTACACAGCTTGCTTGAATTAGCTCCAAAAGCTTATAAGTTTCATAAAATTACTATTGCCAAAAAAAAACCCCTAATTTTCAACTATTTGTTGAAGAAACCACAAATGTTCTCATTTTCAATGTGACTTATCTCTGCCCAATTTGGAGGTAACTATTATTGAGCGAGTCTTACTAGAAAAGTGTATTTGGTAGCCTTCGATTATGTGTCCCTTTATATCAGCTTTTTTATCACTAACTAAAAAATTTGGATCTTTTAAGTAGCTAATAACCGTCACCATTAAAAATGTGCAATTTTTCCTTTTTTTTTAATGTTGCAACTAAAGTAAATACTTTTAAGTATTGAAAAAAATGGTTTTTTTTTTTTCTGGGTTGTTGATGTTTTCCGCATCCTCATTGTGTCCCCACAGCAATGAAATGTGCCACTTGCAGGTCACTAATATATACATTTATATACCCAAATTTGTTGTCTATACACATTAAGAAAGCAAAAAAAGTGCACAAGGATACTATTAAGGATTAATAATAATATAATTTATAATAATTTATAAACTTAATATTCACTAATTAAAACGTCAAGTTGCAGTACAACATTGAATGTCGTTATTCGAAGTGTTGATTGTCAAGCGGGCGCTGAAAGAGTACGCAACTTTTGTATATGTATGTAATCATAATTTTAATGAGAAAAGTTTAAAATATACCAACCTGGTCTGGAGGTAAACCTCACGCAAAAATAAATCGGTTTAAAAAGTTCAACACAGTTGTACTAGTAGTCTTATTTACATAAATCTTTAAAGCAGTTCGCATTGTTAAAAACAAATTTGATACATAAAAACTTATTTATTCTATAAACGTCTGTATCGCTTACGAACAGACGCCGTTGAAAACAAAAGATGTATGAAAATATTTTTACTTTTTCCAATTTTCAGCCTCTTTGTCTTTTCACGACTTTTCCTTGACTTTTTCAACTGCGAAAACTTTGTTTATATCGAACCTGTCATGCATAAAATATCGTATTGTTTATGCGTGCTTTTAGGCGCGCAAAAGTCAATACACGTACAAAGGGCAAATCGAAAGCAAAAGCATAAATGCAAAAGTTCACATTCTGCCGCAACAAATCGAAATGCATAGATACTCTGTGAATTTTGATTATTCTGATTGAATTGTGTGTTAAAATTTTTTTGGCAATTTTTCTGAAATTTTACTTTTGGCTTGCGTTATTCTTCATCATAGCATACCATACTCTTACAAAATGTTGCTACAGAGTAGAATCGTTTTGTTCGCGAGTTGAATGCCGAATGACAGTCGGTAATTTGAGCAAAAATTGAGATATCTCAACAAAATTGAGCTTCGTGGCACCCAAGAGGGCTTGGCATTGCAGATGAGCGTAGTCGGACTACTGCCTTGACCACAAACCGTTATTAATCAAAAACTATAATGTGCCATAACTAAGCTCCACAATAAGATACAAGGATGTTTTAAAGTACAACGAATTGCATTGACAGTAAGAAAATTGGTGAATTCGGATTATAGGGGCTATACCCACTCCCCATAAAACCGATTTGTTAAAAACCACGAAAAATGTAATACTCACTAGCTAAACATATCAGAGACATTAATTTTATACATTAGATGCGACGAGAAGGCTTTATAGGTTAAAATTGGACAATGGGCGTGGCACTGCTTACACTTAGGAATCCCATATCTTCGGACCTAATCGACCGATTTCAACCAAATTCGGTACATTACATTACTTCGATATGTTTATAGCGCGAAAATTGGCGAAACCGTATAACTCTATTTTGAATTCCGTCTGATTCTTTCACTTTCCACTATACCAATTAAACAACAATGAATATAGGTAGGTAAGAGCATCGACCCTTCGGGCTCAATTAGCGCTAAATGCCACTCTGCTTTTGGTACACTATTCGTAAGAATTTTTAATATTGCTGTCGCCTTGTAGTGCTCTACATAAAACATGTTTTCAAAATGACCAATGCTCCGTTACGGTGGCTGTAAGTCTATACATATATACCTTTGCTAAGTCTTTAGTTCTTGTCTTGTCATATTTTGGCCATATCTGTTTCACTATCTTACATCTTGTTGTAGATTTTCATCTCTTCTGAGCTATTTTTTCAAATTGCATGTTTAGCTGTCTGTATCCTCCCGTTGTTATTCAAGAGAAGATGCTTGCAGAGTTAGGTATACTGAGGAGAGAGAGATAATAGTATCCTCGGAGTATACCCCCGTCCTTAGTCAGCAGTCCAGTTTGGACCAGTCGTTATATTGTAGTTTGAGATGGTATTCAACTTCCCTACTAAACCCCTTCTCCGTTCACGTCTAGAGAGTATTTTCACCTTGGAAGTCACATAACTCCTCCTGTTCCAACCAACAATCCCCTTAATTCTTATAGCAGAAAGTGTTGCTAAGAATTGCCCTAATGATAGCCGTATACATACACATAACTATATTCGGTTTTAGGTTCTACTTCCTGCTGAGTTTTCTCCTGCATGTGTGATATACCATATACGATTTTTTAATACGTTTCTGTATATTTATTTTCCAGCTCAGTTTGGTATCAATCTCTATCTAGAGATTTCGCCGTGTGTCTTACTAAGCTTATCTTCTAGTCCGTTGTGTGCATCCCAGGATTTTTCTATAATCTCACTGATTGTGGCTGAAAACAGTTAACATACCATTAACACTATATCGTCAGCATAGACTCGTGTCACTGAGCTGTTTGTTGCTATAGTAGTTCTGTTCACAAGCAACTATTATAGATTTTGCAACATGTCCGCCACAGATCTGATTTTTTAGAAGAAGAATAGTACAAGAAGCTCTTCCATAACTACCGATTAAGAGTTTGACTAGCTGATGACAGTCATCATTAAATTCTTGTATATAATACGTATTTCGTATCAATATTTTTAATTGGATTCCTTTAAAAAATCAAAAACAAAACATTGCTGTCATTTTTTTCTGTGATTACAAATAGTTGTTTTGTAAACAAATTTAAAATAATATTATAATGTACATGGATATATATTCATAACCACTTAACAATATTTAATTAAATTTATACGGTCTATAAACAATTATAAAGCCAACAAAATGTTAAAAAGCACATCAAAGGCTTTCGAAAGGTTACACAGTCCTTATTGTGTGGCTTACCTCTAGCACCACATTCCATGTTGTCATTCAAATTGAAGGTTGCAAAAATAAACGGTTAGTTAAAAAGTTAATTACGAAGTCTCGCATGATAGACGGGATTGGATGTGTGGGGTGAGAGCGCGCTGTTTGCTACGTTGAAATGAAGGCTATAATATAGTAGTCTCAAATCACAGAAAATTACAGAATTTCAAAAATTCGGTATTCTTTTAAAAGTAATTTAACGCCGAGATAGTATGCAACTCAAAATGCGGCAGAGAATATATATATATATATATATATATATATCTATCGTGCTTCTCTGTTATAAATTATATTAAAATTTTTATTTGTATAATGTAGACTATGTAGATGTATTTGAAAGGCAACTGCATGAACCGGTAACTAGATTGCACACAATAGGTCGTACACAAAAATCAGTAAAAGGAATCTGAAAACATTTTTTTTATTAGCTTACAATTTTTCCTTTGAAGTGATTATATAAATATATCTTTGTCCTTCACTTTTAATTTGCAAAGATTAATCTTAACTGGTGACTACACTTCGTTAACATTTTATTGTATGCCTTAGTTATCAATTCAGATCTTTAATTTTTTTTGGTTGCCCTTCTGTTTATAAACGTGTTTTATTTGGGAAATTTGTGAAAGCACCTTTTTACTGTATTTTTCTGTCGCTCTTATCAGTCTTTGTCTGCTTGATAACAACAAGAGCCCATTCAACTCACTATAACCGAAACACGGCGAAAGCAATTAAAAACAAGAAAAAACCTTAAATTCAGTTGCACCACAGTTTTAATACCCTTCAAAAACAAAAAAAGTTTCCACACAAGAACATAATTTTGATTGATCAATTTGTATAACAGCTAAATGCTATAGTGGTCCATTATAGGCGGTTCCGACAAATGAGCAGCTTCTTGGAGTGAGAAGGAAGTATGCAAAACTTCAGACCGATATCTCAAAAACTGACTAGTTCGCGTATATACAGACAGACAGACATGGCTAAATCGACTCAGCTCGTCATGCTGATTATTTATATATATGTATATTTTATAGGATATGCGATGTTTCTTTCTGGATGTTACAAACTTCGTGGCAAACCCTGTTCAGGGTATCAAAAATCTGTAAAAGCAACGGTGACCGCAATAAAAAATGTCGCTGATACGTTTAAAGCAGCATTCAATGCAGCTGTTTCGCTACAGTTGTAATGAAAAGATAACTTTGGCGCAGAGTATAAGAAAATATAAAAACAATGTGTTAAGGCATATAAAAAGCAACATTTTGGTTTTTTGGAAAAATATTAACCGTTAACTGTTGGCTCAGCGACCAAGCACTCCATTCGCGTTCAGTCGCTGGACGAACACCACTGCTGAATGTATTTGAGTTTATGCGTTCAGCTTTTAGTTACGACAAAGCAAATCTCTTCTTATTTTTTTCCTATAGTACCCAAAACATAATTAAAATTTAAGCACATTTTAATAAACTACTTTTTGAAGTCAAAAACCTGCCGAAAATTTAATTGCAAACCAGTTTATAGAAACATATAATTTTCGATGTTTTATATTAAATTAGCAAATAAAAAGAGAGTTTAAATACAATTTGGTGTGAATATACGTGGTGATAATGTGTAATACAAGCATGTGAAGCAAATTAGTTGCAAAGTTCAAATAGCCGTGATAATCTACTTGCCTCATTATTTACACCTTTTTGCTTATCTACAGGCGTATACAAGCAAAACGCTGTTACGAAGTCACCATAACGTGTCGGCTTGCTTGGAAGGAAATGGTTTGAGCATCATAAATTATGGTTACTTTCAAGGCGATGTTCGGAAGAATAAGTATTTCTGAGTGCAGTGAAAAAGTTCAAAAGTAAAAAAATTAAGTAACGGATGACGAAGAGGCGCTACAATGTTCAAGTGACTTTAGAAAAATTTGTGCGCAGAATTGGAAATTTTAGAAAAATTGAATTTATCCCACCAAACTCAAAGTTACACATATACAACTATAAGAGACTCTCATTTGTGTACTACCGCTACCAGCTGATAGTAAACATCACGCAAAAATGAGTCGGCTTAAAAAGTTCAAGTCGGTGAAATTAGTATATATATTATATATATATGTAAGAGCATACTTAGTTAGGACTTAAGGCATATATTAAAATTTTTCGCTTTAGAAGAAACTCTGTGTGCAAAAATGTTAAGTAGACTTATAATTTTTTAAGAGTCCCGTCTTTGTCTACTTGAATTTTTTATTGTTCGAAACGACATATGTACACATTCAACATAAAAACTTACTTATCATATAAACGTCTGCGAATGTTATGCACATACATCTTTTAAAATATAATAGTTGTATGAAAATATTTTTACTTTTACCAACTTTTTATTGAGTTTTTAAACTTGGAAAACTTTGTTTATACCGAACCTGTCATGCATAAAATATCGAGAAATTTTGCGTTAAGCATAATTTTAGACGCGCAACAGTCAACATCGGTACAAAGCACAATTCGTTAGGCAAAGCATGAAATTAAAAGTTTACTGTGTGCGGCGGCAAATCGAAATGCGTCATTACTTTTCGATTTCTGATTTCTTAATATTGAGTTTTTCGTTTTGCTTTCAATTTTTGCAGCATGTTATTGCTTGAACTAAGTTTTTTACTTACGGTCTACATTATTCTACATGATATCTACATCTACATGATTCTACACGACATGCTAATATGAGCAAAATTAGTTTAAAATTATAATACCATTGGTTTTGCTAAAACAAAAAAATTTTGTTGAAAACTCCTTAAACTGTATCAATGATGTGTTAAATTATTAGAAAATATAGCATGCTATAGTAAATTTTATTTATTTTTCATATGAAAATACTTGCAATTTTTATTCCAATAATTAAATACAAAATTTTAATTTATTAGCATTTATTATACAGCATGAAATCAAATAACGAGTGTTTAAAAACAAGTTGCAGTTTTATATAAAATAATTTAAATGGATAGGTTTTATTATAATAATAATATTTCCGGCATAAATTCAGTTTATGAAAAACTCTTTCAGAGCAACCAATTCTCTCTTTCATTCGTATCTTGAACTGCAGTCTCATGAGTTGCATGCAGCTTTCGCTTGTTTTACACATTTTTGAGAAAACTTGACAAATTCTCGTTGGAGAATTTTTTTTTTTAATTTCCATAGGTAATAAATAAATCTGAAAATTCCATATCGACATGGCAATAAATCAATTTTATAAAGCTATACTTATATACTGGATTGTGCGTTTATTAAGAGAAAACAAGACCCAGCCGGAGATATGATGTGTGTATTAAAAATTTATTGTTTTAATTTTGGAACTAAAAAATTTTTAAAATTTATACAAAGTAATATCTCATAGAAATTTTTACCAAAATAACGAAAATTAATTGTATATTAAGATATGCAATATTTTAAGATTTTTGTAATGATTTAAAAGTTTCATTTTTCTTTTTTACTTAGAATGTTATTTAACAGTTTTTAATTATTTATGTTACAATATATGACAGTAAAGAGTGGTTGTGAACATTCAGCTAAAGTATTGGAAGCAGTCCACTAAACATGATACCGATGGCTTACAGACAATAATTGATTGGTAACATGCACTCAGCACACGTTGCCCACACTGCTGAGCAACGTTATCCACGCTCCCACACACTACACCAGACATATACATACATATTTACGCACTTAAATTGTACCATATTAACAGCAGCCGGCAGGCAGGCAGGCACACGGCAAGCCGTTAACCATTGTGAAATGTTGCTACTAGTATACAAACACATCGTACAAGTAGTGCATGAATGTATGGGTATTTATGCTATGGGCTATTCACATTGAAATAGGCTAGAATTAGTATCTCCATTCACCGCAGGACAGCCAATTAATGCTAGGGAATGTTGGGCACAGTTTGCTGGTTGTTGGCTGCTGATCGTTGATGTGTAGTTTATATATAGCTGCTATTTGATCCACGGCAGATGTCAGAAGTAGTGGTGGTAGTTATACCGTAGACGTTATACGTAGACTTTTCACGTGATTGACATAATTAGGGGAATGCTGTTGTTAATAATGGTGACAATTACTAAATTGGGGAACATTAAAAACTCGCCAGCTGTAGATGTTAAAGCGTAAATGCTTTACTTCTCTAGTTTACATCGGTAATGGTTTGCTTTACTGCGATTAAAAATATTAATATACTGATATTTTAGTATTCGTTTTGTTATTGCAGGTTGAAAAAGTTAAGTTTTCGACCCTTAATATAGCTGGGCTTATACAATACTTAAGATCCGAAAGTCTCCAGGAATTGTAAATAAAACGATTTATCTTCATCAATATATATTTTATCGCCGTCAAGATATGCTCCTTCTGAAGCGATACACATATGCCTCCTCGATTTCCATACTATCGAAACATGATTTGTATGCGTGGTCGGGGATCGCGTTCAGTTTCGTCTGCGAATTTTCTTTAACGGCCTCAATCGAGTCGAAACGGGTTCCAACGAGTGGTAACTTGAGTTTTGGAAACAAAAAAATCCGTCCGTTGAATACGGTGGTTCATTAATGATATTAAACGAGTTTTTGGTCTTAAAATCGTTCATTATACTCTGTAGCAACATGTTGTACCATGAAACCAGAAAGTTTGCGGAAATTGTTTTTTTTTTCGTAAACGGCCGGAATACTGGGCCAACAATTATCGGAAACTTTCTGATCTTAATACCTAAAAACTTGGAATTGAAATGCCTATTCTGTTTAATCTGTTTTCGTTATTTATTGGCAAAAGCAAACGAATAATAACTAATTCTTACATTGGCTTTGAAGTGATTGCAAGTAGTTTTCATGAAGACATGTTTATTTTCTCATCCCTTTGGTTTTGTTGAAATTTATATATTCAGCTTTTATAAGCGTTAGCGGCTGTCTATTGTCTGCTACTCGATAATGTCTGCGAAATTTTGATTTGTTAATTACTTTTACATAAAATAGCTAAATAAACACTGATACTGGTTCATTTTTACTATATTCGATTGTCAAGTTTTGTGTTCCTTTCAGTACTTGCATAGAGAGGAATTTTCGCTTTCTCATTCTGCTTAAACAGATAAAGCAGAGATATTAAATATCAGTTTTACCAAACCTCTTCTTTGTAGATTCAAAAGTTACTCATACGCCACACATGAACACCTCAGTTGTGCGGTATATGTATTGCATATTAGGGTGGAGCGAAAAAAATTTTTTTTTTTTTGCTAAGCCTGGGGGTAAAATCTGTAGATTATAAAAAAGAAAATGTTTGAACAAAATAAAATTTTTTTTAACACCTAGAGACGGCGCACTCAGTTGTAAAGTAAATTTCAAGTTAAAATTTGTTTGGACAAAAAAATTATAATTTTTGGTTTAAACTCTTCACGTTTATATAAAATACACCGAATTTGACGGTTTTTGAACCAAAATTTGTTTTAACGCTTAAGGAAAGCATGTGGTCATATAAGTCTTGTTTTTTAAACTCCAATAATGACCACAAAAAAGTTTTTCAAGTTGATAAATTTTAATTGGCCAGACGGATTTTACCCAAAGGCAAAGCAAAAAAAAATTTTTTTGACATTACGAGGTCCGTTATTTCCCAAGCTGATTGTTTTTTTGCAAACACCCACTGAAATTGTAGTTTTTGCATTAAAAAGGATCGAACATAAACTAGCTTTTTTTTAAATTAAAATTTTGTAGTAGAATATCTCTTTTCAAAGTTGTAGATTTATTGGCTTAGGAGATAAAAACTGTACTGCAAACGTATTGTAAAAGATCCAAAAATCCCATATAAATTATATCAGAAAACTAACACGGTTTAAATTGCAAATAAAGAGTTTGTTTACGTTGAATCCTTTTTTTTTACCACTATAAAGAGCTTAGATGTATCAAACCTTTTTTTATGAAAACAGTTCTGATCAAAATAAATATGACACAAATGATTTGTTTAGTTCGACGTTATCTAATAATATTTTGATATGGTTTTGTTTCGAAAGTATGTGTAACTACAAAAAAGTTAGCAATTATAGAATTTTACATAGTAACTCTTAATGAATTTGATGAAAACAACTTAGTATTGTTCAAAAAGCATATCTCATCTGTCTTGGATTCACTAGGCGTTGGATGGCAGCGCGTCGAACAAACTATACAAGATGATCGAACGCACTAACAACACTTGCGGTGAATTATTTATTACATATAAGTATAGAAAATACTACTTAAATATTAATTGATTTTATTATTTGATATATCTATGCTAATGACTCTTTGGGGAGTCGTTTCAACATAGAAAATCCCATTATTTAAGAAACTTGCTAAGGCATAATTTTTTCCATATATTTATTTTAACTATAATACTACTATTGCCTACACTTGTATTTTCATGTGCTAAGCTCGTTTTTGGTTCACTTTTTTTGTTCGTTGTGATGCCTGCGGTTATGGGCTATAATAAATTTATGCTTAATATCACCTCGGGGTTAAGCAAGACTCAGCAAAGAGGTTACGACTCTGAAAATCCCTTGATAATAGATTAACAAAAATAAAGAAAAAGTATTTGGTGATAATTTTTGTTTGCTGTCGATTTGCGTTTGGTTTTATTTTTGTTGGACTACGGTATTAAGTTATTGCATAATATTTGCTAGCTACGTAATCCTTTTCAAGCTCATGTGCTTTAAACACCTGAAGAACGAATTATTACCACTCAATTTCCTAGTTACTCAATTGTGTGCATTTTTGTTATACTTTTAAATCTCTTATGAAACATTTGTTAAATTTTTTTGTTGCAATAAACTTAATTCCACATGTTTTCTCTCAAATAAATTGTAAATTGCAGTTGCCGCAAAATTGTGGATTAAAAATTTCAAATTTTTTTTTGAAGGCGGTTTCAATAAATTTCGTACACTTCAGTTTTAAATTCAGTACTGCTATACAAGATGCATGTCAAGGTTGCTGAGCACTTTGCACGCTATGTGACCCAGGTAAAGGTCACAATTTTGCTAAAATTGCAATTTAAGTAAGTACTTGTATATTTGTAAGTATGTATTAATGTGCTTGAAATTAATTTTCTTATAAATAACGTTAGTTAGTCGTGTGCGAAAAAGTTGGAGGTTAAGAGTTATTTATTCCAAAGCTATGTGAAAGTGGTAAACTAGTATGTAAACTTGATACATGTGACCTGCATGAAAGAAAATTCAACGCTCCAACGCATAAATACTCACAGGTATACCTAAAAGGTGTTTTAAGAGAGCGCTTGAGAGAATATTAATTTGTCATAAATGGCGTAATACATGGAATAGAAAATTATTTTACAATGCTATTTTACACGTGCTAATGCCAGTGAATGTACGAGTGCAATTTCTTGTTCTTCGAAACTGTATGTGTCAGTTGAAATGGGTTTTGCATTAATTTTTTCTATTCGGTATTTCAATTCAAGTATCTGAGGCTACTGGAAATTTTTTTTTTTTTTAACCAAAAAGTAATCAAGACAAATTGTGCAACAGTATAACATATTACATTTAGTTTCGGTTAGGTTAGGTTAGTCTGATAGGATAATGAGCCACGTTTAGAACAGTTTTGAATACCAGATGGATTTACGGTACGAAGTCCATGAAGAGTAATCATCCTGTGCTTGACGTAAATTTCAACAGACTTTGTGGCCTCACTAACGCTACCACTTACAGCGCTTCATACCGTGGGGCCGCCAAATGCTTGATATATTGCAGGACAAGTGCATAAGAGATGCTCTATCGGTTTTCTTGTGTCTTGTATTATATTATTATAATAATAAATAAATTTAATAGTAGTAATAAATCTTAGATACGCTGGGTTAAGTTTGCAAATTGCACATCCGTTTAAATTTCGAAGGCATTGAATATAAATAATTCTGAAATTATATTTTACCAACTTTTCTTTTAAGTAATCTGTTATCATAGGAAATAACTTCAAAAGATTTCTTCTATGTCAAAAATGTACCAACTGGCTTCATAGTTTATATATATAAATAAGTATATATAGCACTTGCCCTGCGACGCGATGGTGTTGGCATGGCAAATCGGCGCTTTTCCTCAACATTTACGTACATTGGCTCGTTAAATTTTTACGCCTTTATGCAGTTTCAAACGGTTTATATTCATATATGTTGGTTTTCCTCAAGCTGTGCTACCAAACGTTTGCATTAAAGACGAATTGAACACGTGCCTAGAGTTCGACCGACCAAACATCCGTTTGCTGTGCTAGGTGCCAGAGGTTTCACATTTTTGTTGACTGACTGTGCTACGTCTGCTACTAGTTCGTTAAGAGGACAGGCACAAAGCGAATGTTTTACAGCACTGAGCACCGCTGTGTTTGCTGCATTGCTTCACTTCTCAAATTTCACTGTGTTGTATTTCCTACTTTTAGTTGATTTTTCCTTTGTTATATTTTGTTTTGTGTTGTGCTTTAACTATTTGTGCCGCGTTGAATTACCGTTGTGAAGTTATCGTCGCAGCGTGCATTTAGCATTTTTTTCCTTTTAGTAAAATATGCTTTAAAATAATATAAATTAACTGTTAAAAAACGAATGCATTAAAATATTAAATTCAAAAACTACTAATCACAAGCATATCATGAGGCTTTATATAATTATATTACTTTCTATTTGGTAATTTTATCCGCCACAATAATCTTATTAAATTTTATGGCTTTCTCAATTAACCTATGTCGACGTTGCCAACGTGCTTTAATTAATTAAAAACATTTGCAAGAAAATTATTCTGTTATTGAAATACCTGCCACCACAAAGAAGCATCAAAAATTAAATAGGGAAGCCAGAAAGATATTTAGAGATTTTCCGAAGAGAGCAATAATGGTGAAACCTTTCTGCCCTTTCACTTAAATTTATGCCGTGTGTTTGAGCAAAGGGTGTTTTTTTTTAGACATGTGGTTTTCTATAAGAAATAAAACTCATACAATTTAATGTCATGGCCAAGAGTTTAGCTTTATTATAATAATAAGGGTTTGGCATTATGCATAAAAATTATTACAAGCAAGTGGTTGCCGCGGCTGGCTCCAATAAATTCCACCATTTTTTGCAGCAGTTATGTCATGCGATATGTGCACTTCAACAATAACGCGCTACATATTCACTTCTAAGGCGTCACTCGTCTCGTGATTATCTGCGTCGAAAAAAGAGTTCTCATAACCCCACAAAGATAATAATGTTTAATCGTACTATCTAGGAGGCCACGCCACCAGCCCACGACGCGAGATAATGTTGACCAAAAGTTTCCTTCAATAAGTAGTCGTCCACATCAATATCCCCCAATTCAGACACGAAAAAGTCGTTAATCGTTGCTCTATAGCGTTCTCCATTGATTGTCGTATTACAGGTGGCTTCACTTTTAAAGAAATAAAAACGAATGATTCCCACCGTGCATGGAGCACATTAAATGATGACGTTTCGAGGTTATAACAGCGTCTCAGTATTGGCTTTTGGATTATCAGCTCTCTAAATGCGCCAATTTTCTTTATTAACGTAACCATTCAATCAAAAGTGCACTTCATTGCTGATTAAAATTTTGTTGCGATGCTACGTGCAAACCAAAGCATTATTGTTTAAATTAATTTGTACGATTCGCAAGCGTTGCTTCGGAGTTGGTATGTTCATTATAAAATGGCAAACCAAACTGAGTATAAATCAAGTAACAGCTCTCGAAAGCACTAACCAAGAAGGACGCTGATATTGAAATGCTCGCACATAAATTTTGTCTATGAAAAATAAATTTTCAAGAAAAAAAAGAAAAAGAAAATGGACATTGATGTGCTCTTATGAGTGTGCAAATTAAAAGATAACTCGTGTCTCTCACAATACTTGTAACACGATAGTACTTATGTAGTAACGATGGTTGGACTCCATAGAAAGCAAACATTAGTAAATTGTTAAATCAACTGAAAATTCAAAAAAGCCGTCAAGTTAATATATTTCCAAAGATTTTGCACAGAATGTCATATATGCGTTCTTAAAAGTTCTTTTATAAATAATGTTGGGTGAAACAACTATGCAAAATTCTATCTTTTGTCAAAATTATGTTTTTACTGAATAAATGAAGAAAACAATCATAAATACATTAGCAACATTAAGACTATTTATACCCTGGACCTCGAAAACAACTACCAATTGCCTGATATATAGAAAATGTACATACGAGTATACACGACTTGCCGTTAGACGTGACATTAATGGCGTTGGCATGGCAAGCCAAGCCGGCGCTTTATCACGTCACTTTCCAACGTTTGCTCGTTAAATTTTTACGCCTTAACGAAATTTCAATTGGTTTATATATGTTGTTTTCCCTCCAGCTCTGCTGCCACATGCTTGAGTTGAAGGCGAATTGAGTAAGAACCTAACGTCCGACCTTCCAACCGTTCCTTTGGTATGATAGAAGCCAAAGGGTACACAGTTTTACTGGCTGGCTGACTAGACTGCTTCTCTTTTTGCTGGGTTAGACGACCAAGGAGTGGAATGTTTGGTGCACTGCATACCGCTGAGTTTGCTGCTTTTTATGCAGCACTGCACTCCCTTCTTTAAGTTATTTTTTTCGTTTTTATATTTTAACTCAACTGTTTGAGTCGTGTTGAATTGCAGTTGTGAATTTTCTTTTGTGGCGGGTGTTTTATAATTTTTGGTTTCTAGTAAAATATACTTTTTATCAAATTAACTTTTTCAGATAGCGCAAAATTAGCTCTTTGCATTTCATGTAAGACGAATTCTTTAACTTTTTAAATTTAAAAGCTAATAATTCTACATCTGTTCATATAAATCGACCAAAAAAAAAAAATCACTGTGTCTAAATAGCATTAAAAAATCAAAAAAACAAAATCATATTTAAATGATATATTATATAAAAGTAATTATTGAAAACGTATTGTATTTTAAAATGTTTTTTTTTCTCAAACAGTTAGGCACCCTTAATAAGACCAACGAAATTCCGCCGTTCTTAAAAACGATTTTTACAGAGCATCAATAATAAACAAAACTCAAACTATATTGCTGTGGGTATTTAATTACCTTTAGGTCAGACAATAGCGAAATAAAATCATATTGTATTTCTTTTTCGCAACAATATTAAATAGCTATTATCACTTTACTTTTCAACTTTTTCTTACAACTTTGTTACTTTATCCGCAAGCTTAATCAGATCAAATTTTGCGGCTTTCAAGAAAACCAGCACCTTTCAGCTATTGTGCTGTGTTGGCACCCTTTTACATTAAATTTTTGCCAAGCACATGGATTGCCTAATTAAACACCTGCCATCATAAAAGAACCATCGAAGAGTAAAAGTGCAGAGCACAGAGACGAGTGCAGAGGAAGAGAAGAATGACAATGGCGAAACCTTTCTGACCAACCAATTTAAGTTTGGAACTTCATTTACGTAACATATCGACATACATATGTATATGTCAATGTATATTTCAGTTTATACAGAGAGCAATTCAAAAGTTTGTTTCTTGTTAAAATAACTTTCACTTTTTGTTTATCCATTTAACATCTTTCATGTTGCCCTTTTGATACACTTAACTTTGCATATACCAAGCTTTGAATACCGTCGCACTCTTTCAATCATACCTTGAATAGATTTCCAACATTGAAAACAAGTTTGCAGCTATCTTTTTTTATTGCTTCTCAGCGCTTGGAGTTTATTTGTTTTTGTACGCTTGTGACTGGGTGTGTTGAGAAATTGGCGAGATGAAGTTATTTCATTATTAAAAATTTATGAACTATTTTTCACTTCATTAAACACAGCATTAATATAAAGAACAAAGCAGCCAACACATTGTTGTTAAGCAAGCTAGATAGCTCCTGTAAAGTTAGTTGATAATAATGCCATTTTGGTCTTAAGTCACTTTTAAACGAGAAAAAACGTTTACTTCGGTTGAATCGAAGCTGTAATGCCCTTTACAAATACGAAATATACGAATCTTTACAAGAGCTTTGATTGAACACTCTGTATGGTAACAGCTTTATGTTATTGTGACACGATATGAAGAGAGAGAGAGAGAGGAGATTGCACCGTTGCCTTGGCGCAAATCCATTCGAAATTTCGTGAAAATATCTGCTCATATGGAAAAGCTTTTCATACAAGCACTCTACTCCGATCGCTCAGTTTGTATGTCAGCTATATGCTATAGTGACCCAAAATCGGCCGTTCCGACAAATATTCTAGGTAAGACAGGCGGACATGGATAAATGGACTCAGCTCGTCACGCTGATCATTTATATAATACTTTATAGGGTCTCTGACGTATTCTTCTGGGTGCTACAAACATCGTTGTAAACTTAATATAGGGTATAAAAACTGTCAAAAATTTAATGGTAACTTTGAGCTTTTAAGTGATTTATTGTGATTTACTTTTTGCGTAACGAAACCTGTTGAGAAGCCGCAGCTTGATTTCTATTGCTTTCGTCATTCTAGTTTTAATTTCTGCAGAAGGATTATTAATATTTTTAGTAGAACCTGTGAATGCTCCTTACATTCCCTAAAGCGGTTCGTATCCTTTCTCTATTTATTTATTTATAGTTTTAGTAAATTTTCTATTATTTCAAAGAGCAGTCTAAGCCAATTCTAGCAATTAAAAAAATATTAAACTGTGTCAGATTGTTATAAATTTGATATAAAATTGTATCAACTTTTGCATTAGTTTAAATGGCGATAGTATTACCAGCAACAAATTCGAACTTATTAAGTTAAAATTATTTTACTTGTTAGCAGAATAGCTTACATTCTACACACATGCACATGGACGTGAATATATATATAAATAAGTTATGTATAAGTTTATTAGAATAAAATTGTTTTAAAACAATTTACAAAAATTTAGCTTCGATGCGTTTTCTTGCACGGAACATATTTTATATAATATGCATTATATATAAAATGGTGGTTTTATAAAAATATTTAGACTAAATTTTTCACTCTTTTGGTAAAATTTAACGTGCAATTTTGACGACAGTAGTCCAAATTAAAAAATATATATATATATAATGCTTAACTAATTTGCGTATATAATAATAATAAGCTGTTTGAAACTGTAATTTTTAGCAATCGATGAGTAATTAGAAATGGAGCAAATACATCGCTTGTAACGGCATATTAGGATGGGTCAAAAAACCAAATATATTTTTTTCGCATCGAGCTCTGAAATAAACGTTTTTCGACACCCCTAAAAAAAGTCTCTTACAGTTTTCTATTATGCTCTGAACAGGTTATATTAAGTTTGCCATGAAGTTAGTAAAAGCCAGAAGTACACGTCTAAAACCCTATAAAATATTTACATAAATGATCAGCATGATGAGCTGAGTTAATTTAGCCATGTCCGTCTGTCTGTATATATACAAACAAGCCCCTTAATTTTTAAGCTATCGAGCTGAAATTTCGCATCTGTCCTTTGCTCACAAAGTAGCTACTTATTTGTCGGAACGGCCGATATCGGACCACTATAGCATATAGCTGCCATTCAAACTGAGCAATCGGAATCAAGTACTTGTATGGAAAATTTTTTGTTAACAACATTTTCACAAAATTTAGCATGTATGATTTGCTAAAGCAACAATGTAATCCTCGAACAAATTGTATAGATCGGGTTTCTATAGCATACAACTGCCATACAAACTGAACAATCGGAATCAAGTACTTGTATGGGAAACTTTTTTATTTGAAGAGGTATCTTCACGAAATTAGGCATAAGTTATTGTCTAAAGCAATTGTTTAGATCATACCACTATAGCATATAGCTGAATTACAATTGAACGATCGGAATCAAGCTCTATTTTTATACTCTCGCAACCTGTTGCTACAGAGTATAATAGTTTTGTTCACCTAACGGTTGTTTGTATCACCTAAAATTAATCGAGTTAGATATAGGGTTATATATATATAAATGATCAGGGTGAAGAGACGAGTTGAAATCCGGGTGACTGTCTGTCCGTCTGTCCGTCCGTCCGTGCAAGCTCTAACTTGAGTAAAAATTGAGATATCTTTATGAAACTTGGTAGACATGTTTCATGGTGCCGTGAGACGGTTGGTATTGCAGATGGGCGTAATCGGACCACTGCCACGCCCACAAAACGCCATTAATCAAAAACAAATAACTTGCCATAACTAAGCTCCGCAATAAGATACAAGACTGTTATTTGGTACACAGGATCACATTAGGGAGGGGCATCTGCAGTTAAAACTTTTTTTTTAAAGTGGGCGTGGTCCCGCCTCTAATAGGTTTAATGTGCATATCTCCTAAACCGCTAATGCTATAATAACAAAATTCACGGGAAGCAAATGTTTTTAGCACTTCTATTGACGGTGTGAAAATAGTTGAAATCGGGTGGCAACTCCGCCCACTTCCCATATAACGGTACTGTTAAAAACTACTGAAAGCGCGATAAATCAAGCACTAAACACGCCAGAGACATTAAATTTTATCTCTGAGATTGTATAAGATGACTTTATAGGAACCGCGTTCAAAATTAGACAGTGGGCGTGGCACAGCCCACTTTTAGGTGAAAACCCATATCTTGAGATCTGCTTAACCGATTTCAACCAAATTCGGTGCGTAATGTTCTTTTCATGTTTCTATGTCATAGTGCGAAAATGGGCGAAATCGGATTACAACCACGCCTATTTTCCATATGACACCATTTTAAATACCACTTGATTCTTTCACTTTCCACTATGCAAATCAAGCAACAATGATTATATCGGCGTAAAACTTTGCGTGAATAATACGTTTAAAGTATGCCACCTTGTGACCAAAAATTTTCTAAATCGAACCAAAACTGTTCAAGCCCCTAGGTACTGAATATGTGGACCCCAGTACCTATAGTTGACCTTATACCGAAAATATCAGTCAATCCACAAAGAAATCTCAAACGAGTATACCATTTGACTTTGCGAGAGTATAAAATGTTCGGTTACATCCGAACTTAGCCCTTCCTTACTTGTTTTTACTTATTTTTCGATAGAAAAATTCATATCTCGCTTCGAACTACTTGAAAAAATATCTCGTTTCATAGATTTTGTCGGAAGTTGAATGCCTACAAAATGGGCGATGATTGACGATGAATATTTCGTACACGCTGAATTTAACCGAAAAATTATATCAGATGTTCCATTTAATTAAAATATCATAAAATATTTACGAAGCTTAATATGCTTTATTTACTGCAAAAAAGTTATTGCAGACTTTGAAGATTTAAATGAATTTAATGAATGGCAGTGTGGTTGAGTTATCCCTCTGCTGTTCTTTATTGCGCGCAGCGCTTTATCCAGTCCGACGCTTTTCATTGGCGTGGCGAATTGACCGCCACAATCGAAGCAGCGAGTAGTACAACTTACCGCTATGCGATGTTTATACATATGTTTTTTGCTTCAACTTTATATTATTTGATATGAAAATTTTACGTAGTTACATTATATGATATTAAATGGCCCGTCATGACGGGCAAGTAAATTAAGACATAATAAAAATGCATTTGCTTTAAATTTTGATATTGAAATACATTTTTTAAGGAAATTAAATAATGACAGCGAAGCATACAATATGCAACATATGTATATTTACAATTTTGTAAACGTGAAGAAATATGTGTGCTTAAGACAAAGTCTTTTGATCGAATTTAATAATCTTCATTGTGTATGACTGTAACTTAGCATAAACACACCGAAATTCATACATACCGTAATTTCTTAAATATTCCTCCATTGTTCACTAATCTACTAAGCCATAAATCTACTAAACTATCAAGACCTCCCACTTTTTGCAGTTAACGACATATGTGATTTTCTTGAAACTCACCAATCTGCGAATAATATTCTCACAAGCTTCCATAAAATACACACCCAAAATGTTGCAAATACAATATAAACACTGTTTTAGGTCATAAATACAGTTAAATATATGGATGTAAGGTTATCTATTTAGCCTGCTGCAAAGTGTGTAATATTCCCTAATACAATAAATAAGGATCTATGCCTACTCGATATCATTAATTTTGTATTAAATAATATTTATGTAATTAAGCAACGAACTTATACAATATTTTTTCCAAAAATATATTTGTAATGTAAATTTTTAGTTAAAAACATGCCAATAAGTAACACATAAACGGGCTGTATAAAACCCCTTTGAACCAGTTTGCAATAACTTAACTGTTTCCTAAACCGATTTTATTAGGTCTGAATTTTTTTCAACATAAACAGTTCCACCCTTTTATAAACTATATATGTATGTATCATTAATTTCACATATGATGATTTGAAGTGTTTGTTCAAATGTTCCCATAAATCATCCGTTGAGGCCAAACTGAACAGTGGTTAAAACAACGCTGACAGGCAGTAGGCTGACTATCTACATATTAATCACGCGAAGAAAGTACTGATGTAAGGCAATGATTTATTAGTGAATATGAGGTAGTAATTGAACTACACATATTAAGATTTCTGCCCTACAGCATGGGTAGTAAGAGAAGAGATGAAACTATTGTTGCTTGTCAGTTGATCTTTGTTTTCAGCTTCATCCACAACCATAACTCATCACATATGCTTAGACCACGCACAACTTTACTTTATTTAATGCTGAGTGTTATTTACACCAGAGAAAGAAATATTTTAATGCATTATTTAGGCATCGATGGAATTATAAAGAAAACTTTGAGCATATTTTAAAAGCTGGTTAATATGGGGAGTACTGCGTAAAAAGCAGAGGCTATTATGTCATACGATTATGTCGTACAACTCCAATATAAATTAATTTGCCTTTAACGTACCCCAAAAAGACTTGTTACACCAGTTAAAAAAATAAATAAGATGCCTTATTTGTTTCATTTATATAAGGTCTAGGAATCAAGTTATCAGTTTTTATTTTCAAGCTGCTTTTGCGTTGGTTTTGATTACAGTTATTTTGAAATTTTGAAGCAGTGTAGTGTTCCGTTGAACAATTGTTTTTTCAAACGTCGTAAGGGTTTTATTACGTATATCCGAATTATAGTTGTTTTTTGTTGTTTGGTACATCATATCTAAAGAACAATGTCCTATCTCGGAAATACTCAAAGATGTACATATGTTTTATATTATTTGCATCTGTAAATATTTTAATATACGAAACTCCGTACACCTTAATTGTAAAGAAAAAAAGGTTATCTATTACAGCATAAAATCTTTATAAACTAGCGTCGTTAGTAATTTAATCATTTTAAACTTAGGTTTGAGAACATTTTTGTAAAAAGTATTTGAGAATATATTATGAGGAATTGAAGAAAGCTCATTAAGACTTTTAAAAATATTGCAGACACTTTATTTTATTAAATAATTCAAGTGGATATTAGGAGCATCAGATTTCCTTAAGATTCCTAAAATTTAGTAATATAAAAAAGATAAAGCCAAGAGATACAACTGACCTTCTTAATGAACTGAAGAAATAAAATTTCATCATTCATTCAAACTTTTGGTGACAAAACGTCATCTAAAATCGGATAATGATAGTTTGGTAATAATAAAATATTGACGAAAAATTTATGTCAGGGGAAGTAACACATCAGCGATAAAGGAAAATTAATTTTGTTTACTATGTCTAACGCGTCGATAGCGTTGCGAAAATACTTGCCTGAAGTTCACTGATTTAACATCTTAACCTCCGCGAGCAAAATTTTTCCCCCAGAAAGAAATTCTGAATCCCAAAATAGTTATTCATATTATTTCATATTTCTAAAAGGCACAGAACTTGATTAACTTCTAAAAATTTTACTATGAAATTTATTACTTCGACAGCTTAAATTTATTGCAAATACAGAACGATGACTACTCCCAAATACATATCTGCAAGAAATCAAGTGTTTTGTTTGCGAAAATGTAGAATATGTATGCTGCTAATTAATGTATTGATCAGAATTTGGATCAAATCTACCATAAGGTGATTTGTACTCCCATAAAATATTAAGTATACATTTAGTAATGGCAAGATAAATGAGCAGAAACTTATTTCGGTCTTCTATATTATGTTTATTATTTTAACATATGTACTTCAAGCATGTTGAAAATCAAACAGTTGTAGCAAATAAACCATGATTAAAATATATAGTCTGACAAAAAGAAAACCCGACTTAACGCATTAACGCTCTACGAAATGACGCATGTGCGAGTTGGAGTTATCCAACTTGTGCTCTTTTTTCCTTATCACCCATTTAATCACAAGTAATACATTTAATGTAATGAAGAAATTAATGCCGAATATTTCGCCGTTCATTAATTGTTAGTGGCCAGCATTTCGTTGGCAGCTTATGTTTGCCCTCTACGTGCGAATATTACTCATACGCCCTGTAGATGCCTACTCACTTGCAGCTTATGTGTTCTAATTGAGTTTTAGTTTGTGCACACATTGCATATTACCACAAAATATACGAGCTACGTTATACGTCGAACTGTATTTATTGATCACCTTAGAAAAACAAAAATAATAAGTACTGATTAACTGAAAAAATAAATTAATTACAATTTGTTTTCGTACCTTGTCTTTTCTCTTTCTGGAATTATAAGACATTTTTTTTGCCTTTCATTTATATATTTAATTTCTGTGTTGTCGATTTAGCAAGTATGGCAACTCATAAATCATTTTCCGCTTAACTGACTGTTTTCAGCACAAATTCTTATCGTTAGACTTTTAAAATGCCTTTCGTCTGCCTTGGTCTTGTTTCCAAAGAATTTGTCTACATTTGTGCGATTATCTGTAATAGGGTGGAGCGAAATTTTTTTTTTTTGTATTTTTGCTTAGCCTGAGAGTAAAATCTGTAGATTATAAAAAAAGAAAATTTTCGGGCAATAAAAATTTTTTTTTAACGTTTAGATGGCCGCCTCAGGGCGGACTCAGTTTTAAATAAATTTTCGAGTTTAAATTTTTATTTCGTAAAAAATGTTTGATAAGTTTTCTGGAAGCTGTGGAGAGTCCTATTTCTCGCCAATTAAAAGTTATCAACTTAAAAAATTTTTTGTGGTCATTATTGGAGCTTTAAAAAAAATTGTACACGACAACCTGCATTCCTTAAGCGTTAAAATAAATTTTGAGTCAAAAACCAAAAAAAATTTACTTTAGAACTGGTGTTTTTTATAATCTTCAGATTTTACCCTTAGTCTAAGCAAAAAAGTAAATTTTCGCTTCACCCTAATCTGTAAGGCCTATTCCATCGCCATAGTAATATTGTGGCATGTCATTTGCACATTATGCTGTTAAAGATATTTACTCATTTATCTTTGTTTGGAAGTGCGTCTATCTTTTTTCAAAAATCTTAGAAAGCTTTAGTGGACAAAAAGAAAGTAATATTGTAGTACGCCACGAAGGTTTAAAATGTAAATTTATAAGTTTTTATACCCTGAACCGGGAACATTAAGTTTGCCACGAAGTTTGTAACACCCAGAAAGAAACGTCGGACATCCTTTAATATATACACAAAAATTATCAGAATGATGAGCTGAGTTGATTTAGCTATGCCCGTCTGTCTGTCCGTTTGTTCGTCCGTCTATCTGTATATACGCGAACTCGTCTCTCAGTTTTTGAGCTGCCATACAAACTGAAGATTCGGAATCATATTGCTGTCACACAAGCTTAACGTTCGAAATGTTCTTGGTAGGAACCTAATGTCTTTGTGAAGGGTATTATAGCTTCGGTGCAACCAAAGTTAACGGTTTTTTTGCTTAAAATTATTTTAAGTACCTCATTGTAATGATATTATAAATAAAGTGTAATCCTTGAAGTATGTCGAAATGAAAATTGTTGAGTCAGACGATGATGTTATCTTAACTGCTCTTTTTATTCCATTTGAAATGAACACAATACAATTTTTTAATTTTTCTTTGACTGTAATCACACTACGATAGCGAAAAGAACCAGAACACAAATTATTCATCGCCTACAACAATAACGTGGCTTATTTTGTAAATACACAAATAACCGTCAGTATGAATGTTTATGGGTGCGACAAAATGTTGCTACAAAAAATTAGAACCCGAACCGTTTTTGTGCTCAACCTATTTGAAGTATTTGCAAAAAGGCGCATATACTTTTCGTAAAAAATTACTTATTTTTCCGCTAACTATAAAATGTTTAAGCGACAAGTCTAAATCATTACCGATAAAATATGCATACATGTAAATAGGAAAGCTAACGGTTTCCCATCTAGCACAGAATAGTGCATTATATATTTATATGAACACTACACACACGTTGGTGCAAGCTGGAAGCTTAAAGTCAATCACAAAACCGGTTAAAACTAAATTATTTCATTCAACCGACCATGGAGTGTTATTGTAATCCTTTATTTACTGATTTTAGTGCGGCTACCAAACTTTGTTGTATATCTACTTTCGATTAATACTACCTTTTATAATTTTTTACTGAATGATCAGAGCTGGGTGTAAACATGTATCAAATTTATAGCTGCTGTTTACACTGTGTATGTTTGTGTACTACAGAAAGGATACATGAGGAATCGCATATATTTCCGTCAAACTTATTGCAGAGATAACTGTTAACCACAACTGTATGCTCACTACGTAAAAACCACTTTAATATCCATTTATAAATATCTGTGGGAAAAGCGAACCATCAATATCCAATTTCATGGCGTAAGCTTTTGAATACTATATATGCTTCACAGCTTGTAATATTGTATTTGCGCGCTTATACGCAATTTTGCAAGCATAAACAATTTTCTTATATAATATTATATTTTTATACCTTGAATAAGGTTAAGGTATTAAGTTTGAAATGTTGGAGACCCTACAAAATATAAAGGTGTAAATTATCAGCGTTGCGAGCGAATTTAGCCATTTAGTCGGTCTGTCTGTATACACGTATACGCAAACTAGTCATTCCGTTTTTGAGATATCGTTCTGCAACTTTGCACTTATCCTTTTTTTTCCAAAAAGCTGCTCATTTGATATCGGACCACTATAATAAATATCTGAGCGATCGTAATAAATTTCTTGCAAGCAAAACTTTTTATTTCATGAGATACCTTCACGGAATTTTATATGGATTATTATCTAAGCCAAAATATCCTAATAATTTTTTTAGATCGAACGATCATATACATAGCTGTCATATAAACTAAACAATCAGAATGGAGTTCTTCTAAGGAAACCTTTTTCATTTGATGAGCTATCTTTATCAAATTTGGCATGGTTTATTGTCCAAGGCAACGATGCAATCTTCAAAAAAGTTGTTTAGATCGAGCCACTAAAGTATAAAGCTGCCGTACAAACTGCAAGATCAGAGTTCTTATAAGGAATATTTTGCATATGTGCAGAGTATTATAGCTTGGCTGGAACCGAAGTAAACATTTTTTCTTGTTCATATGTTAGGTTTAGCCACATGTAGTCGCAATTACCGTTGGTTTCCACTAACTTCAACGCAAAAAATGTTTTTTTTTAAATCAGTTTAATGTGCATGTGGGTATGAATTTTTGCGTGAGTACTTTATTGCTGTTGGCTACGAATCGTGAAATATGCAATATATTATTACTGACCTACGTTTTGTGCGCTACAGATCTATAACTAGTCTGAATTAATTAGTCTCCATCTTTTCGATCGCTATATGTCATCAATCCATGTGCTGTTGTACTGACGAGTAAATTTTTTTACATGCCATTTGTCTGAGATATAGTGATTTAATATGATTTATTTCTAGACGTATTCGTTATGGGCAGCTTTTGAGATATTTATGATCATAATCACTTTGATAAATTTTCTAAATATTATATATTAAAAATAGTAGATAAATTTGAATAAAATAATGTCAATAATGGAAAAGTGACCAATATTTCAATTTAGACTACTACTGGCATGATAAAAGAGAGTTCAAGGAAACGGCAGAAAGTAAAGGTGCTATAGATCGCAAAATACACAATATAGGTAATTGCAACTTATCACTTTAGGCTACAAACAATAACACACTACAAATAATAGCAAAGTAAACGCGATTAGTGATTTTACACATATTTAAAATATAATAGTTAAGGTAAATAAACGACAATAAGTGGATGGACAATACAACTAGTCTTTTAGTTTTGTTTTCAGTGGCGGCTTTTCACTAAAATATATATTAGTTCATTTACACCGGAAAGAAAATAGGTTATGTATATATGTAACTTGTAATATACATATAATTATATGTATATATGTATATATATAGATATATATATATATTAATGACAATTTTGAAACTTGTATGCATAAATTTTATTTTTTCAAACTTTCCAAAAGCTAAACTTAAGCTGTTTAAATGAGCTGTTAACTGACTGAGCTCAGTATTTCTTAACTTAATAAAGGCCTTTCTACTCAAATATTATTTTCTAAATTTCAGTTTTGTGCTAAACACTACGTCAGCTATCTGCGTGTAGAAAAGATGAGACGAATGTGCAGGAAATGTTCATGGAAGTATTCTGCCGTCTGTCATTTTCTATCGCTGGCATTGAGGTTTGAGGAGGTTCTTGTTTGTTAATCGTAAAATTTATTATTTGTTCCACAATAATTATAATTAACACAAGTACAAAGTCGCTCATTGTTGTCCTTACTGGTAAAATTCAGGCTCTTTGCTCGTTATTTCTCCAATCACGAACCAGGCTAGATTTATCTTAAAACACAGACTTGTTAAAATGAGTGCTGCTATAAAAGGAACGGCACCCAGCGAGTAGAACAACAGCAAACTTCCTCATAATGACCCAATTAATGTTTAATTAAGCGTAAATATTTGTCCGCCTCTGCTTGCTGCTTTAGGTCTATCATATTTCAGTTGGTTGTTCTTTTATATATTATATACACATTGTTTGATATGATGATGTGGAGTTGTAATTGTCATCAGTAGCAAAAAAATGCTAAATATATGCAGATAGCGCGAATTATATAAATTAAAATAGATGACCAATTATAGAGCTAATTAACAAAAGTGCAAACTAAAAGGATGCGACAATTAAAATGTTAAGTGCCGCCCCACATGAGTGGTTTTACATGGTAATCGTTGTTAGCTCCTGGTATTTTGATAGATATTAACGAAAATGATGCTTAAATAAATTGTGTAGATAATAATTTAAATTTTTTTGTAAAAAGATATTTTAATAGAACCGTGCCTGCTTTTTTTTTATAGTAAATATATTTATAATGCTTTCGAATTTCGTACTATTTTCTATTTCATTTTCTGTGCAGGCTTTCTGTGTTTTTAAGGGAACTCAGTTATGAAACTATTATATGTGGTAATGAGCGCTTTTTATTAAGCAACTAATTTCACAGCAGGTAATAAGTCAAATATTAATGATAACAGAACAGGTAAGTGAAGTATTTAATATCGTAGTAATAAATCAAGCCATATTTCAAAACATAATAAATATAATATATACAAGGTCTACCAACAAGAACGACGTGATGTTAAAGTGAAATAAAACACAAAAATTTGGTCAAAATGAGATCTGTTTTTTCTTTGTTATGAAGAAAATTGCTCCTCCTCGAGCATTACTGGTTGATTGGCGTGAATCTTGATTTAACATACTTACAGAGAAAATAATCCAAAGACTTCAAATCGTATGATTTCATCAAACTCCGGGGAAAAAAGTTGGTCAGCATCACGCTAAAATGCTCGCTATTGATGCTAACGATTCGTGCCTCTTTCTGAAAGAAATAAGGTCCGATGATGCCAGCAACAAACGCACCAAACGTTCAATCTTTGAGGATACAATTGGGTATACTGAACTACTCCAATAGCGACAATTTTTTTTTGTTGACGAAGCCATTAAGACAGAAAAGTGCCCAATCTGGGATGAACGCCTTTTCAATGTTTTCTACGAGAACGTGAATTCGCGTAGTAATCTTGGACAATTTCCAAACGTTGTTCCAAAGTAAAACGATAAAATTGCAAAACTGACTGAAAACCACCTCGTGCTTATTGGTAGACGCTATATATAAGGTTGTCAAATATCTCCCTTCCGATTTTTTGTCTTTTGAATTTCGTGGCTATGTACAAAGCGCTACAGAGCTCGTATCTGGCAACACTATACATAATTTGAAAGGTCTTGACATAACCTACAAAACAACGCTATGCATGATTAGTTTGGATATTGCGTTCAACAGTTATAGACGTGTAAACATGGAGTTCACTAACGCCGAAATTCGCGCTATTTTAAAGTTTTCCTTCGTTAAAGGCAAATCCGCTAGAGAAACGTTCCGTGAGATTAATGGTGTTTTGGGGGATGGTATTCTATCACTTCGAACCGCGGAGGAATGGTTTCGACGATTCAGAGCCGGTGAAAACGACACCATGGATAAGCCAGCCGGCGGAAGACCTGTGACGACAAATACCGATCAAATCATGGAATACATCGAGTTAGACCGGCATATGGCATCTCGTGACATCGCCCAGGAGATGGGAGTTAGTCACCAAACCATTTTGAACCATCTGCAGAAGGCTGGATACAAAAAAAAGTTTGATGTTTGGGTGCCGCATAATTTGACGCAAAAAAACCTTCTGGACCGAATCAACGCCTGCGATATGCTGCTGAAACGGAACGAACTCGCCCCATTCTTAAAGCGGATGTTGACTGGCGACGAAAAATGGATCACATACGACAATATAAAGCGAAAACGGTCGTGGTCGAAGGCCGGTGAATCGTCCCAAACAGTGGCCAAGCCGGGATTGACGGCCAGGAAGGTTTTGCTGTGTGTTTGGTGGGATTGGAAGGGAATCATCCACTATGAGCTGCTCCCATATGGCCAGACGCTTAATTCTACCATCTACTGCGAACAACTGGACCCCTTGAAGCAGGCGATCGACCAGAAGCGTCCAGAATTGGCCAACAGGAAGAGTGTAGTGTTCCACCAGGACAACGCCAGACCACACACTTCGTTGATGACTCGTCAGAAGCTACGGGAGCTCGGGTGGGAGGTCCTAATGCACCCACCTTATAGTCCGGGCCTGGCACCAAGTGATTACCACCTGTTCCTGTCCATGGCGAATGCCCTTGGTGGTGTGAAGTTGAACTCAAAAGAGGCTTGTGAAAAGTGGCTGTCCGAATTCTTCGCAAATAAGGAGGGGGGCTTCTACGAGGAAGGTATTATGAAGTTGCCGTCTAGATGGAAACAGATCATCGAACAAAACGGCGCATATTTTAACTAAATCCGATCACTGTAACACTCTTTATAAAGCATTGAATGAAGAGCAAAAAAGCGGAACTGAGATATTTGACCTTATATTTATTTAGATAATCTGAAGCAGGAAAAGGCTCATGAAAATCGAATATACCTAGTATTCCGCAAATATAATTAGACAATAATATAGGAAAAAAACCTCTGCAACAGTTTGAGTTCGGAACGTTTTCCTTACACAACTTTGATAAAGTAATTTTTGGTTGAATGTTGCCATTAATATTATTCCTGGGTTTTGGTAACATATGAATAAACATTTTATTGTTTATGTCCTACTTACTTAACTACTACTGTCTGCACTTGCATGTCGATGTCTTTGTCTCTTTAATAACCAGCATTTTAAGGTAGATATTTGGATCCAGTTACAGTTTCCTTTGCATAAATGTAGTATTAATATACGAGTATACTAATTTGATCATATTGTTTCAAATTTTGTAATATTTTGTACGTGAATATGGAAATAATGTAAGTTCTCTTAAA
This sequence comes from Bactrocera oleae, assembly GCF_001188975.3. NCBI lineage: Eukaryota > Metazoa > Arthropoda > Insecta > Diptera > Tephritidae > Bactrocera > Bactrocera oleae. Next base: position 785,498 of record NW_021678078.1, on the reverse strand, counting down.
GCAATTTGGTGGGTATGGGCAACATTTTTTATATACAAGTATGTGTTCTTATATGACATAATATATGTATAGAGATATTTTCACTTTTAAAATTATAGAAGTCTTATATGCTGAATGTTACAATTGAAGAACTGTGGTCAAGAAAAGGTTGTTGTTCCAAAGGCAATATCAAACACCAGAATGTTTATTTAACAATTTAAAGGGTTGAATATCATCAATATTGAAAAGACCCGTATATAAAGGTTTAACATATACACATATGTATAAATAATTCTTTGAGTCTAAAAAAATTGCATAAAAAGTGCAAAATTATTTATACGGCCACATTATTACTATTAAAATTCCACCCATGGTGTTTTGCACCGTAGGCGGGCTAGAAAATAAATTTTTTTACGAAATTGCCGACTCTATTTGCTGAATTGCGTAAATATTTTTACGTGTTAACAGTCGACTAAAGAATAATAATGAAAAAATACCACCCAGACAGGTAACATAAGCACATGGCGGGGGGTTACCGTGTGCAGGAATACGCAAATACATTTTTTTTTTTAAATAATGTGAGCAGATGTTTTAAAAAATCATTCTATCGCAATTTACTGTTATAAACAAACATAGCGGCTATTTGTATATTTTTTGTAACTGCTAATTTTCTGCAATTTTGCTTTCGGCGGCTTTGTTGCAGTCGTGCTGTGAATTGTAAGTGAAAATATGTGTTAAATGTATATGAAAAAGCCCTGAGTAAAAAATTAAAATAAAAAAAAAAACATAATAACGGGTGATGCCAAGCTGTCATGTTATTTTTGTTAAGTATGCTTTGGCATTTTATTGTGGAAAGATATGCCTGTACAAAGTTTACAAATTGTTCAACTTTATTACGAAAATTTACGTTCTGTAAAGAGCTTACTATTCGTAACACCATCACCCACCTTGAGAGCCAGCATTCATTATTGGATAATATTCGACCGAATAGACCACATTCAGCACGCAATGAAGAAAATATAGCGGCCGTAGCTGAGAGTGTACACGAAGACCGTGGAGAGCGGATCCGCGCCGTTCGCAGCAACTCGGACTGACGTTTGGAACGATTTGGCACATTTACGTCGAGATCTTAAATTGAAAGCAAAATACACCTTGTGCAAAAACTGAAGCTGCTCGATCACCCCATCGCTTCGCTCTATTGCCTCTTGAAAAGTTCCAAGAAGATCCAATGATTTTGAGCTAAATTTTGTTCAGCGATAAGGCCCATTTCTGCCTCAATGGGTATGTAAACAAGCATATTTGCCGCATTTGGGACGAGAGCATTTCATTCAGAAAAAACAAAGGTTTAGTGTTTCGAAATTCCATTCCCCATGAAATTTTAATTTTCTGTGTTTGTTTTTTAAAAAAGTAGGGAATCTCAAAATGAATCACCCTTTATAAACGAGTATGTGCATTTAATAAAATGTTATTGGTATATACACAGTAATTATTAATTAAGATGTGTTGAAAAAAAGTCTTTTTTTTTGCTTAAAAAATGCTATAATTTTATTGGGTTATTGCATTGAGCGTTCAATATTTAGTTCAAATGCTTCAGGTGGAATGATAAACGAAGGATTGGCTGCATATTTAAAAAAAAATTAACGTACAAGACGATAACGGGATAAGATCAATAATTCTAACCAAATACTATATTGAGCATATTATTAGGAAATCTTCACTTAAGAACTTTTATCAAAGAAAGGTCAGACTTTTATTAGCTGAAGATGATTACTAGCATCCACGTGACTTGCTAGCCAATTCTTATTCAATTCATAATTAAAGCTTTTACTCAAAATAAGGTGGGGCCTTATGAACACCAATTACCATACGAAATTTTATAACTGATTAGATATCAAAATTTCGGCGTCGTACGTTGCCAGTAAAACACACAGATTGGCACTCAAAACTCGTATTCGATTATAATGTTGCTTAATTAAAAAGTAAAGAAAATGGATAACGTATCTTTTAGAAAATGACCCCATTATCCGTAAAAAAAAATTTTAGAATAATATATAATAATAATATATATATTATAATATATTCCAACAATATATATATTATATGAAAAGAGGCCTTTTTTTTTAAAAAAAATGCTATAATTTCATTGGGTTATTGCATTGAGCGTTCAAAATTTAGTTCAAATGCTTCAGGTGAAATGAAAAACGAAAGATGGGCTGCATATTTAATATATATTATAATATATAACATAGTTTTGATACGAATAAGTTTTTATTTAAAATGTTGAAGGAAGCAGAAGAGCTGAAATCTTCATATTTAAAAAAAAGTAAGTTTTGCACAGACTGAGAGAATCGACTTCATCTCCATATTTCTTTTTTTTTGAGTCAAACGAAATCTCTTTATCAAAAAAAAGTGAGAAATTATTATACCAGTGATTTCACAGTTAAAAAAGGCATTTTATGGCTTCATATGTTGGAAGCAGCACAAATAATTTTTTTTTGTAGTTGGTGCGTATACGCGTTGTTATTCAGTGAAGTAAGGAAGCAAAAGTACACTCGATAAACGTAAGCTGCTATACAAGCCGCACGCTATAGATCATTTATTGCATCGACGAACAACAACAAGACCAGTTACAATCGAGTGGAAAACTACTTACACACTACATCTGATTGCAGCGATAGAATGGCAAATCCAGTAACAACACAATGGCTGCGTTGGGCAAAAATATTGATTTTATGTGTTAAATGAACGTTTTTTCTTCTTTTGGTAAGCGCTGAAGTAGTAAATATTCCGTATATAGATTTTTCTATAGAATGCGTGATATGTATAAAGAAAAGTTGCAGTGCATGCTACTGGCAACTGCAATGACTTCCTCTCCAGTTTATGTGCCCAAAACAGCAAACATTTATTATTTAGCAGTTATGAATTATCAATCTTAAACATGTCACACGAATCAAACAGACTGACAGAAGTTGTCGGCATCTCATTTTAAATATATATATATATATGTATCTTTATGGACGAAAACAAGAATGAGCGAATGAAGTGAATAAATAAAACGTGACGTATGCAGAAATTTGACTGTTCCGTCTGGCATGTATATGCGACATTGGAACAATATGCGTTTGCAGAATTTTGACAACACTTGATTATGTACGCGAATATTTTCGAATGTCTATGAGCATGTTCACTCTGTGTGCATACATTGTGAAACAACCCTGAAGAAAAGTATGTCCAACTATATTAATAGCCTTAAATATTCGCAATGATTTGTCTCTTTACTATAATTTCTTTAAGTTTTTCTTACAGTGCGCTGGAGCTTACGTTTTTCGTAAAGTAATTACTCGTACTTAATTCTTTTCAAAGAGTTAAAATGTTTAATTTGAGCCTCAATCACCAATCTTCACTTGCTATATAAAAAATTTTCTTTTGGATAATTTTTCGTTCTGCAATCTTTTTTATATATGTAGGTTAATCGGTAGTTTTCATGCTATATTTAAAATTAAATGTTGCATATCTACAAGTAAACAATTATGCAAATGATTTAATGCTCTTGAGCGTTGTTTGTGTCAGTTATTTATTCTAGTATGTCCAACATTGAAATACAGCAACATTAACAACAAGTGATGTAAATTTGAACAACGGTAACAAAACACATAGCATGGAGTTAACGGCCTGTCACAATAGTAACCAAAGTCACTGCATTGACATGATCTATGTCAGCAATGATTACTTCGTTGACAGTTGCATGCATGAACACATGACACGTATACAATAGCTGGCTTAGATTCGTCAAGCGTTACTCTCCAGTGAATCGAACAAACTATACCAGATGCTCAAATAAACGGGTAGTACTTGTGTTGCTAACACTGTGCTAACATGTCTGCTGACGCATGCGCAATAGTGTTATGATTGAGTCTTAGTGAAGCAATTCTTTTTTTCGCGTTAAAAAATGTTGCTGTAACGCTTTATTTTTATTTTTTTATAAATTACTATAATTGAGTAAAAGCAATTCCACATTACATTACAGACGCAAAAAAAATATAATAATAATAATATAAAAGCCAGTACAGTATAGTTACAGTATGTATTTGTGTGCAATAGTGTAATTTTTCGCTCACTTGACATGGCGGCGTGTGAAAACATCCCATTGACAGAGGCGAATTAGAAAGAACGATTGTCTAGCTTTTGTCACCGCAGGAGGCATTGCGAGGATGAGCACTTTGCTGTTATTGCATTTGCTGTGTCGCGTTTCAATTCCATTGCCTGGTTCGTGGTTACGATGTGGTAGGCTTATCGCACAACTAAAGTGCAACTGTAAACGCTCAAATGTATGTGTATGTAAAGTTTTATATGTATATACGTATATATGTATATGTAAATATATTTGTCGAGTTTTAATGAGCGCCAAATTATTTCACAGTCGTTGCTAATTTATTTGCTAACAGCATGGTGGCGTGTTCATATTACTTGACAGTCTTGCCAATTCAGGTATATATATATGTATTTGTATACATATAAAAAAGTGATACTTGCGGTAAGTACGGTATGGCTTTTATACTTATAACATATGCAAATAGTTGCGGCTTATTTTCGTAAGCTCACTTTATATAAATTTAGATATTAAACATGCCTTTAAAGTGGTGAACACGATTATACGAGTCTCGCTTTGAGCCGCATCTCAACCTTTAGGAGCACCCCACCCATATCCATCACTATTTACAAAATTATCCAAGCTTATGTGCACATATAAACATAAATATTTATGTTACATTCACAGAGTTGCAGCAATCAACAGATTCCCTTGTTGCTGCCAACCGTCTACTAAGTGTTATCTGTTATTTCTACTGCCACATTTTATGCTTCTTCATCTACTTTAATTTAATTTTAACTTTACTTCTCCCTTGCTTTCTTCCTTTTCGTTTTGCTTTCAAGTTTCTTCATGAGCGCTGTCAGTTATTTATCAATTTTCCTACAGTCACACGGGTCCCATTGGCACTGCCAGAACTTCGTCCGCTCACACTGCCACACATACATATACATATGTGTGCTTGCCACACGTCACTGGAAATTTTCAATTCTACTTCTTCTTTGCTTCCAATTTTCACTGTTTCCCACTGAAATAACTTTGGGCACTATGGTGCTTAACTTTTTTAGCTGCCACACGATTCGTCAAGCGTAGCGTAACAGCAACAGGTTACAAAACTGTCAAGTTCTATCACTACATCTACAACAACAGCTATAGCAGCAACCAGCGCACAGCACAGAGAGAAGCGCTGCTTGGCCTCATATGTGGTGCCTTGTCGCTGATTCCTTCCTTTTGTCATTTAGCATTGGATTGTTGAAGTTACATGAAATATAATGTTTATATTTTTGACTATTTTTTTAAAAGAAAAATTACTAAAATATGTTTTTAAAAAGTTAATAATAAAAATTAATATATATAATGCCTAAGAAAAGAATTCTAGTATATAATACCTATAATACTTCATATTATATAAAGAAAATTCAAAATTTTATTATTCACGTCAAAAAACAGGTATATATTTATCACAGCAACTTGATATGCTTAAATTGGTTTTAATTTAAGCATGACAATGGGTCTGATTCTCTCGCTAAATTTGTGATTATTCGCTAATATTTCCTATAGTGGATACCGTTGGATTATTTACTTATTGCATTTCCCAATATTTAGATGCTTTCCTTTTACCTAGCATATGGCTTTGAGATACGCCTCTTCTTTTGCCTTCGATTCCCATAAAACGCCATAAGATGATTTCTATTGGACTATTACTCATACGCACTGGTGTATTAAAAATGGCGTGCTGATAGTATGAGAAGCGATAGAAATATGCTACTCAAACATTATTGTAAAATATTTTTATAATATACCTATGATGATAAAAGTTTTTACAGAATGAAACGCAAGTATATTGTTTTTAATTTCTCGGTACAATACTTTAGATGCTTAATAGAAAAAAGTTACAAGATTGCAATTAGCTTGAAAATTGTAAGCTTCAAAGTTAAATGAAAAAGACAGAAGTGTATTAGTGAACTTTCAATCATTCACGGTTTTTATACATGCCATTTGTGGTCTCGAATTTTATAATTGAGTTTCTCATTGCGCATTATATAACAATTTTAAATAATTTTGTTCAAGAGTTCAGAGTAGATTGTACAAAACTAAAACCTGCACAAAATACTTGAATATATACAAGTATGTAAACAAAGATGCACTCATATCTCCGGAAGCACGTTTCTCAATTGAGAGATTCAACGACGTCGCATAACGTAGACCCCACAAAAACGTTCGAAAAGCGACTCCCACCGCCATAAATAAGGTCAACTGTGAAAGCAATGAATGCTCGTACGAAAAGCATAAAAAATTTCGTGCGTGCCCACACAATGTGTATCTCTCTGTAGTAATTGTATTATATATAAAAGTATGCGCGCTTGTGATATAAGTGCGTATATGGGTAACAGTACCACTGAGTACAGTATCTTAAGTGAGTTTAGCAATAAATTTTATCGCTAGCTTTGAGTTAGAGTTTTTTCTTTGGTTGGACACTGAGAAAATGTGCAAAATAGCAGAAAATTATTAGAAAAGGAAATACAAAAATGCATACGGTGTTCAAATCGCTTTTTCGGTGTGCATTTCAAAAAAAAGAAGAAAATGAAATATTCAACCTAAGTAAAGACAGCAATTTGAGAAAAGGGAATGTATATATGTTTACTAGTATTTAGTTATTTAATCTAAACAGTTATGTTAGTAAATTATAGCGCATAAATGGATGTAATTTGACTTATTGGCAAAGTGCTGTGAACAATTGTCGGCATACGCAAGTAGTTTTGTTTGTGAAAATAAGATCGAGTATTTGTTGAAATGCCTTTAAATATAGCGTAGTGTTCATAGATTTCATTTTAGCAGTTACCTTTCATCAAACGGTATTCCAAAAATGCTGTAATGGTCAAATTACTGAACAGAGTATATTATTTTTGCCACAAAACTTGTAATACCCAGAAGGAAGCGTCGGAGACCCTGAAAAATATATATATAAATTATCGGCATGACGTGCTGAGTCGTTTTAGCCATGTAGGTCTGTCTGCATATGTGCGAATTAATCCCTCAGTTTCTAAGATCTCGTTCTGAAATTTCGCACACGTCTTTCTCTTCTCAAGAAGCTTGTCATTTGTCGGAACAGTACAATTTGCATGATCGGAATAGAGTGCCTGTAAGGAAAGATTTTTCATTTTAGGAGATATCTTCAAAAAATTCGGCACAAACTATTGCCTTAGAAGAAATTATTTAGTTCGGATCACTATAGCACAAAGCTGAAATACAAATTGACTGATCACAGTTCTTGTAAGGGATCTTTTATATTTATGAAGCGTATTATTGCTTCGGAACAACTGAAGTTAAAGTTTTTCTTTGATTTTTTTTTCAATAAACATCAAAGTGTGTTCTTTGTTTAGATTTATCTACATTAATGCCATTTTTAATAGCAACATAGTCACTCATGGAATTTTAGTACGTTGAAAATTTTACACATTAAATTATGGCATATCGTTAATCCTATAAATCTTCTTTTAAACTTCGCCTCCTATACGCTTTTATGAATTACCACCTCATTTTCTTACTACACAAACTATTTCGGTATTTTGCATTAGTGTTTCCTATCCCATTAAGCCATGTCCATTACCATTTTCATTTGGAACAATTTGCTTTCATAGCAGACAAAGTAAATACTAAAATACAAAAACCAGAATACAAACCTTTACGCATTCCGTTTCGCTTCTGTTTTTTATAACAAAAAAGCAAGCTTCTTGTTGCCACTTCTTATTGCGTTTTTTCTGCGGAAGACAGTACAGTACTTAGGGACTCTGCTTTCTAATTTGCACCACTGAATAATTTAATTCAATGTTTTGCGTGCAAATGTCATGGGACCTAAGTGTAGAACCATTTGTATGTGTTAAAAGGTGAAGAAAAAGTAGAGAAAATAAAAACAAAAAACAGCTAAGCAGCAAAGTGTGTAAGGAAAGGTTTGAAGCAAATTGATATAAATATATTTCCTTAAGGCAGCGAACTACGAAAAATAGTTTAGTGTAAATATAATGTAGAATTGAGGTAATGAAGAACAGCAAACCTGCGCGTTTGAAGTTTCAGCTAAATATAAAATAATTAATTTATTTTACTTAGCTTAACGATATTTAAAAGACTTTTTTTAGTTCGGCACTAGATAATAATTTATAATTAATTTTAGTGGCTTAGTAAATTGTTTTATTATGGAAAACAACTAATATAACGCAAAGCGGTTGCTTTTGTAGATATAAAATTTTTTGGAAGATTTGTATTATTTAAGATTATATGTATTATTTGGGAGTTGGGGGTGGTATTGACCCAATTTTATCAATTTTTGCCAATACTACATACTACTAACATGCCACAGACTAATAAAATGCTCCACGGGTTTCATTAAAGTACCTCACCAATCTATATAGACTAAAGTCAGCTGGATGTTGAAAAACTCTGATATTAGTTATATAGGGGTTAGATCAACTTTTCAGCCAATTTTAATAATTTTAGGCACAAAGATACACAGTTATTAGGGAAATATGGTCTCTCATTTTTATTGAGATAACTAACATATTGGCCTATATATGCGATATAAAGTCCCACGGATGTTCGACGTTCTGTATATTAGGTATATGGAGACTAAGAGAAGTATTGACCCCATCCAATCCATTTTTGACATTCAGACATATTATTATCAAGAGGGGATCCTCACTGAATTTCAATTATATACCTCACATATTGACCGTTATTTTTGGTAAAAAGTCAACTTTAGGTACTTAGGTCCACATATTCGGTACCTTGAACAGTTTTGGTTCGATTTTGAGAATTTTTGGTCATAAGGTACACTTGAAAGGCACTGTTCGTCCAACGTGTTATCCCGTTATACTAATTTCAGGCTTATTTGTATAATGGAAAGTTAAAGAATCAGTTGGAATTTACAATTGTGTTATATGGCAATTAGGCGTTGTTGTAGTTCGATTTCCTTCATTTTTACTTATTATCACACTGTCGTAAGAAGGCTTGATAACATTTGTCATGTTTGGTGACCTAGCTTTATTGGTTTGAAAGATATATACATTAAACTAATTAGGAAGCGGGGCCATGCCCACTTTTTAAAGATTTTCAAACCACAGGTGCCCTTCCTTAATATAATTCGATGTGCCAAACTTTACTGCTGTATCTTAATTTAAAGTTTTGTGGGCGTGACAGTAAACCAATTACGCTCATCTACAAACTCGTCCTTACTTTTTTGCCAAGAAAGATGTTATCGAGTTTCATCAAGATATCTTAACTTCTACTTAAGTTACAGCTTGCACGGACAACCGGGTAACCGGATTTCAACTCGTCTCGTCATCCTGATCATTTATATATGACTCGATATCTAACGCGACTATTTTTAGGTATTAAAAACAAACGTTAACTTCGGTTGCACCGAAAACATTATACCCTTCATCAATACAACACATACATACATATTTTGCGTGAACTTGATTCCAATTGTTCAGTGTGTGGCAGCTATATGCTATAGTGGTTCGACATCGGCGGCTCCGAAAAATGAGCAGCTTCTTAGGGGAAAAGAACGTGTGTCTTTCGATTTTGCTTATTTTCACTGTCAATATTAAGTTCCATACTCGTATACCTATATTAAAAGCAAGCAGCCGGAAAGTAAAATAACTGAATAATCGGTTGTATGGGAGATATGTAATAAAGTTGTGCGATCTGGCCGATTCCGACAAATGATCAATAGAATCTTAAAATGAGCGTATGTATTAAATTTCATTCGGATAACTCAAAAACTGAAGGAAAAATCCCGAAAAAAAACTTCATTTAAAAAATCGCTGGCTCGATGTTCTCTGTAAATCAATCTGCTATAATATACATATACATTACATATTTAATTTGTTCCTGATACTCGAACTTAAAACAATTCCATTTGCTTATTTCTTTTATCGCACATCCCTTCTACCTGCTTACTACAGTTTTGAGCAATCATTCCTGTCAAAACGCCACTCGCCAAAATGAATATTCATTCGTTTGATTTGTGTTATTAACATTTATGCAATATAACTGACAGTGCTTGAACAGCTGCCATTCAAATCTGTATCGAGATGTTTACTGTTGCATGCATTATTCCAAGCAAGCCGATTTTAGCGCGCTTAACTACGCGAATTCCATTCTCTTTTGAAATAGAGGCAAGTTCAAGTGAACAAGTGTCAAACGGGAGTGAAAGGTAGTAAACTTGTGTGGAGACACACTATAAATATTGCCAGAAAGAAGAAAGCGAAATTTGGAATATAAGTTTATATCATGATAAGCATGATCCCAAGTTTAAGATATTGGCCAATTTTAGTACTTGTTCATTAAAGCAAAAATTCTGTATTTATGACATTGCAATGTCTAAGCCAAGCGTCCTTTAAGAAAATTGATAAAATTTTCCAAAACTATCATTAAATTTTTCATTACACATTTTTTTGAGAGTACTTTTGAAAGCGATTTAGGCTATTTGTTTATATATCTAGTTTGCACTTCTTTTGTAAGGCAAGAAACTCGGCTTATAAGAAACGGCAACAAAAGATTTCTGCATAACTACAATGAGAATCAAAAACTCCAATAGTGTTTTTGGGCGCCAGAGATAGGAGTAAACTTAATATTAATGATGCCTTAAATGGTATTAGATTTTTCAAAGAAAACCTTTTTGCAAATAAATTCCTTATATTTTCCATAAGTTCTGAGAATTTATTCTTTTTGTAGACGTTTTTTAAAAGTTCCTTTAAATGTATACTTTTTTTTCAAATTTAAGATTTACGACAGACTATTGCGGGTATAATAATTTTCCGGTCACTTTGTTGCCAACTCAAAAACCAGTCAACAAACTCTGCGCAAAAATGTACCAGCAGTTTGAATGATTTAAGACATTTTAACATTTACTTAGCGAAATTTTTGACTGTAGCCATAAAATCAGCTGGCCAGCTCCACTTAAGTAATTTATAGCCTATTGGTAGTGGCATCTTATACATAAAACGTAAAGGGGTCCCCGTTTATGTTTATGTTTGACTGAATTCCAACTACAAAGCATATAAACATTCAATTGTGCTACATTGAAAATGCTTTATTAGCAGCGTTCAATGCGAAAGGCAATTTTTGTATGAGCGCATAAGAGTGTGCTTCTTTTTATAGCGCTTTTATTAGCTTCGCTTGTAATTTTGTATGTTTGTCACTTTTTTCTGTGCAAGCGATAACTTGGGTATAAATTGAGACATCGTATTGAAACTTGCTACATATGTTCCTAGGAACCCAAAAAAGGTCAATACTACAGATGGGCGTAATCGGAGCACTGTCCCACAACTTGTATTATTGTGAGAAGGGCGTGCAATGGCGTGTGCCATATTTTTCGTATATCGAGCACATCATACTTTTCTCACAATAATAGTAATATTTTGCGGTCAATATTTCGGTCAGTTTATATAAGAAATTATATTTCACTTTTTAGTTTGAAGTGATACTAAGTGATGAAAGCAATAAATCGAAGCTTTAAACGACTTTTAAAACTCATTCGTATGTACATATATATTCAAAGCATATGCGTGTGTTGGTTGATACTATCTATCTCTTGAACTCACAATTAAACTCAAATATTCCTTCTTAATATATTATTTTAGCGAAATCCTCATTTTTTACCCAGTTACTCATTTTCATGAGTAAACCTGGAAACTTTTGCGCTTGTGGACAAGTTACTCACTAGACCTCTCTCCCAACTTGGCACTCTGAGAGAAATATTTGCTTTGAGGTGCTTTTCGAGTTTTGAGGTACACAGCTCAGTGTAACCCACTCATGATGATAGTAGACAAGACTGACCTACACTAAGCTAATTTACTTTAACATAGGTACTTTAATGAGTAGGTTTCGCGTATAAAAATCAACAGAGGTTTAGCAGAACCGACATGTATAAAACGTTTCTTGTTTCATACAAATTTTTAAAAACTTATTTACTGGAATAAGCGATGGTCTTCAAACTTTACTGTAGTTTATCGGATTCAAGAATATATTCAATACAATAGCTTTGCCATCACTTTAACAATAGATGCAGGTTTCTTCTACCACTGCAAGATATGAAACAGCAAGTAGAAGAACTCAAATTTTATGCGCTTAAAAGATGAGCATTGCTGGTTTTGGGAACTGCAAGTTATACTGATGATTTTACTTTGCAACGGGTATAACTTTGTTAATACAAACCCCTAAAAAATTATATTGATTTTATACCAAAATATGCAAAACTACCTGTTGAGCCTTTTAATATATAAATACCAGGCTTAAGTTAAACATTTCCACCTGTTGAGCAATACTAATGTTAAGAAAGAGCAATGTAGTCAAGCATTTATGCACATATGTATACATACCTATACCTGTATATTTCTTATACTTCCATTTTTAAACACACTTCGAAATTGCTCTCCATACTCTTAACACTCACGCTCTTCATCTTCTAGATTTAAACATTTTTCGAATTTACAAAATCGTTTCAAGTTTATATTCACTTATGTTAAAAATCTCTGTTTGTTAATGCTTTTAACATTCAATATATAAGCATATTTCAAATTTACTCTTTACACATTTATTTATTGCTAGTAACATTTACTCTAATACAAAATCAGTTTAAGTTTAACTCACTCCTGTAAAAAGTCTCTACAAACTCTCTGCAAGCTCATGCTGTTAACGTTGAAAATTTAGCTGTCTTAAAGCTGTCTTCTGTTAAAAATCTCTACCAACTCTCTGCGCGCTCATGCTGCTAACCTTCAAAATTTAGCCATCTTTCGAAATTACTCCCTATATAATTATATATTTCGAGTAATATTTACTCTTATACATAATTGGTTTGGGTTTAATTCAATTATGTTAAAAAATCTCCACAAACTCTCTGCAAGTTCATGTTTATGTTGTTAACCTTAAAATTTTGAAACGTTTGAAATTACTTTCCATTTATTTAGTTGTTGCTAGTAAGCTTTACTCTTAAATAAAATCGGTTTAAGTTTAACTAACTTCTGTTGATAATCTCCGCTTGCTCATGGTCCAAGCTTACAATATTTAAGCATTTCTTGAACTTAATCTTAATAAATTTCTTTAATGCTGTAACCTTTACTTTAATACAACATCGGTCTTAGTTTTTACTTACTTATGTTAAAAATCTCTTCAAATGGTCTTCCCGCTCATGCTGTTAACTTTTAATTTTAAGCGTTTCCAAATTACTCTCCATTTATTTATCGCTAGCAGCCTTTATCCTTATACAAAATTGGCTTAAGTTTGTACTCAGTTCGGTTAGAATTTCTGTGCCCTCTCAATTTTTTCGAACACATTCTATAATCTTAAACAGTAATACTCACTGTACTGACCAGTAACACCCCAGGTAATAAAAATATCATTGTTCTAAATAAATGAATCCGACGAGAAGGTGAAAACGCGTCGGTTTACAAAGCATCGACTTCGTGATTTGTAAACGCTTTTTCGACAAATTTCATTCGCCGTTGGTTGGCTACCGAAACAACATTTCTCCTGCACACATAAACATACACAGTTGTAAATACAGTCGAGACTTCGTACGCTCAAATTGATGCTTCGTTTATGACTTTCGAAGTTTCGTTCAGCGGCGCTGTCACTAGAAACATCCGTACTTCGTTGTTTAATGTAGTTACTTGGCCGATGGGAGGACTTCGCCAATGCAATTTGCTCCTATCATCAGTGTGTGTCGTTTACAATTTAGTTTAGTTTTACTTTGGTCTTGGTCGTTAACGGTTGTATAGCGGTGCTGAATATTTCGCCGAACGCGCGCTTAACTTGGTGTTAGTGTACATACCATATATGTAGCATATATATATGGCTATTATTGAGAATACCATATATGCACAAAACCGGTAAAAATACCGTATTTCAAAGTTGAAGGTGGAAATATCTTTGTGGTGGAGTATAAAGTTGAATTCCATAGTATTGCACGAATATGCTTGAGCAGCTTGTATTGCAATCGTGTTAGTTTGTTATTGTTATTGTAAGTTATGTGACGAAAGAAAGTAATAAATTTATTCGTGATGTTATTTTTGAGCAAAATGTGTAGTGTTACAAAATGAAATGATAATCTGCAAAGAATTCAAAACAATTTCTAAAGGTATGTAATATAAAAGTGAATGAAAAAATGTAAAGTGAAGCTGAATTAATAAATTTATATTAAGTAAATTAGTAATTAAAAAAAATTAAAATTTAAAAATGTTATGAAAAGCAAAATTAAAGAAGTTAAAAAAAATATATATAATAAAATATTAAAAAAAAATAAAACAAAATATAATAAAAAAAAGAAAACACAAAATAATTAAATAAAAAACTATAAATTATTTATAATTAATTAAACTTGAAAAATTATAAAATATGAGCTTATTAAAATGAAAAATAACATTAAATAATATAAAATTATATAAAAATAAGTAGTTTAAATAAACTAAAATAAAGTTGAAGGAAATTAAATAAAATTTAAAAATATTAAATAAATTTAAATAAAACAAAACAATTTAATTAAGTTAATCACACATTAAAAATTAATAAAATAAATCTAAAAAAATTATATAAAACAAAATCACTTTTAACTAGAGAAAATACAATATATAGTGAGGGATTAGTCGCTAGAAATTCGCCTAGCGGTAAATTCAAAATTCAAATTTACATATCATAGTTTTTACAGATATATGGTTAGTGCGAAATTCGTCAGCAATGATGACACACGTTCGCGAATTAGTTTTGCGCAAACACGTTAAAAATCCAAGTATGTCTTATAGCGACATCGTTAAAAACCTAAAAATACCAAAATCGTCAGTGACATTTATACTTAAAAGATATATTGACTCTTTATCTCTGAAAAAAGGGCTGGTAGTGCAAGAATACAGGGATTTGAATTCGATTACAGCAAACAAAGTATTGAGCTATTAAGAACGAGATCCTTAACTATCGGTTCAAGATATCGCCAAAAAAAGTGCAGAAAGTACAAAAAAGAAAGGATTACCCAAAATAAAATATCTTGTTTGGCAAGCTCTTTGCCAGTGCGGCTTTAAAAGTTAACCATTTATTGGCTATGGATAAATAAATAAAGAAATTTATATTATGTGTTTACAGGAGCACTTTTTGTCTTTAGTTAAGCTTCATGAGGGCCCACTGTATGCTTTTTGCCTGATCTGATATGTTATTAGAGGAAAATTGCTTTAAAGTCGTACCAAACAATAGAGTGGCGGTTGTTCCTAAAGAGCTCAAACCAATTGAGACTTATTATTAAAGAAAAACTTATTATTTAAGAAAAAATAATTAAAGATCCAATAAGCTGTAAAAGTTTAAACACACTTAAAAATTATTGGCGAATTAACGGTAAACAAGCATATCAGTAAAGATTCTGTGCATGAGCTTGTGAGGAATGTTAAGCTCAACTTGCGATTATTCGCCTTTAACAAAACAAAAAACCTAAATGTTAACTATAACTTATATAAATATTTTTGAAATTGAATAATAAATACATGTAAGTTTTATAATGTTATTGGTATAAATATAAAAACTTACTAGACAAAATTAATACTTTTATATAAAAAAGTTGAACAATTAAATATATTGCAAGTACAATGAAATAACCGTTGTTGAATTAATTTATGGAACACAACAAATACAAAGCAAACCTGAGCTAGAAAATAAATTTTCAATCATAAATTGAATAAAAACATTTACGTTAAATTTTACAAGCAATAAAATAATACATAATAACTTATATTTTTATAAGAACAACAAATATGTATTTAATTTCAATTTGTTAATCAAGACAATGCATAACATAGCATGCCGTAACAGAACATAACATAACAATACTAAGCATAAAATCTCAAAACTAAAAATATTATAATTAATTTAGTTATAAAATTATATACAAATATAAAACAGAGCTGGTTAAAAAACGACAATTAAATCAATAACAGCTAGCTAGCTAAAAATGATTATTAAAAAGTCAAAAATTGTTTGCGCTATCAAATGTTATTAGTTTCAAATAACAAACATAGCATAATAAAATGCAATTTATTAAACTGGTGACAATTGCTTAATATAGTATGACTTTACAACTACAAAAAAAATATATTTAAATTGCCAATATAGAATTTTATTTATAGGTGTGAACATAAAAAATGTGCGAATATCATAAATATACTTTCACAAAAGACATGAAAAATGCTCCCGAAAAAACGATCTATTTATTATATAAAAAAAACGTATTGTGATTATTAAAATCATCCGCTCGACAAATCTGAAACAAATAATTAAAATTTAATGAACCTACTTCAAAGGAAATTGTGTTGTGAAATTAAATATAATAGATGCGCGTAACTCTGCGCTAATTCCGCCGCATACTCGTAAGCACCTGAGTACGCACCGAGTGTTTTGTTATTTTGTGTTCATTAAATCTAATTAGTTTCATTAATACTATAATTAAAATAACGATTTTTTGCACGTAAAGACTTGCAAGAAGAAGCACACACAAAAATAAAAGAAGTAGATTGTGTAGGCATGGCAGGACTAAGGTGCATAAAAATACAACGCTCAACAACAAATAGTGTATTGGAAGATTGTGCTTTAGCAGAGTTGATTTAATAGTGCAGTGTTTCTATGCGCCAGATTAGACCATAGCAATCGCGTGTACGCCATGGCGTATACTTAACCAAGTTCATTTGTCTGCTTTATCGTAAAATTCTGCTAGCTAGCGCGCTATTCTGTAACGGATGCAACTGCGAAATTTCAATGTTGAAGTTAAGTGTAAAATTGCAGTGAGTGAAATCACACGGGATGTGTCTAAGGATATCCCATTCCAGCATATGGTGATCTTTTGCGCTCTCTGCACTTTTGTACACATTAAATATATATGTTATCAAGCGTTTTAATGCAAGAAAGCAGCATAGCGTCCGCCTCCTCTTGGTTTATTTGGCTTGCTCAGTATTTTGACCAGCGTTGCTATTAGCTCATTAAACGTATTTGCGTTGCAAATTTACGCACTTAGCAGTTCCTGACTGCAGGCTATAGTTGTTGGAGTTTGGTACTACTTTTAGTTGTTGAGTTGTTCATTTCCTTGCGTTCGCCTGTTGCTCGCTATTAGCCTTGTTTTGCATGATCATGTTATGGATCGTGTTATGTGCCGATAGCCAGTGGCATTGCAGACCAGCTGTTTAGGTCATATAATATATATCTGCGCACGAGTTTCCACTGCTTTCATTAAAATGCATCATACACTTAATATCCATTTTAGGTAGCAACTCATCTGCGCGTTTATAAGTTGTGTACTCTGGTACTGTAATCACTGTTAAAGTTGTTGCTTGTATGTCTTACAAATATGCCACAGAAGAAGTTTCTTTGAGATAAGCTAAAGCACTATCCCTTACTTTGTATACTGGCAATATAAACTCAATGCCGTACAGTGTTTGAAAGATCAGCGTAATGGAACTTCATTATCATAAATATTTAATATATTCATCAATTTAGCCAATAATTTACACTCAGTTTTCTAAAATTTGGGTTATGATTTCTAGTTTTACCTTCTCTGTAGCCTGTTTGGTATTTCCATTAAATATTTTAACTATTATTGATGTTCTCCGTAAGCAAGTTCATGAATCAAATTTTTCTCAAAAATGCAAACCAAATATTGACTGCAAACTCAACGTGTTTGTGCACCTAACAAAATTAGTCTTTATTTTTATATTTGCATTGGGGTACGTCGATGTGTGATCCTTTTAAAAATTCATCAAAAAAGTTTTCCATTCAAGCACTTGATTCCGATCGTTCACCTGTTGAGGGTATAAAGAAATCTACGTTGAATGTCATAAACATATCAAACTATTATTTTACATAAATAACCGCTAGGAAACTAAAGCACAAAAACTTCCTTTAGCTCCAGCGCTCGCCTTTCGTGTTACAAATCTCAATGGAAAATGGTGTCAAGCAAATAACGAGCTGACTGTCAGTGTCGATTTTGCTCAGCACCCCAAAAGTGTTGAATTATATTGACGCGTAGTCTGCACAAATGCGTGGCGAGACTTGGGAATTAGCCGCTAGCGAAATATGAAAATCTGTGCATGCATAGTTGTTGTCTCCTACTACAAAAATTGCCTCAGAGTTCCAAAACTTTAATTGACGCTGATGGAGTCATTAATTGATTAAAAAATAAGTTGCAATGCATGAGATTTTTTTTTTTTTCAACTGGGTAAAACAAGAAAACAGATTCCAGATAAGCATAATATCGAGAATATACGTCACTTAATGAGACATTAACACTAAATAATTATTAACGCAAATTTAATGTTTGCGATAATTAAAATTTTTTCTAAAATAATTTTATATATACTAGATCAAAATTATCTTTCCTCAAGTTGGTCGTCAGAGTAGGTGCGAAGTTACAAGTCATTCTGTCAATGAATTCTTTGTTTACAAGCCATTTGAAGTTGACGTGTCAGAGTATTTTTTTAATATAAAAAAATTAATATCGCGCAGTGATTAGATTCTTTGTTTTGAAAGGTTTAAAAACAACTGAACTTTATGAACAATTGTTAGAAGTGTTTAAGGAGTCCTAAACTTCAGAACGCAACGTCGAATTTTGGGCTGAAGACGATCCACGCGAAAGACGACCCAAAACCGCAAGTTCATAATATTAATAGTGAAGATCCAAGTTTGAATAAGCCTGAAATTGCTAATGCCATAGGCATCTCAGATGAAGGGGTACTTCATATTTTACATGTTTGGAAAGTTAATGCCGCACACGTTAATAATTCAACAAAAACTGGATCGAAAACAAATTTCTCAGCATAATTCGGAGCGTTTAAGGCAGAATAAAACCGATTTCTTGCGTTGTTTTTTAAATATGGATGAGACTTGGATCTACCACCATGATCCTAAATTGAAACAAGAACGTTTACAGTGGACTGGTTGTTCGGCTCCAAAGCAGGTGAAGTCACAACGATCAGCAAAGAAGGTTATGGTAATCATTTTTCATCAAGACAATGCACCTGCTCGAAAAGGCGTTTTAACAATGGTAAAATTCAAGGAATTAAACTACGAGTTGTTTGAGCATCAACCGTATTTCCCACATTTGGCCCCCTCTTCAAAAACATGAAATAATTCCATCGTGGAGAGCGTTTTTCGTCGAATAAATAAGCTATTACAGCCATAGTCGGAGATTTTGCAGAGCTTCCGGAAAGTCATTAGAGGGATGGCATAAAATTATTGGAGGATCAATGGAAGAAAATATTGAGGTTAAGGGAGATTATATTGAACAAGAAAATATATTTCGTACTAAAAAGAGTATTTTTTCATTTCGAGCTCAAAAAATTTTCAACCAACCTGTGTGTTTGATAAAATCAGTAAAAAATTTAAAATGAATATCCAAAGTTTTAATGACAATTTCTCGATTGCTGTAATTGTATACGAAATAATTATTTTTATATAAGTTTAGCTAAAAACTCAAATATAATAAAAATCCTTATATTATATTTGATTTGTTAACTGATTTAATTTTTATAGTTGTTTGCGTGATAGGACCGATTCATAATTAAATATTTACCGTTAGTTGTTTATTTAAAAAACACAATATTAACTTATTTGTTTTGCTCCATAAAGGTATATTAAATTTTTGTTAATTCACTGCAATTAATCGGAAGGAAATAGAATGTGTGTTATCAAAAGAGTTTTAATTTTGATGACAAAAGTTTTAAATGCTATAAACGGAAACCAACATACTTAATTAACATTAAACGATTGAGCTCAGCGCAGGAACACACGCGTGTGGATTTGTTTGCATTTGTCTAACATATCTATGTATGCTCCCGGGCATGTTATTGTGAATTGGAAAATGTGGTAGAGTTGAAGCTTCGGTATTGAAATGCTAACATGATTAAAATAGCACGCGTGGGAAATCAGTTCGTTATCGCTAATAGGTACAGCTAGCGACTGCGCTTTAATAGCAATAAATGAAATTAGGGAGCTCCATTCTTATACACATTCGAAAACTGGTATGTTTGCACATTTATAGACAAGCATTGCAGTAATGTGAAGGATGTAATCAACTGCCAACGGTGCGTATGAGCAACATTGGTGAAATTAGCTAGGCGTTAAAGCCTCGTTTGCAAATAGATATAAGTTTATAAAAACTATATGGTTCTAAAATAATAATATTTTAATCTTTATTATGTATTTCACTATTGTATACCGAAATATATATAAACTCCCATATACGTACAACTTTATGCAGTTCAAATATGCAAATTCCTTTATATTATATGTTTTTATACTCTTACAATATTTTGCCACAGAGTACAATAGTTTTTTTCACTTAAGTTGTATAAGAGCCAAAAAAAAAATTTAACAATAGACGTGGCACCACCCACCTTTTAGTGAAAACCCATAACTCTGGACGTGCTCTACTGATTTCAATCAATTTCGGTACGCAATATTCATCAAAAAGTTCAATGCTATAATGAAAAAATCGCACCACAACCACAGCTACTTTTCAAATAATACAATTTCAAATTCCATCTGATTTTGTCCTTTTCTAGTATGCAAATTAAGCAAAAATTAATGTGTCGGGATAAAAGTTTGCACCAAAAATTCCCCTAAAGTATACCACCAAATATTGTCCAAATCGAACCAAACCTGTTCAAGCCTCTAGGTACCAAATATGCGGAGTACATACATGAAGACCAAAAATTTTCCGGAAAATGTTGGCCCACAATTCCGCCCGTTTACGATGGAAGTTTTCACGCAAAGGCCTCAAGACGCTTAATTAATACTCCTTATTGGCCGTCTGTCCCATTGGAACGAATTCATAATGAACCAAACCGCGTACATCGAAAAAAAAAAAATTCCGAAAACTTTCATGTTGCTATGCATAAGACCAAAAACTCATTCAATACTTGTACTATCGATCAACCACCGTATTTACCGGATTCAGCCTCATGCAACTTTTTTTTCCAAAACTCAAGTTACCACTTCGTGGAACTGGTTTCGACTCGATTGAGGCCGTGAAAAAAACTTCGCAGAAGGAACTGAAGGCGATCCAGGACAGCGCCTACAAGTCATATTTCGATGGAATGTAAATCGAGTATCACTTCGGAAGGATCATATTTTGAAGGCGAAATAATAAATATTGATGAAGTTTAAACATTTTTCGTTTTATTTACAATTTCCGGAAACTATCTGGTCTTAATGTATGTAATTTGAAATTTAGAGAGGATCCTTACCTGATAATAGTCTTTACTCTGTCGAAAATGGAAAAGAATCGGTTCAATACATGAGTTATCTAAATGAAAGTTAGAGGGCATGTTTTAATTATAACAATAGCCCCGATATAACTAAAATCAGGATTTTTGAGCATCCGGCTGACTTTACTTCACATTTGTGATGGTGTGTGAGGTACCTTAATGAAACCCAGGGAACATTTTATTAGTCTGTGGCATGTTAGTAGTATGTGGTATAGTCGGGTCAATACTACGCCCATCTCCCCTAAACTACATATAACGATTTTCGTGATTCTAACAAGTATTATATATATATCAAATTGCTTCAAGATGTATTCTAGAGTATAACAGAGCAATGTCAAAATTATTGCAAACAGTTCCTTTTTCTATCGCCGATTACTTCGTAAAATGATTTCCGTCTTTCCAACTGTCTTTTAACCGTTTATGTTGGTTAAACCGTGAGATATTTTGTTGAAATTAAGTGGACAATTTTTCTTGCGGAATTACAATGAAATTGGTTTTTACCTTGATCTATACCTCATATTTCTAATAAACTGAATTCCGATCCTATGGTTGAAGTTTTCAATATCAACTCATTTCGTTAAATTTAGCCTCTTCGGTCGAGTTAATACCACAAACATATTTACAATATATCTCACTTGAAGGTGTTTTTAATATAATTTTAGCTGGCGCGAGCTAAAATATAGGAATAAAACTAAGTCTAAGTTTATGGCTCTCAATATAAGTCAAGAAGATATCAAATTTTGTTGTAATTTATTCACGATATCCTCGAATAATGAATGTTGAATTCTTTCGCAAAAATTTTTCATATTAAGTTTTCCTAACACCAGAAGGTAGTTTCCCTGCTTTGATTCCTACAAGTTAAAACTGAACTTAGCCCTGCCTTACTTGCTTCTAACCACTTATATACAATATGTACATTGCACTCACATAACTCTTAAGCTTATTAAATTAAATTGTTTTTATAATGAATTTTCATAAAATTTGTGTACATCCTTTGCCATGCGGTACGCCGGCGCTTTCCATTTTGAAACAGCCACATATATACTTGTATATATATGTTTGCATGTGTTAAAGCCCACTTATTTGCACTCAACTATTACTACAATTTAACTATCACCCAAAAGTTGCAAGTAATTACACAACTTCGCACGTTGTACTTTTATATTCACTCTAACTTTTTCCAGCATTCCACAACTTTTTAATGTGCTGAGAGATATAATTTTTTCACGAATGTGTTTTCCATAATAGCATAGTTGTATACGCTCTACTGAATTTCGTTCACAATGCTTACACACGCTTGAAAGCTGATAATTTTTCGGTTTGAAATACTTTTTTTTAGTAAATTTCAAATAATTTGACTTGCATTTTTTAAGCAAACATATAAATACACTTCTTGGGATACAAATATTTACAAATATATTGGTTTTGCTAGCTAACGATAAAATTGTACACACTTACAATCTTTACAACAATTATGCTCAATAATAAATTTAATGTCTAACGATGAAATGGAGCTCTAGTACAAGGTGTCTGAATGTGCAGCTACTCCAAATAATGGCACGGATAACGAGTATAATGATAGTGTCATATTTTCACAGCTTTTATAAATTTTATGAAATATAGCAAAAAATTTCTAGAAAAGAGTAAGCGCGTATATTCAATGTAGTATGTACATGCAGCAGAAATGTTAGCATAGGAAATGCAATGTCAGCCAACTTGTTTTAATTTGAGGTATATAAAACATTTAAAGTTCAGCAGGTAAATACTGTATAACACGAATACAGAAGTAGTGATTGAGCAGTTGCCATATCACTGCAAGAAATTGCTTTCACTCTTCATGAGAAGAAATCTATTCGAATTTCATAATTATATGCACCATAAAGACGTGCTATTAGCTTAACTAGTAGTACTACTAGACAGGCAATAATTACGCATAACGCCGATTGTTGATTGCTGCCTAATGCATGGTAAATTTATTGCTAGGCACACATACGATAGCGAAATAATACGACAAACGAGAAACCGTATTACTTATTATTGCGCTGAGCTAGTGAAGAGTAAACTCTTTAGTATAGCCGTTTTATACCACTTTATACCATTACTTTGCTTATCCGGTTCTTTAGGCTTAAAATAAGGTAACAGCTCAATCTAAGTCATTAAATAATTCGTCGTAAAGGTTAATATAATTGCACGAATAAAATTGGAAGATATACCCATAAAAATATCTAGAATTTATTTGTAAAAAATCAACCTAATTACTTCTCATATCTTTAAGGTGATAATATGACAAATTACCTAACTAGTTTTTAACATCATCATTTGTCATAAACGCCGCACCCATATAATGTGAAAGTCACACGAGAAAAATAATTAGCATAAACTTAAACTCAAGACACACATTTTCGAGCATTACCACACGCGCAGAAGTAAACACAACTAATAAAAGCACGATTAAGGCGGAGCCCTTCCAAGAACTGCCTTGACATAAGAAAACCGCACGCCATCGAATACTGTGTCGTTGTTAAAAAAAAATATTTGATTTATCTCTTATGCAAATTGCAAATTGGCCGCATTGACAGCTAAACACTACCAAAAGTGTATAATGTGTTCTTGTAGAATTAATGATTGTTGTGTTAAATTCTGCTTTCTTGACATTCAGCTCTCTCTCTCTATTGAATGGAATTTGCTTTAGCAGCGGTAATGGTAAATCATATTTAATTCTTTTATTTTCATTTCTACAATTCTACGCCCTTTATATGATAAAACATTAGTTGCTATTATTTTCTCTAAACTCTACAATTGTACAAAAAATCAAGAGAGGAAAATGAGGGATATTAAAAGAAAAAAACAATGTAAAAAATATTACAAAAAATTTGCTTACTAATGAAGAATATAGAAACTGATGATATCTTTGATTTGAGGGAACCTATTCTATAAATGCACACTGCTTTGATTACTTACTTGAGAAAAATAAGCTGGACTTTACTTCGAATATTTGAAAACAAAACACGCGTATACACTTTCAGTATTAAAAATATAATATATGAATTGTAAGTATGTATGCATTGACGCATTTTCTTTATATTCTACTACCGCCACTACTACTAAAATAGCTAAATTCACCATCACTCGCTACATACTTACTTGCAAACCCTACTTTGCGCATTGGGGTTGTTAATGTTAATGTGCTGCATTAGTTTATCATTAAAGTAACCGATTGCCAGCAGGCGAATATGAAATATACAAAAAGACAAGAGCAAATTAAAGTGCGACGAATTGTTGGAGAAAAGGAAACGGAAAAAAATATAAGGTTACTTACTGCCGGACTAATTGACAAACAATGACTGCGACACAAATCAAAAAGGCGGAAGTGGTGACAAATGGCACGTAAACACAAGTGTTGAGCGCAATGTCATATTACAAGTATAAAGGGTTTTCCAATAAGAGTGATATTATTTTTTTCCATAAAGAAACGCACTAATTGTGAAGGAATTCAAATGTTTTTATGTAATGTAAAGTACAATCGATACAATTAGTTGTAGCGTTAAGTACGCGACTTCTTTTGCAGGAACGAATACGATGAAGCCAATTTTCGTGTACTTGTTCTACTAAATCAAGTCGTATGTTATGAATAATACGTTCAAATAACACCACAAGCAATAATCTAATGGTGTTAAATCACAACTTCTTGGAGGCTATTCAATGTCACAATGTCTTGAAATTATCCAATCACCAACTTTTTATCGCAATAATTCGTTTGTTGCACGTGCTGTGTGGCACGTAGCTCCCGTCTTGTTGAACCAGATGTTGTCAAGGTTAACTTTCTCCAATTGCGGCCATTAAAAGTTGGTTATTATCGATACCGCTCTCCATTGACTATAACGGTGTCACCAGCTTCGTTTCGAAAGAAGTATGGACCGATAATTTCACCAGACCAAAAACCACACCAAACTGTCAATTTTCTACGCACGAGAATAGCCAGTTTTGTTTACTTACCGCAGCACTCAGATGAAAGTGAGCCTCATCGAAGAAGTTGATTTTCTTTAAAAAAAATCGTTATCATTTTCAAGTTGTTTCAAGGCAAAATCAGTAAATTCACGACGTTTACGGTGGTCCAATGGCTTCAGTTCTTGAAGGAGAACAATTTTACATGGATGTAAGCCCAAATTTTTTCTCAGAATCCACCAGGTTGTGTTATGAGACAGTCCCGATTTTTGAGAATATCTTGGAAACGACAATTTGCGGTTTGCAGCATCACTTACCTGAATGGCAGCAATATTTTTATTACTTCGAGCGGTTTTTTGTCTTATTGGCACTTGTGTATTATTCTACTAGTAGCGAGCAGAGGTGGACGATTATTACGATTATAAAATGGCAAAAGCGCACGAAAAGTTGCAATTGGCAAATGATTATTTTGATAATAAAATTGAATAAGTTGTAAACCTTGTGCTTGCGTATATCTTTTCATGATGAAATTGTTAACATTACTGCAATGAAAAAGATTACAGAGCATGCCATATTAATATGGCGGAAAAGACACTTAGAAATCATATTATACCAATTGGTAAACCCGTTAGAATTCAGACTAAAAGCGGTTAAAGTATAAGAGCTTAATCGTATATATTATATTATATTAACAAATGGTCAATGTCTTTGAATTAATATATATATTTTTTGGAAGAAGCAAAGCACAAGGAGAGATTAAATAAGCTTCCAATAAAGTGACTATAAAAATCCTTTCCAAATACTATGAAACGTTTCGGTAGAACCGAAAATAGTGGCACAGCAATTGAGCTACAACAAAATAACGTCACACCAATAACTTATTATCACTAATAGCGTTTCGTCAGGCAACTAACTAACTACTCAAAATGAAAATTTCTCCATTTTCTAAACTATAAATGTAAACAATGTACAAGCTACAATACTAGACTAAATATTGGTAACTCCGTAGATTTCATATATACGAAAAGATGTATTAAATGGGAACACGCCGTCAAAACTACTCGCAAAAATGTAACAGACGTCTTGCTCATGCCTTATTATACCCTGAACAAAGTAGTTTTGTTCAAAGTTTGTAACACGCCTATGGAAATATTGGAGATCATATAAATATATACAAAAATTATCAGATGATGATGATTATGAAATGATGTGTTGAGTTGATTTAGCCCTGTCCCTATGTCTGTCCGTCTATATATACGCAAACTAGTACCTTATTATTGAGATGACGATCTGAAATTTTACACACACCCTTTTATACCCAAGATGCTGCTCATTTGTCGGAACCTACATAGCATATAACTGCCATACAAACTGAATGCTCAAATACATAGATGTCCTTGTATGGAGAGATAATTTACTTGAAAATATATCTTCAGGAAGTGTGGCAATTATTAATATTATAGAATATTGAAATTGAAGTTTAGGAAATGTATTAAAAGAATAAATTAAGAAAAAATTTATATTATAATTTAAATGTATTTAAAAATGATACATGTGAGCAAGGCAAGCAACGAATACTATAAAAGCAGTTGCACAAACTAAGACTTCTAAAGTGTTGCTTGATTTTAAATTCTAAAAAGTTTTAGTTTCTTAACCGTATGTGCTAACAATGCTCAGAAAATGGAAGCAAAAGTAGTAGTGGTAGGTATATTCATGTCTTCTTGCGTGTGAGCCAAATAAGTACCTGTACTTTAGAATCTGTAAAATAAAAAAGCAAAAGAAAAATTGTTTAAGTGGATAATAAAATGCTGTAGTTGCAAAGTTTCAGTTTATTTGACCATAAGTTTGTTTTCCAATTAAGTTTTTCAAGTTAGTAACTGCATTTCTTAGTACGTCTCTTCTCCAGCACTTACTAAGGTTTATATTATTAAATCTAATTAACATAAGCCTCGAGTAGAAAAAAAATATAAGGTACATGTACTAAAATATAGGGCTTGAAGCCTTAAATTTAATAGACCAAAATGTATACGGCAACAAAATCTGAACACCAGCAAAAATGCATTTAATGCATTTAATGGTTCTCTCTAGCTCGCACAATAGTTCAAAGCGTAACAAGAAGTATTAAACAGGCAAAATGTGAAGCATCTTACTAGGTGAACATAAGACGTTAACTTCGTCCGTGTTGCCTACTGCAATGCACTATAGCTGAGATATAGCTTTGAGACTTGAAATTAAGAATTTCTAAAGTTTTCTACATGCAGCAAACTGTAAAACAGCAAATCGCGCAACAAAAAAGCAGCTGCGTGCGATAATGGTGAGAACATAAGTAGCCGCAAAGTTAGGCGCTAAGCAGCTTAAATGCCGAGTTAAAAAGCATATTAATACATGAATATTTAAACAAATATATATGTTTGTATTTATAGTGGGAGTAAGTTTGTATGTATTAACTCTACTTGAATGCTACTTAACTTCTTACAATTACTATTTTATTTAAATAAATAATTTGCTTTTATTATGTTGCATTCAACCGTTAATTAACTGCAATATATCGATGCCGAAGCGAGGATATACCATATGCTTGAACAGGCACTACTACATATAGGGAGCCAATGTTATCTTAAATTGTTCATGGCTTTTTATGCATAAAAGAATAAAAGTCGTATTTTTTGGAACTCGTTAGCCGTTCTCGCTGCTTACCAAGTGTTTATTTGTTATGCAGAGGAGTACACAGTTTGTTGAAGTTTAATGTGCGATAATTTGCGAATACACTATGTTACAAGCATTTGGATATTTAATTAATTTTTGCATAATAGTTTAACATAATTATGAGAAACAATTTCATAAACTTAAAATATATCCTTAGTGACATAAATCATATTCGCTAAAACTGTTGCTGGTTTCTTGATTAAATGATTAGATTAAGTAATGTTAGAATAAAAACAAACAGGTGTGTAAGACTACCTTCCAAAACCTATCACACTGTGAAAATGGGCTAGATCGGATCATATCTACGCCTTCTACCCATACAACACAGTTTTAAATACCATCTGATTTTTTCACATTCCAGTATACAAATCAAAATCCAATCCATGTATCCGTATAAAACTTTGCACAAATAGTGCCCTCAAAGTATTTCACGCCCAAAAATTATCGCAGCTGTATTATAACTTTTTAAGGACATCGACACCAAATTTATGTACAGCAGTGGATATGATGTAACCGGAACGGACTGGGATTTTATCCGGCCAAGGACTGTCAACTTGTCAGAATTTCGCCGTTACAACAACAACCAATTTTTTACCGAACATATCGGTCAATCTGACAGGTCTAGTATTAAAATTCGGCTAGAAAATTTTCGGTTGGCTTTTTACCGTATATATTGTTCAATATGTAAGACATCTTAACAAAATTAAGTGAACTGATAAATTTGGATTTTAATGCTGAAAATTGCAATATCCTATATACCACATATAATCATTTTCTTTAGTACATAATAAATTTGCGATCTCCCATTCTTTGGTTTATGTCTTCTTATTTTTATATAACTTATGCTTATGTTTATATCACATATATCTCATTTGTGTTCATAAGGTACATCTTTATATTAATATTTTGAACATATAAAATGTTTGTAGTAACATAATTAAACTAAACGAGTATACGACATTTGTGTTGCAACACCTGCCATTATTGTATTTCTCCGCCAATAAAACTGTGAGAGTGTAAAATGTACGACTTTATTTACTCCGTGAAGGATAAATACCACTCTCACTTGTTTTCATTTATATATACGCACATTCAAATTTACAGCTTTTGACTCAGCGATTGGCGACAATTACCTTACCCCTTTTAATAGCTCACTTTCGCACGCTTTTCTTCTCGCTTGTACCAATTCTTCTTCTATTATGGTACATTTTACCTTTTCGTAACCGACCGTCAAGCGGCGATGAAAACGTAAACATCAACACAATGGCATGCTGTTCCGTCCTATTGTCTGTTGTCGTTAATTGTTTTTTTTTTCGTCTCTCTTTTCAGATTATTATCCGCTAATGATATGATTCGAGAGGGCTTTATAAGTGCCGGGGTCAAATTTGCACGATGGGTATCTCGTGACCACAAATTATCCAAGTCGGACCAAAATTATTCAAGCCTCCAGATACCGTAAATGTGGACCCTAGTTTCTATTGCGAGCCTTTGACTGAAAATATCAGTCAACCTGTCAGATATGCTCGTATTACTGAAATACGAAAAAAGGGTTTCCCTGCTTTGATCCATGCAAGTAGCGAGAGTATGTTCGGTTACACCTGAGCTTTGTCTTACCTCACTTGATTTGTTATGATTTTGTTGACATAGTGCTTCTAGTTAGTAGCAACCAACTCTTTCCAAGTTTAGTGCATATATTTCTTTTTGTTTACTTATCACTTAACCGTTGTCACTTTTGTTGTTGTCCACACAATCGTTATCTCCCTGATTTCTATTGACTTGTTCTTTTTTGTCAATGTTTTGGCTATTGCGGTTTTTTGTTTGGGGTTGCATTCATTGTCTGTTGTCAACTGTTCTATTCTATTCTGAAATGTTCATTTCGTGACCATTGAATTGTTATTTCGTTTGATCCTTTTTTGTGACGTGATAATACTTCTATTATCTTGATTGCCCAAATTTCGTCAAGCAAATTAATAATGACAAATGAAAGCCTGTTCATTATAGTCACATACGTTCAACTGCGCTGTATTAATTTCATTGTTATGATTTATAATATAATATATCTACTTATGCATATATATATCTGTATATTTGCTTAAATAAGTTGCCCACAAACAAGGAGAGACAGAAAGCAGGTTGAAATGAACAACACTAACTCTAGGTTAGTTATCTAACTATTAAAACAAGTAATCAGGCTAAGTTCAGAACATTTCATACTCTTGCAACTTGCAGTCAAAGCCGGCTTAATACCTACAGGTGTTGATAATATTAAAAAATGTAGCGAAAGGGTTCAACATCTTTGTTCGACGAAATCGTACTCAAAAGTCGTATCATATTAACCTAATTTGAAGGTCATGTACTCACTTAGTTTTTTACTATATTTTACTTCCCGTCAGAGAAAATTATACGAAAATCATTGGGCGCTGAGAAATGGAAGATATGATTGCATTAATTTTTGACATTGCTCAGGTATACTTGAGAACTTATTTTCAAGCAACTTTACAAATATATAAATATAAACATATACATATACACACATATATAGTAAAGTCAGCCGGACGTTTCAAAAGCGTGAATATCAGTTATATGAGAGCCAAGGCAAGTTTTTTAGGCACAAATATACGCTGTTATTAGAAAAACACGCTCTCTCAATTTCATTAAAACTTCGAAAGTCTTTATATCAGGTATATGGGGGCTAAAAGAACAATGCAACCGATTCAACCCATTTTTAACACAAGGTCATATTATTATCATAGAAATATTTTCCTTTGGTTTCAATAATATATCTCATCCCCGCTATTTTCACGAAAAAGTTAGTCGTACTTTGTAGTTAGTTAGTTTGTAGTTAGTGGAATCTGTGTTCTTCAAAAGTTATGGTTCGATTTTGACAATTTTTAGAAGATAAAAATATCTTTAGGGTGCTGTTTGTGCAAAGTTTTATGTGGTTACATTTATTGGTTCTTGATTTGTATACTAAAAAGGGAAGTAATCAGATGGAATTTAAAAGTGTGTTGTATGGAAAGGAGCCGGCGTTTTTAATTGATTTCGGGTAACATTACACTCCGAATTCGGTTGAAATTGGTAGAGTCATTGTCATGATAATCATTTATATATATATATATCCCTAATTTAACGTGATTATTTTTAGCTGATACAAACAATCATTAGGTGATCAAAACTATTATAGTCTGTAGCAACATGTTGCAAGAGTATAAAAATATATTGTGAACCAAAACAAAACAAATTGTATAGAGATATTTTATTTTGAAGTGAAGTTTTTTAGACGTGTGGTTTTCAATCAGTCAATTTTTTTCGGAGTGGGTTTTTTTGACAGCTGTTACTTGATTTGTACTCTAGTTGATTAGGCGCAATCTCAGAGACGCCGTACCATGCGCACCAAGGACACCTTTCCTTTTTGAGCTGTGTCAATCTATTTTATGGAAGATTTTGCGAAAGCATCTTTGTTCGCAGACTTACCAAATCCAACTCGTAAAACAATGGAAGCCAAGCGCCCTACCAGCGCGTCGCGCGTTCAGTGAATGGGCCGAAAACAGCATGAAATATATTTTCAAAAATCTAGTATTCTCTAAAATATTAACAAGTCCAAAATAACTGCATTTCTAAAGACCAAAAGGATTTGTTTACATTAATTCATATAAAAGCTCTCTTTGAGGCAAATTAATAACTTGTATGTGTACATTTGGACCCTATCACAGCTTGAAGTTTTCTATTCATAAAATGCGCAAAATTTTGCACAAGTTCAGCCTTAACCTCATCAGGGGAAAGACTTTTTCGCGACCCTAAGATATTAATTCACAAATCGTAGTCTCTTAAGAGGAGTAATTATTATATGATCTAATGAATTATTACATAAAATTAATATATTTAATATTAATTCAATTAATTTACGATTATACTTTTTTAACATATTTTCCATAATTACTTTCAGATTTCGGAATATATTAGAGATTCAGAGAAAATTAAATGAAACTACTACAAAAGTGAAAGTGTTTTTAGAGTTTTTCAAATTAAGTGCAAAAGTGGCAACAAAACAACGAAGCATAGCAACAAATAAGAAACGCAACTTACGCTATTTATATATTAAATTAATTTAGCAAATTTTACTAAAATTGGAAAATTAGGAAGTACATTTTTTTATTTTTCTGCAACCGTGAATATTTTATGCACACCGTTAGTTGAGTATGTAATAAAATTGCTTAACTAATGTTATTGTATTCGTCTATTAATTTCCGGTCATTTGAAAACAAAGCCCTAAAATATACAAGATCAGCGAACGCAACAGCTGCTTTTCCAAACCACTGTCACCTACATAGAAGCAGCAAACAAGTGAATTACCCTCAGTGGAATAAATAGAAATAATTGTAACGGTTACGGCAATAATAAAATTAACGCGCCAAATATTTCGTTAAAATGTTGTAAACACGACAAATATTTTGAAATAGTCGCGCAACGAGGCATACTTTTGGGAGCATTTTAGACGCCACAAACACCGAAATGACTAAAATAAATATCCGGAGTCGCGCACAATAAATTCGGGGAGCACGATTGCTTTTGTGCTGCGCGAAACGCGAACGATGCGCAGCAAAGCGGCGAGAATGATAGCGAAAATAGCGAGAAGAGCAAGAGTAACAGCAATGATAAATACTACCAATATAGTAGCGCCGCCGACACACATAATGAAAACGAAACAGAAAAGTAAAATACCAAAATTTTTGTTATTAATTACCGTAATTTGTGTTAACAACTTTTGGCTGTGGCTTGGCGAAGGCGGAGATGCTGGCGTTAGTTTACTGCCGTTTGCCTACTGCACGCATATGACCGTCACAGCTGGTGATGCCATCGCACATACGTTCACCATCGAAATGCGTGGCCAAAATCACTATCCCGATGGTGCTGGAGGCGGCGATGGCAGTAGTAGCAGCTTGGAGAATATGGATTTGGAGAATATAATGAATCTGCACGGCTTCGATCAGGAAGATGGCACTAGTGGTGTGCCCGTGGAATCAGAAGAGCGCGATCATATCGCCCATCATTTTGGTAAGTTAGTTTAAACACAACATATATTATAAATTTTTCGTAAACGCTAATGCCATGGCAATCAAAACGATGTGATGTTTGCATTCCGATTAAACAGATTTCCCACAGTTTTGCACTATTTGAAAGCAATATAATTTTATCGGGAGACTTTGTTACTATCCTCTGACTTATTTATATATGGAATTTTTATGACTGAAAACTTGCAGTCAATCAACACGAAAATTTGCAAGTGTGAGCTCATATTTAGTCTTTATATTAGGTTGGGTTAGGTTCGATGTCTGATCCTTAAGACGGTGATCGCACTTGGTCCACTATATATAGTCTTTTATGAAGCCAAAAAAATAACTCCTATAAGGAGTCGACAAAGCCCCTTGAAGCCAATACAAATCTTCTTAGGCATTCTATACCCACCAGCTTAGTGGCATACCTAAAAAGTGAGAGCTGCCAATTGTTTAAGCCATGATCTCGCAAAGGTAGGACAATTAAAAAGGAAGCGTTGAATTGTTTCTACTTCGTCTTTTTCCAAATAGCTTCATAGCAGTTGAGAGAATCTAATTCCAAAGAGCTTACTGGAATGCTTGCGATCATCCTTGGGTCAAAAGGATCTTGTGACAACATCAGAATTGGTGGTATCCCAGCGCTGGCCAAGCTCCTGCGAAGCCCAGTTATTTAGTAATAGTAGTATGGCGAAGAGAGCGGAACACCATCCCATCCACATTCTACTCATAGCGCGTCTAGGATGGTTTTAATTGACAGCATGACAGCCTTATCTGCGATTCGGCTGTGGCCTTATCTTATCACAAAGTTGTTCAATGCCATTGATAACGAGGTTAGATATTTCTTAAACAGCATTGAGTAAAAGAGGATAGTTTCTATAAAGAAAGCAGTAAATCTACCACTACCTTAACGACAGCAATGTCCGCTTGAAAATCGCTAAGTCTAACGCTTGTCAGGAAGTCTGAAACTGAAGTTATTAGAGATTTTCGGACAATATGACAAAATTATTAGAAAAGTCCGATCAGTTGGAGTTGAAGGCTTAAAAAAAGCAATTTGTATGCACATGTTTAGATGAAATTTGTCTTTAAAATTGTGTCAAAAACACTGCTACATATAATTATAACCTCGAAATAAAGGTTACTCTATGAAATAAACTTAATTCCTCTTTACTTTATAAAAATTTACTTCTACTTGCATACACTTCCAGGGATTATCATTTGTCACAGAATTCTAAAATGTAAAGCACGTTAATGTTGTTTTGCTCAGCAGATAAAACGGAAATTTTCCGCCAACACATTTTCCCTGACTAAATAGTTACATTTTCACGCGACTTTTTCCAAATTTGCATTATTTTATTCCAGTTTTTGCTATCTCCACAGGCCACTGTAACCTAATTACAATTAATTCGCTTGACCGCTAAGCTGTACAGCTGAACAGACTCAGAAAGGGTAACAATGAAATGATTACAGTTACAAATTCCGCTGTGGCACATAAACATTGTAGTCAGCATACATATATGTTTGTATACACAACGTTACTTATATATGTGTGAGTTTATCTGCATTAAATGTTTGCAGCAAATAATAAAAAAGTAGACCGCGCTTTGCGGACGCTGCATTTCGTTGCCATTGTGTAAGTGTATGTTATTGGCCTTTTGTATGCGCGCGTGCGAAAAATGACAGAGCGGCGGTTGAATAAAATTAAAATTTATTTAAGCTTTTGTTTTACAAATGTTTCACAGCATTTTTAATAGCTTGTAAAAGTGGCTAGTCGGCTTTGCTGCAAAAATGGCGTTACTATTATCAAAGTGACCACAGCTACATATTTTTAAATGGGAGCCGGCAACGTTTGTATATGTGAATAACGCACATAAGCATTTGCAAAAAATACTTAAAATAAAAATTACTTTAAAATAAAAGAAAAATGTAATATAAAGTTATAAATTAAAAAATATCAAAGATAAATATTACTTTATAAGATAATATGCTGATGCACATTTTGGTTCTCATCCCATAATCCCATAAAAGCACAGCCGGAAATTCTAGATGGCTAGTCACATCATTTCTTTTTGCTATCAAACGTCAAGGGCATTTTTTGAAACTGAATTATTTCATTCACTATTGACTCAATATTTTATCCACATGTACGGACAGTTGAAGTTTTCTGCGGAGATACGACTCACAGTTGGCGCCGTGCTGACAAATGTAGCAGAAGCAGTTATCTGATAAAATCTCTCTGCCGTTAGCAAAGGTCAGCGCCCAAGAAGAAAAACCTCAGTTAAATCCAGTATATTTACGCATTTACTATTGTACTTTTATAGAAACTTCTTAAAATAGAAAAATATATCTGTAAATTAATCCCGGACGACACCATATACCAGGTGTACCGGTATGAAGTAAGCCTTAAGATACAAACGTTGTGAACGAGCCTTAATTTTTTTCCTGTTTGGTTAGCATGACATCTGTCAGTCATTTAACGCACACAATCATATTTTATTCATTTTGTGGAAAGTGATGATTTGCGGAAAGCATTAATTTTTTGTTTCCATTTGAAGAAAAGTGCTGCAATGCCTGTCGTGTCATATGGCGATCATGCTCTATCAGAAGCAATATGCAAAAGATGGTTGCAATGGTTCAGAAGTAATGATTTTGGTGTGAGAATGAAAAAACGGGGAAGAACAAAAGTTTGAAGACGCCAAACTGCAAACAATATTGGATGCAGATAATACTTTGAGTCAAAAGCAAATGGCAGCCATGTTAAATGTTGCATAACAAACAATTTGAGACCGTTTGAAAGCTATGGGAAAGATCAAAAAGTGTGGAAAATGGGTGCCATATGAATTGAATGAAAGCCAAATTGAACGCCACTTGTAAAATTTTGCTTCAAAGGCACGATTGAAAATTAGTTTTTCATAGAATTGTTGCTTGTGATGAAAAATGGATTTATTTTAATAATCGTAAACAGAGAAAATCATGGACTAAACCGGGACAGCTAGTAACATCGACTGCAAATAATGATCAATTTGAGCCATAAATTAATCGAAAAACGACCCGAATGGATCAGAAGACATGATAAAGTAATTTTGTTACACGACAATGCGCCTGCACGCAAAGCCAAAATCGGTTCAGGATACAATCAAAATACTTGGCTGGGAGCCGCTACCCCACCACCAGACTTGACACCTTCCGAATATTATTTGTTTTCATCGATGCGACACGCATTGGCTGAGCAACACTTCGATTCCTACGCAGAAGTCGAAAATATGGTATTTGAAAAATACGAACATTTCTATTGTCATGGTATCCACAAATTGCCAGATAATTTACCAAAATGTATAAAAGGCAATGGTCAATACTTTGAATACTTTTCTTTTTTTTTACTTTCTCATTCAAAATTAGTATTTAATTTTCACAAAAAAACTCAAACACCGGTACACCTGGTAAAGCCTCTCCGTGTCAGTAATAAATGAAACTCGCAGGAGTAATTTTTCGAAAAGTATACTTCTACTTTTAATATACTGATTCGTGCATCTACCAAAACCATTTCATTAAATCTAATCTAGCGATAACCGTTATAAATAAAGCCATTACCAAGGCCTCAACCAATACCAATACATTCAACTTTAAAATTGGTTAAAATTACTGTTGCAATTGTGAACATACTTTCCTGCACTATATCATTTCTAATTACCTGCATTACGTTCATTCGTATGCCTGATTTAACAACTACTACGGCACTATGGTTTAATAATGAAGTGAACTTCATTAATAATAACACTAAAAGCGCTTTGCGGATATTATTAACATATTGAAAACATTAAAATTACAAACAAAAATTACCAGAATGAATATCATTACCTTTATTATTTTCAATATGACTAAAAAAAAACAATAAAAATAAATACATCAAGTAAGGAAGGGCTAAGCTCGGGTGTAACCGAATATTCCATACTCTTGTACCTTGTAAGAATCAAAGCCGGGAAATACCTTTAGGTGTTGGCAACACTTTATATTAAACAACTAAGAAAGGGCTAAGTTCGGGTGTAACCGAACAAGAAACAAAGGCGGAGGAACATCTTCTGGTTTTGGCAAAACTTTATATTAAATTATGGAAAGTATCGCCGTGATTTCATAAATTTAAGGAAAGGGTATACACTGTTATTAGAAAAAAGGATTATTTCATAATTTCATTAGATTTCTTACATATTGATGCGGTATAAAGTAAACCAAGAGTTCGAAAATATTTATGTTAGGTTTATGGGGGCTAAGAAAAGTGTTTACATACTTTTATCCATTTTTGACACAAGTGTGCGATTTCGACAATTTTTTTAGCGTAAGCTGAAATACCTTGCGGCCGTTATTTGTGCAAAGTTTTATTTAGAAAACTTTATTTTTATTTGATTATATACTACTGTAAAGTGAAAGAATAAGACTGTATTTAAAAATTTGTTTATTGGGAATTAGGCGTGGTTTCCATCCATCCAATTTTTGCACACTTACACACCAAATTTGGTTGAAATCGCTCAGGTAGCTCCTGAGATGTAGGATTTCACCTAAAGATGGGTGATGCCACGCCCTTTGTCCAATTTTCACATCACATCTCCTTAAAAGCCGTTCTTTACCATCTTGGTTGTGAAATTTTATGCTAGTGACTCATTTATTCTGTGAGTTATATTACTTCTAGTAGTTATCAACATAACCGTTATATGGGGAGTGGGCGTGGTTATTATCCGATTTTACCCATTTTTACATGTTAAAACATTTTGGGGGCATAGCCGCGACCACTTTTAAAAGTGTCACTGGCTACCGAAAGTAAAAGTTTTCGAATAAAGACGTTTTGTGAGCGTGGCAGAGGTTCGATTACGCCCATCTACGAACTCGTCCTTATTTTTTTTTTTTCAAGAAACACGTGTACAAAGCTTCATCAAGATACTTCAATTTTGATTCAAGTTATCGCTTGCACGGATAGACGGACGGACGGACGGATAAACAGTCAACCGGTCTTCAACTTGACTTGTCATCCTGATCATTTATATCTATATACATAACTCCATATCTAACTCGATTAGTTTTAGCTGCTACATACAACCATACTATTTATTACTGATTATGGCCCAAAGGGGTACCATATGTTTATGCTATGTAGAAGATGTAAAAGACATCATTGCAGGTTAAAAATTTTGGTTTAAGTTTTTAAGTTTGCAGTTCGAATTTAACAATTTAAACATTAAAGGACTAAATTAACTCAATCGTAAAATTTGAGAAATTTCGTTAAATTATATTTTATCTAAACAATGCACACTCGCTCGTTACGAGAGCAAATATTTATTTGTTTATGCCTGAAACAAACCGATTATAACATGTATGCGCAACATGAACGCAATTTATTTATTATATATATATATATTATTTATATACATATAGGACATACAAGTAGTAAATAGAAATAAACATATATACATATAATTATGGTTATGTGTTAGGGAGTATTCGAAAGACGGAAAAAGAAGGAAGTGTCAGTATATTCAGGAAATATACCACACCTCTCATATTCGTATGTCAGTATTTAGGTATATAGGTTTGTATATCAATAAATTTGTGCTTTAGCAGCTATAAATTTCGGTCAAAATAAAGTGCATAGTATATTTTGCCTCACATATGTCGAGAGGAGATGCAGATATTTCAACTAGAAACGAAATTTGTTTAAAACTCGATCTATGAAACTGCTAAAATGGAAGGTGCAGCAGAGACGAATTGCATTTGTTGGAGTAACTGGTTTCGTTTACATACATATATATGAGTGTATAAAACAAACTTCAATTTTCAAAGCAATATACATATGTACTAATGCGCATATATGTATACATTGTGATGTAGAATTAAACTTGGAGCGTTATGCATTTCGTTTGGTCGCTCATGTTAGAGTAGACTAAGAGTTGAATTAAGCACTAGCCATAAGTGTATGCCAGAAGCCTTAAAAGCCCCCCGAAATATACATTTATAAACATATATGTTTATTTATATTATAACGAATTTTTTTGGCTGTTTGTATACACACCTTTTATAAAAGATCTTGCCCCAAGGATAGTGAAATTGTAGTGTTAAAGTTATGGTTAATAGAGAAGAAGAAAAATTAGAAGCAATCAGTCCGTGCAGTTTGCTTAGTGATATCAGTAGATATTTAATTTTCTATATACGTATGTATTTGTTTTAGGAATTTTCTAGCCTCCAATTTATAAGTTTATAAACCAACTTTTGTTGATATATAAGAAATGTACGAATATGTGTATGTTATAACAAAAAATGTTTATCTTTTGTTGTTGTTCACATATATAATTGTAATGGTCAGTTATGGATTTGAAACCACCTGGTACAAATTCTCCGAATATTTGTATGTTACGTATACGCCATGAGTAATATCGTAACACTAAGGAAAGAAGTGGATATAGCCACTTGAAAATTTTCAGCGTACAAATTACCCTGACTACTGCAATTCACTGCACCTTTAGGTTTTCAATTAATGGCAGCGTTTGAGCGTGACCGGTGTGCAGTCATAACTACATATATGTATATCTATCTCAATTAGTTTTATGTGGTACAAACAAAGGTAAAATTAACAAAACCATTACACTCGCTAGCAAAATTTTACGTCAGTATAAATATTATGTCAGATTTGGCAAGCTTCTGATTACGTATCGAAATTTTAGTATTATTTTTTGAAGAAGTTAAAGCACATGTAAAAGCTCCTCGCTCATTGCTCGTAAGAAAAGGGAGAGGACCTCTGAAATAAAAATGTATGCTCTATCAGGGTTATATGTGAAGTTCAATGCACTATAATGTACATATATAATATTATAGTATTTGAAATATTGTATTTATACAAGAAATATCTAAACCAAACAAGACCAAACGCAACCCTGTCTAGACTGTAGCCATCGATGTCTACAAGTAATGTATATTATATTTTCTCTTACTGTGAAAAAATCGACTCTTATGAGATTTTCAAGTATAACTCATATAG
Organism: Bactrocera oleae; assembly: GCF_001188975.3. Taxonomy (NCBI): domain Eukaryota; kingdom Metazoa; phylum Arthropoda; class Insecta; order Diptera; family Tephritidae; genus Bactrocera; species Bactrocera oleae. The sequence goes on along the minus strand of NW_021678078.1, from coordinate 745,418 downwards.
GTATAACTTATTATGTTTCTTTCGAATATTTAATGCTACAATAAGTACTGGAAATATAATTCACGCATAAACCCACTTATCGGCAACTATAACGATGATTTGTTTCAAGTAAATTATTAAGAAAAATCACTAGCGTAATAATTTATCGCACAAAAGTCGTCACTACTACTCTAAATACAAAGCTCTCCAAAAAACAACATCTTTGTCGCCCTCAATATTTCTTTAAACTTGATGGTTTTAAATTATCAGATTATGACTTTATTTATGACATTATTGAGTGTACTTCTATTTTTAGCATAATGGCATATCTTTTATTTTGAACAATTATCGGCTTCTTAGTAACAACATATTTTTTCCTGTCCTAATTAGGGTTTTTCAAAATAAATTAGCGCATAAAAACATCGCGTTATCCCAACTCACAGGCTCATTAACATGGTGCGTGAAGGTATCTACACTAACAGTTTACAAAATGTCTTGTTTTCTCAATGAAAATCTCGATTTCATTTCAAAAGTAATTTGCATTTACTACACAGATACCATGATTTCACCATGTGAAAGTGAAAGGGAGGTAGACACTTCTACGCCTATGTTTTTTGCAGAAAATGAACTCAGAAATTTAATACGTGATCAATTTAGGTACGATAAAGCAATTCGTCAAAGACGGTTATTGTCTAAATTACAATTGTAGAAAATTTTCAAGCTAAGTATGGAAAAGTTGAAAGGTGGCATAGGCAATTTATGAAAGATACAGATTTTATCAAGATTATGTCTGTTCCGGAAATTGGCGCTTGAAAATTTTTTGCGTTAGTAATCGAAAATTTCCTATGTAATTACAAATCAACAAATGATGAAGAAATTTTGAAAAATATGCGGACAAATTTTAAGATTATAGGAGCAAATATGAGTATCAAGTTAGACTACTTATTTCCGTAATTATTTGGATACGTTTTCGGATAATTTTGGAAAATTAGTGAGACACAGAGAGAATGGTTTCACTAGGATCTAAAAGGATGGAAAAAGGTATCCTGGTTGATGGGATCGTCATATGAGTGCAGCTTACTGCTGGCAAATTAAAAGAGATAGCTAACTGAAAAAAAATAAAAGAAACGCTCATGAAAGGTGTTTTATTGAAATTTAACATATGTTTCGAAATTTTTTGCTCTATTTTTTTTAATGTATTCCTATTTTTTACAAAAAAAAATGGACGTTATAAATAAATATGTTGTTTTGTTTCATGTTGTCTCATTTTTGTATTGTAATATGGAAATAAAGACTCAAAAATAAACGAGTACAACTCTTACAAAATCATTGATATTTTTATGATTTATAAGCCCAAATATGTAAATAGATCTTATATCCAGGGCAACAAAACCATTGTATACCTGTGCTATCATTGGCTGAAGGCATTCTGTAGATATACTGAAACTTTTTTCGACAGATACTTCAATGCGTAACAAAAACAACGTTTTCTTTAAATTTTTAACTGCAACCAAATTTTCTGGCATAATATCAGTTTGATTCGGTTTTTCCACAATTTTCACTTAGTGTCATCATTTCATTTGAAAGCAAGTCTTGACGTATATAAGCCATATGCACTCACTTTCAACGCACATATTTGCTTTGCTCCTCAGTTGTTGGCAACATTTGGTGTTGCACAATTTTGACTGCAGAAGAAGGTGTTCCTTTTATGGTAAAACCGAGAGTGTGTACTAATACCTCAGGGCATAATTTGATACGCTAGGATTCGTATATGCGCATGTGTGCAAATTTAGTGTGAAGCATTTAATTACTTCAATACGACTGAAGCTTAGTGCACTTGTGAAAAGCATAGCATCAAATCAAGTTTATTGCCCGCCTCAGTTGTCAAAATAACAACACTAATGCAAGAAAAAGAACAACGACAATACTAAAGCAGCAGTCTTCAGGCAAACGAAATGTTGAAATTATGCACAAACTTCTGTTAGTTGCACAAGCTGTAGTTAGTATATAACAGGAGAAGAACCTAGCCGGTTTGATGTGGCACGCTTCACTTGTGTTGTTGCTGTATATATGTAGACTTTTACGGTGCGATGTAGTGTTTAGAACAGCTGTGAGTGGCAGTGAGCTAAATGTGGGCACTGAAGCATGAAAAATCCGCTAACATGTGTGCAAAGTTGTTCACATTTTCGACGTGTTTCCGTATTAAATCTGGAAATTTAAAATCTAGAAATAACAAGCATTACATAGTGCATCCTTTAAGCTAAAAACTGTTTTATTGATACTAAAATCTAATGAAAAATTATACATTTAAAACTGCCAGCCTTGGAGTATTAAAATTTAGTATGCCTATAACTCAGGATGCCCTGACACGAAGGTGAGTAGATAGGAACGAAAGAAAGGTCAAAAAAGGACATACTTGTAAGTGTGAAAAAACCTTAAGTTCTTTAGTGAGGTCTTAACTCTGAATTGGTTAATATAATCACTGACTAAAGGAACAAATTTCCGAAAAAAAATATTCTACAGATATTCATGAGGAATTGACAGACAGACAACACGAAGTGGACGTAACTTTTAATTTAATTTTTAGTAGTAATCAATAAAATAATGTTTAGTAGAATTCAACTGAGGAACATATGACGAAGAAAATTAGTGAACAGAACAACAAAGGAACGGACGGTCAGTCGATTGCCAGACATCAACCAGTGCAGCCACTCTTGCACTTTCTATTCTCATATTTTGTATATACCTTTTGTACCTTTGTACCTTTGTATTTCATTAAAAATCATTAGGAAATCAGAGGCTGTGTTTCACGTCTCAAATCTACTTGTATGTAGATTTGAAAGCTCAAAATCTACATTCACACTACAATAATTCGTATATTTTTAACAATTATTTCTTAAATACTCCAAACACAATGTTATAAGTAGCTAGAAATATAATACATACCCTCTCTTTATATAGTTCGTAATCATTTTAATAAATATATATAAATACAATATAAATTATATTTTGTACAACTATATACCATCACACTTATATTTTCAACCGTTTAACACACAATGCTGGCGTAAATTGTGTCTCATAAAATGTCAAGTTCAATTACATCAAGTGCTTCCATAGACACACTTGTTGCGCATTCATATTACATGGAGACTGATAGCCATAATAAAAGAATGTGCATATAATATGTACATATGTTCGTAACTATAATTGTGTCTGGCTTTTTGACATAAATATATAGGTACATTTTAACTGTGACATGTGGTTTGTTCCCATGTGTGGCATTTTTCTAGACCATCTGTCATGTGGTCTGGTCTGGATCGTGGCAAATTTAATATAACCTGTTCAGGGTGTAAAAATTAAATTAATTAATTATAGACTTGCATATAAGAACAGAGCTGTGTAAGAAAAACACATTCACGCTTACAGAAAATAAAATCAATAATTTCCTAGTTAAAAAAAAAACCAGCATTAAAAGGCGGCAATCTTAAATGTAGTAAATCTAAACCCGTCAGTTCATAGTGTCTTGAAAAATGTTTACTTTGATTTGAGATATAGACATAAAGTAAGAATTAGATCGTATCCCATTAGCTTGCATAAAAGTTAAATTTACATACATATAAGTATTGATGACGTGCTTTAATTTTACCAATTTATTTTCTCTTACATTTGGTATATTTTCATTAATTCTTCCAACGTCTACTTGATGCCCGTATGCGTCTATGATACCTTAACTGCGCTGCTACCAACTCGGTCTCATCTTCTATTGCGTGTGATGTTTTTGCACAATTTATGATGATGTGCTTATGGTGACATTTGATGACGCTGCCGTTGGTTGTCATAACTTGAATGGTTTCAATTTATTGCTGCTTGCTTGCCATAACCGCCGTAGAGATGAAAAATCATGAAGAGTTGCTCGAGGATATACGAGATGACGCCTCTACGAATCTATTACCTGATAAAGGTGAGTATGTAATATATAATGAAAAAAAAACCATATTTGAAGTTTAAACTATAAAGATTTAATTTTATATAGTCATATGTATTTAAGAGAATGCCTTGTAAAAATTTGTGCGAGCAAATAATAATTCTTATTTAACCAGATATTTAGACTCAGAGTACTCAAAGTACTGATAACGATATAATTTTTGTTGCTGGTATATTTACCAAACGCACCCTTCATCATCTCCTTGTATCAAGTTAATATACTTCTATATATATTTAAAGCTTCATTTTGTATATGGTTAACACTGCATATAATCTCTTGTATTTTATTGGTATCCGTTATTTATACATATATTTTAAAAGTATGCAAATAAGAGCGCGAGTAGTTTGGGTAGGTGCAAAGCATTCAAAAGAAAGCATAACATAATCTCTGACAGCAGAGCATTTTGTTGCCCGAGAAGCAAACGCGTTGGTAGCTGATCTGTGGTTCTCTAACACGATAGCAGATATCCAGTGAGGCGGCACAAGTAGCTGAATTCATTCTATTTTATTTGTCTGTGTACTAGCTGTGTATTTGCGATGTTGGTGGTAAGTAAAAAGATAGCTATATTATGCGGCAGATTATCTCTAGCATTCACCTGGCGCATATACCATAGTCTGATATTTAACGACCTTATACGCATACATAGATATTTTACAGTCGCCAAAAATTTCTGGTAAACACAGATGTGCGACCACATTAATTTTCGTCATAAAATAATATTATTATTTAACTAGAACGTTGAGGCAAATTGACATTTTGAAATAACTTTAACGCAAAATTACAATGCAAATAATATGTTGAGAGTATTGTTGAAATCTATGTTAGTGAAATTGAAATATTTTACTTATTTTCAATAAAATTTACAACACAGCAAAAAATAAAACTTTCAGTCTTCTAAAAGGCAACGTGTTATAAAAACGACTCAACCACCAGCTATTCATCATTGAGAATTTATATGAAAATACCACAATTATAAACTACAACAGTTTTAATTGAAATAAAGTATTAAAAAAATATTCTGCGAGAGCTGACAAGATTACTTATCTAGATAATTTAGTGAAGGTGTGAAATTCAGTAATATGAAATCTGTGCTTTTAAAAAGACTTTACCTGACGTCAATTATGTTGCTTAGATTCACAAAGGGCATCGCTGGTCTCTGATTTCAACTGTGTGCTTATTTAGACACAGAAAGTGAAATAGTATTATAATATTGGCGCAAAAATCCGTATCCACTAACTGTGGTTGGCGATAAAGCATTTGTATATCAATAAGCCAGGAAAAATCATTTTAAATATGTTTATATAATGTAGAAAACGTATACATACATATATGCCTCAACACTCACAAATGCATATAAATAAGCTTTGCATATAATAGAATCTGCTAAAGCAGAAGCTGATACAGGTAGCTTGACTAGCTCGTTTTGATGCTGTTAGTATTTTCCTTGTTGACAACAGTAAATCCTAATAAGCTTCCAATGGAATTGGAAAAGTTGCGATCTTATGACAGACAACATAATAAGACATCACTAGCTTAGACGAAGTTTCTCTTCACAAGTAACAAAAAATTAGTTAATAATACTGCACATATATTTTGGCGTTGGGAAGTTTTTAAGATATGAATACTTATCAGCGATTTAATACACTTTTACTAATATATGAATATGTAGATTGAAAATGTATCATTGAAACATTAGGCTTAATATTAGACATTCAAAAAGTCTTTGTATAGAATACATATAGAAGAAAATAAGTTAATCTATATAATTTGTAATGTAATAATGATAGTTGAAGTATTTGAGTGTTCTACACTATGGGAAGAGATTGTGAAGGAAACGTTTGTACCATTATGTTGCAGTTTGAAATTGTAATCATTAGAGAGTTTGTATTAAGTCCAATGCCGAATTTCTCGACTGAGAAATATGCACGTCTCATGTATGACTATTTCACTAAACAAGTTTTCTTGGGCTATTACTTAGATTTTAAAACGACACTTATTGTAGTAAGCGAAGGGTTTAACTTAACATAAATTACTTTTTGTACACAATACATAATTAATGATTTTATTAGCATTTAATGATACCAGTTTTGCGTGCACTAACTTTTTTGCACTAAATCCCTATAAAGATTTTGTATATATAATATTTAAGTAAGAAATTGCCCTGCGGAATTAGTAGCACAATTAGTAGGTGCATATCACTTTTAGTGTTCAAATAAATCATTGTGACAATTTTCTTCCTTTTTTTAATCGTATTTCGTATTGTGTGTGTATACATACATATCTGTGAGTATGCTCATAAGCGTAACTAAAGCATTCAATGCAAAACCACAACAATAAATATAAACAGAAATACCCTTTGTTAAATTTGTGGCTTCAAAACAAAAACCACACGAACACATTTGAAAGCAAACACGGTGAGCATACACAAATGCAAAAAAAAAAAAAACAAGTAAGGAAGGGCTAAGTTCGGATGTAACCGAATATTTTATACTCTCGCAAAGTCAAATAGTATACTCGTTTGAGATTTCTTTGTGGATTGACTGATATTTTCGGTAGAAGGTCAACTATAGGCACCGGGGTCCACATATTTAGTACTTAGGGGCTTGAACAGTTTTGGTTCGATTTAGACAATTTTTGGTACCAAGTTGCCTACTTTAAGCGTATTATTCACGTAAAGTTTTACCCCGATATAATCATTGTTGCGGGATATGCATAGTGGAAAGGGAAAGAAGCAGATGAAATTTAAAATGATGTTATGTGGGAAATAGGCGTGGTTGCAATCCCATTTCGCCCATTTTCGCACTATAACATTGAAATATGAAGAGAACGTTATGTACCGAATTTTGTTGAAATTGATTAAGCAGATCTCAAGATGTGGGTTTTCACCTAAAAGTGGGCTGTGGCACGCCCACTGTCTAATTTTGAACGCGATTCCTACAAAGTCATCTCATACCATCTCAGAGATAAAATTCAATGTTTTTGGCGTGTTTAGTGCTGGGTTTATCGCGCTTTTAGTAGTTTTTAACAGTACCGTTATATGGGGAGTGGGCGGAGTTGCCACCCGATTTCACCCATTTGAACCAAACTATTATACTCTGTAGCAACAGGTTGCGAGAGTATAAAAATAAATAAAAAGTTATAATTGCATAAGTTGATAAAAATGTTATGCAATAGTTTTACCGCGGCAGTCCCAGAGTGCCAAATTTTTTATATTCTCGCAACTTGTTACTAGAGAGTATAATAGTTTTGTTCACCTAACGGTTGTTTGTAGCACCTAAAACTAATCGAGTTAGATATAGGGTTATAGATATATAAATGATCAGGATGAAGAGACGAGTTAAAATCCGGGTGACTGTCTGTCCGTCCGTACGTCTGTCCGTCCGTACGTGCAAGCTGTAATTTGAGTAAAAATTTAGATATCTTCATGAAACTTGGTACCGTAAGACGGTTGGTATTGCAGATGGGCGTAATCAGACCACTGCCACGCCCACAAAACACCATTAACCAACAACAAATAAATTGCCATAACTAAGCTCTGCAATAAGGTACAAGACTGTTATTTGGTGCAAAGGATCACATTAGGGAGGGGCATCTGCAGTTAAATTTTTTTTTTAAAGTGAGCGTGGTCCTGCCCCTAATAAGTTTAATGTGATTACAACCACGCCTATTTCCCATATAATATCATTTTAAATTTCATCTGCTTCTTTCCCCTTTCCACTATGCATATCCCGCAACAATGATTATATCGGGGTAAAACTTTGCGTAAATAATGCGTTTAATGTATGCCACCTTGTGACCAAAAATTGTCTAAATCAAACCAAAACTGTTCCCCTAAGTACTAAATATATGGACCCCAGTGCCTAAAGTTGACCTTCTACCGAAAATATCAGTCAATCCACATAGAAATCGCAAATGAGTATACCATTTGACTTTGCGAGAGTATAAAATGTTCGGTTACATCCGAACTTAGCCGTTCCTTACTTGTTTTCACTAATAATATGATAGAAATACCTAATTTCAATTGTATTGTTCTATTCAAACGAGATACTGTTCCAAAAGGTGAGGTAGCAATTTACTAAAACAATAATAATGTTGCCATTATTATAACTCTGAATATTTAATAATTTATTTTTTATTTTATAAATTTTTTTTAAATTCCATAAATTTATTTGTCATTAAAAAACTTGTATCTTAAATATTATTGATTTTGAATCACCCTGCTATGTTTCTTCAATTGATTTTTATTGCTTGAGATATGCGAAAATACGCCTACACGTATGCAAAAATTTTGCACATACTTTGTGATTGTTTTCGGTTTATTTCCGTTACGGAATTTCTTGATTCGGTCGCCGTGCACAAAGCCCGCGATAAAAGCTATGCAATAGTTTAAAAAAAGGTAAAATGTTTTCCATACAAGAATTTGATTTTGATCGATCAGTTTGTAAGACAGTGGTATTCGAATTGTGCAATTTATTTAGAGATTGTAGCGTTGCCTTGAACGCTATCTGAGCGACTAGTTTGCGAATATACAGACAGGCGAATGGACAAACGAACATGGCTAGATCGTATCAGCTCTGATCATTTATATATATATATATAGTTATAACTTAATATAAGATGTTGACAGCAACGCCAAGAGGGGGCGGGATCGAGGGTGATTCCCAACGCACCCGTAATTCTCGAAGTGGCCTGTATTTTCCTAGATATAAAGTATGAAAGTTAGAAAATATAATGCTTTTTAAATGTGATTGATTCGAACATTTATTTAAACGTTGTGATTACAGAAAAAGTCGTGGAGTTTTTCAAAAACATTGAAGTAGTAAGTGGGAAGATGGCTAATAAAATGTATAAAGTATTAGAAACATTCCTGTAAGGCCCCTACCTTTTCACCCCTGGGCCCGGTTTTTCTCTCGGCGGTCCTAGATGTTGAGGATATGAATATTCGTATTCATGTTGTATATTATACAGTATATGCGTATATATGCATAAGCATGTATGTATGTGTCTGCACCAGCTAATCGCTTATAAATGACTGAACTTAATCTTATCGCACGTCTTTACGCTTTTGTAAATCGCTTTACGCTCTTTTCACTCTTGTCCTTAACTCTTCCACTTAAAGTATCGCTTTTACAGAATCTCGCAGTATTTCGCTGCTATTGGATTGCATGCTCTGTGTATGTAGTGGATAATATTAATGGGTTTGTATGCGTACACGCAGTTTATCATTCTCTCGTGTTGACAAATACATACGCATGTTTTTATGGTGTTACCACGGCGTGATGGTACAACTGGGTAATAAAGTGTATGCAAATATCTCCGCTTACAGGAGTGAAGTGGTAATCCGCGTATTCGCGAGTACGAGTACTGGTGAAATCTCGTCTTGCTTTACATATTCAACTTTCTCCTACTCCGCACTACAATAATGTGAAACACTTTACTGATGACATTCATCATGCATGTTCTGGCCACCATATGTATTAGGGTGGGCAAAAAAAAAAAATAATAATATATTGCTTTCATTTGGTACTATGAAAAATTGGTTGATAGACTCGTTCTAAGAAGTTCTCTCCAAGTATGGGCTCTTAATTGTAACAATAAAGTTCTCCGCCTTACCGCTTTTTATTTATTTTACTATGTATTATCAGACACAATAAGTGATATCTCGTTTTCAACTACTTGCACTTGGAATCGAATGTACTACAAAAACGTCTTTTACGATTTTTTCGTAAACATAACGGTTTAAAGATATTAACGGTTGAAGTTAAGGCAAATTTGTTTTGTATTTTTGTGAATTTTATAACTCGATAAAAAAATATCATTTTAAATTGCAAAGCTCAAACTTGCTGCTTTATAAAAAGGTGGGGACAACAAATACTCAAAAATAAACCTGATTTTGCGATTTTATATGTTGTATCGTTTCTTGTATATAGTAGTAAAAGTTTCTAACGGAACTTATGCTGGAAAGAATTGTTGCTACCCACGTTCATAAAATCAAATAGTAGATTTATATTTATTATTTTCCTAAAATATTAATTTAATTATTAGTAATTAGAATATTAATCTTTTAATTTATTAAAATACGTATAAAGAAACACTAGGTTACTAATTTTCATATGGAATCCTTTCTCTTCTGCTTACAGATTTACCAAAATTCGGTGAGCCATTACAAAATGTCACAGTACCAGTGGGAAGGGAGGCGGTGCTGCAATGTGTTGTCGATAATCTGCAAACCTACAAAGTAAGTCGTTCAAAAGTAAATATATGCCTATAAATAGATGTCTGAATCTTTAGGTACAAAATTATTGTAATAAAATATAGTTTTTGCAATGAAAACTGCCATTTAAGTATTCACACGCCGAGACACAAATACATATGCATATTAGTCCTAATACTGCACTAACATTTCCTAGAGTTTTCCTTCGGTTGACCCAATAAAAGCGATGGCACCGTCGAAAATGTCCATTGCAATTATATATAGTCGACGTTCAGGTGTCATTAAAAGTCAGACTGTCGTATTGATATATGTTTCTAAATTTATTGAGTATCGTTACATATACGTCACTAAATTTCTGTTAAGTGTTGGTTCGAATGCTGAAAAAGTAGAATATACTTGTTTGTGATGACATCAATAGGAATGTTTTTCTGAAGTGCATATTTGATTATTTGAATATAAATCCCTAATGGACAGCAACAACGTCATTATTAAGTATTTGACGCCATCCCAAACGTACCTCAACATTTTGTCGAAACGTTCAGATATTTCCGCTGGCATCTCTCTTGTATATAGCTAAGTCCAAAGAGAGTCCCCTGTGGGTATATGTGTACAACTTGTGATGACGTCGTTAATATGAACTTTCTAATCTAATTTATACTTGTATTGCTACTTTATCTTACTCTGGCTTTACTCCGTTGTGTAATAGTTCCAAAGGTTTTTTCAACTTACACCTTGGACTTATTGCCAACGACATCATCTAAGCAAATCTTACTTGACACGCATGCAAGTGATACATATTGTTACTTTTATGCTATTTGGTCATTATGACACCAACAAATCACAATCATTATTATGTAATACAATTATTACTAGTATTACCTTATGCAGAGTGTTTGTGGTATTTTCATAGTAAATTTGAATAGGTGAAGGTCACATTTTTTGTTGCATATTTTTAGGGTTTCCTACATTGGGAGAAATGGGCATATTCATTTTATATACCTAGACTCGTTGGTGTTAGAGTTATAAAATTTTTATTTTACTTTTTATCTTGTAAAGGATTTGCTTATAAACGAGTCTATAATGAAGTCTCTTATTAGCTAACATCTTATTAAATACATATTTTGGTTGGGCATTTGATCTTATACTATAAGTTTTAGATAGAATAATTCTTTATAAAACCACAGAAGTCTTAATTAGTAGTTTTGAAATGTTAGGTAAGATTATAAATACTGCGTCGAAACTATAACTGGGTATAAATGAACATTATATTGACTTTGATTCGTCAGTTTGTATGACAGCTGTATACTATAGTGGTTCGATATTTGCGCTTTCAACAGATTATCAGCTTCTCGAGAAGAATGAATATATGCAAAATTTCAGATCGATATCTCAAAAACTGAGAGACTAGTTTCTATATATACAGTGAGACTTCTAAATCGACTCAGCTCGTCACGCTGATTATTTATGATATATGGTACCCTACAGGGTCTGCGATGTCTCTTTTTGGGTATTACAAACTTCACGGAAAACTTAATATACTTTGTTCCGGGTGTAAAAACTCTTAAGTAAACACTAAGTTTTATTACAAATAATTACAAATAAATATACTTATGTAGTTCGATAACAATATGTATGGTACATGTCTATGTTGACATACATATATCTGCCCACGAATTCGACCACCGAAATTAACCCATTTATCTTAATAAACTTGTTCAATCCTATTTTAACACTTAACCCGAAAGAAAAGAGTGCGCACTCTACCTTAGCTGATTCATTGAGAGACTCACAATGCTCACAAGCAATCTGGTGGATATTAAGATTTATAAATACACTTGCATGCTCATCAACATATGTCCATACAGGCATACATATCTTTATATATATGATAGCAGGATATGAATGTATGTGTTTATCCAAAGTACAGCTCAGCAAATAGTCCAACTATTAAACTTAAGGTAAAGAAACGATTTTCATATGAATTTTCTTCTCTATTTTCTTTCGCTTTCTTAATGATACTAACCTACACACACAACAACATTGATATGTGTGCAATGTCTATCGGCACAACGTGGTAAATACAACATAACTACTGGCACGTTCGCTGGATAAACAAACAATCCGATAACACGCGCATCCATCTGCACGCACCAACACAAATAAACAAAAACAATTTAATGATCGGACATACAATTAAACGTGTGTGTCTTGCGGCTTTATGTGGTACTCTAAAAATAACTGGGTTGTGTCGAACGGGTTACCACGTCTCTGATTATATATTACCCACACACAAAATACACCGACGCGTTTCTGTGCGTCATATGACTATTTCGACCACTGCCTAGATTGCGTGGCTGCGCGTCGACACACAAACAATATTGACGATACAAAACCACGTGATAACGAAAAATCATCGAATGAGTATAACCCACGCTGAGAAACGTGCTTGGATATTGAGAATTCGTGATGTTAAGGAAGCGGACAAAGGCTGGTATATGTGCCAGATCAATACGGATCCGATGAAGAGTCAAGTTGGTTACCTGGATGTTGTGGGTAAGTAAGATAAACATAATAGAGTCAATCTATCTACATAAAATATAATATAAAGTGAGATATATCTAGAAAAGTGAAAAATAGCAATTGGTTATATTATTATTATACTTTAAACAAAATTTAAGCAACAGGAATATGTATGTATAAGTATCAATAGCAATATAGATATGACATTAGGATCTGTGTATACCTATGTACTATTCGTTTACTATACTCGAAAGGTATTTAAATGATCGCCAGTTCGACTGTATGCACCTTCTATTGAATTAATGTGACCTTATTGTTAGGTTAGGTAATCAGGCTGCTTTTAGTTAAGACACAAATGCTCGTACTTGAACAGCTAGAAACGCTGATGCTTTGTGAAGCCTAAAACTCTTATGGATAAGAAAGATCAACGCATATCGACAATCACCTCCCTTTCTTCCATGCAACTTTACAAATTCGCAATTAACAAAATCTTATCCTTACTGCATGGGTTAGATTAAGTTAGATCCTGCAATGACCAGTTGCCCCAACAATTATGACACTTCTTAACCTTGAAGCGCCTTGTCAGCGCGGTGTAGGCCAGTATTGCCATTCTGCATCAGAATATAATGAGAAAACATGACCTTAAAGACGGATGAACAATATATGCATAGCAAATAAATTTATTCAAACATTTATTGACATCTACATTGTTAGCATGCTACTCTAACTTTATATAAGAAGATATCGCCCACAAATTTTATTAAAATAAAATGTCTGAATTACTTTTCTTTGTCTTGTGTCTTTTGAGATCTAATTTCTTCCTGAGTTTCCAATAGATGGCTCGTTAGACTAACTATTTGTTCTTATCCAAAGTCAATTATTTCTTTGGCCACAATATCTAGAGATTTAATCTACTGCTACCAAATATAATTTCTTTAATAAATCGCCTTGATATGCTACTTTTTAGTATTGCGCTTTTGTGTATATATATTTGGGTGGAGCGAAAAAAAAATTTATTTTTTTGCTTAGCCTGAGGGTAAAATCTGTAGATTACAAAAAAAGTTTTATAGTAAATTTTAAGTTAAAATTTATTTTGGACAAGAAAAAATAATTTTTGGTTTAAGCTCTATACATTTATATAAAAATTACCGAATGTGATGGTTTTTGCCTCAAAATTTATTTAAACGCTTAGGGAATGCATGTTGTCGTTTAAGACTTTTTTTCAGAACTCCAATAATGGCCAGAAAGGGGACTCTCCACAGCTTCTAGAACACTTATTAACAATTTTTTACGAAATATAAATTTTAACTCGAAAATTTACTTTAAAACTGAGTTCGCCTTCAGGCGGCCCTCTATATGTTAAAAATAATTTTTTTTTATCCAAAAATTTTCTTTTTTTTATAATCTACAGACTTTACCCTCAGGAGAAGCAAAAAATTTTTTTTTTCGGTTCACCCTTTTATATAGATATATGTATACTCGTATGCTTTCTCTCACTTTTCCATCACCTTCTTTGCTAAAAAAGTTTGCACAACTGATATTAGTTTAAACATTTGGAACATGTACCTAAGCATTGCCGATGGGCACTATTATGAATATTTGGATGACGTGAAGGTAGACTTAAAATCGAAATGGTTAGTTTATCTTTTTAGTAAATTTTCTATAGTACGATATTTCACGCATAAGATTACATTTCAATTACTTTCGAACCAGTGAATAAATTAGTCTGCATATTGGTGTGTTACAAAAACAACAAAAGCTACAAATAAACAGTAAATAATACTAACTACAATTAAATTTGCCCTGCGTGAGTTGAATACCGCCGTTAACTTTTAACAGAAGCTCAATACGAGCTTATTCATATGAACATAAGAACAAAAACATTTCATTGTAAAAAAAAACTCACTCTTAAAAGTTATGCTGAATCACATTAAGAGAGGAAAAAAATAGCAACACTTCAACTAATTAATAAATTTGATTAAAACGGAAGGTAAAATTTTGTGCATATTCCATATTTTATTGAATAGCCATTGTTTTTTAACACAGCTTGGCACCTTTTTGCTATTGAATACCCCAGGGTCGCCCCAGTACTCTGCTATATGGAATACCAAGCTTCTCGAATATTCCTTCACCATTCTTCTTGGTTTTTCTACCTAACGCTTTCAATATTTTGTTTGAAAATTCTCCACAAGTCCGCTATTGAAGACCCACCGAGCTTGAAAGATTTTGCAGTAATTTGCGGTGAAATGCTGCATTTTTCGGAGGCCTTGCCCAACGTTGCTTTCGTCAGTCCATAGTGTGTTACGCCATTTTTTTTTTACATTTTTTGGGCAATTCCAATCGCTCTACCCATTTTTTCCTAGAGTGTGAAATTATTTGCACTTATCTTACATGAGCTTTAGTTCATCTCGAATATGGCTTACCGCTGCAAAAACAGATATGGTAAATTTGGCCGTACTTTACACAAAACAACCGGTTTTTTCTTTTCGACTTATTTTATTGTCCACCTTCAAACGCTTCACATTGGCAGTATTCGGGGAATTTGCAAAAACCGATTTAGCTGCGGAGTTGCCAACCATATTTTGTTTTGCGCATAAAATGCCATTCAAGCTTCAAACAAAATAAATTAACAAAAACGATGCTGTTAAAAAATAATTTGCAGTCGAGTATTACTGAATTAAGTGCTCTTATTTTTTTGTCCGACACTGTAAATAATGGAAATTTTTGTTACTTTTTTAAAATGTAAACAGGGTATAGGTAGTAATTTTGCCATAAAGTTTGTTATACCGAAGGAAACGTCGGAAACGCTGCTTTATAAACTGATCTATCAAGCCAAGTCGTAGTATGGAAAACTTTTTAATTTGTAAAGATTTCCTCACGAAATTTGATAAAGATTACTGTCCAAAGAAATGCTACAGCTTAGGGTCTTCATAAAAGAGCTTTCTTCCTCACTCAATGAACTTTATTTGACTTGAAAACTGTTTTCCGTTTGATGCAAACCGTTTGGCCTGTAACGTTTTCTGATTTAGGTATAGATATATTTAATACAAAATTCAAGAAATGCACTTGTGAAGGGTATTAGCGCAGTATGCAGTACATATTAATCGCTCGGCCAAAGTTAGGGTTTTTCTTGTTTTGAATGCGTGTGCCATGTATGTGTAAATGGGGATGAGTTAGTTTGTAAGAAATTCGAAATGCGCATATGGGAGACAAAGAGGTGTAAACAAAACAAATACAACTATTACCGACTAGCTCGATTATCACTCGAGATAAATTAAAACTAATTGGCAGCAACTGTTGCAAATAACTTTTGTGCTTTCCACAAATGCAAGGAATAAATTAAAGGAATTGAAATGAAAATAGCAGCAAAGCTTCCTCAGTACTTTACTGAGCAGTGAGCACAATTAGTTATTTTCCTGTAGTGTCGTCGTAGCAGATAACTATTGTAGATTCAAGTTTCGTGTTGTATAGCATTAATGTAAATTTACCGTTATTCTTAGTAGTTTTCTTCTTGGCGTTGCACCCAAAAATACACGTCATATGCATTCTTGTACCACTATTCGCAAAAGTTACGTATACGACACGTATACCAGGTGTGCCGGTATGAAGTAAGCGTTCAGATACAAATGTGTTGATAGGGAACATTTGTTGTGAACACTGCAAGCAATATTGGATGAAGATAATACTTTGAGTCAAAAGCAAACGACAGTCATCTTAAAAACAATTCCAGACCGTTTAAAAGCTATGAGTAAGATCCAAAATTGTGGAAAATGGGTGCCATATAAATTGAATGAAAGCCAAATGGAAAAGCGAAAAAACATTTGTGAAATTTTGCTTCACAGACACGAAAGAAAATCAGTTTTGCATCAAATTCTCGCTTGTGATTAAAAATTGATTTATTTTAAAAATCTTAAACGAAGGAAATCATGGATTAATCTGTGACAACTAGTAACATCGACTGCGAAAACAGATCGATTCGGTAAGAAGGCAATTATCTGTGTTTGGTGAAATCAGAAAGGTGTGGTATATCATGAGCTACTAAAACCTGGTGAAAGTGTTAGTATTATTCGCTACAGAAAATAAATGATCAATTTAAACCATACATTGATCGAAAAACGACCAGAATGGGCCAGAAGACACGACAAAGTAATTTTGTTACACGACACACAAAGCAAAATCGATTCAGAATACAATCGAAGTACTTGGCTGGGAGCTGCTACACGCAGAAGTCGAAAATTAGGTATTTCATTGGTTTGCTTTAATAGATGAAAATTTTGAATGTCACGCTGTCCACAAATTGCTAGAAAGGTGGTAAAAATTTTGAAAAAGCAATGGTGAATAGTTTGAATAATTTTTTTTACTTTCCCATTCAAAATTAATATATCATTTTCACAAAAAACCGCCGATACACCGATATATGGTATGTCACGTGCATGCTTATCGCCTGATTTTTCTCGTTTTGATGATCAACTAAGTTTTTGCGCATATGCGATCAACTAATTTATGTCTAACCTCCTATTGGTTTCGAAAAGTTTGAAAGTAACTATGTTGTAAGTAGTGCCAATTAAAGCAAAGTTTTCTCTCGAAGCTATGCTACGGTTTCATTAGCCGCAGCACGGGGTTTGCTCTGCAGTACGTGTTGCTTTGTTTTAGTTGGCAAAATAGTATATGAATTTAGCTAGTGGACCTTGAAGGAATGCTTATTGTTTTTTTTAGAGAACATAGAAAGTAAATAGAGAAATTATATTTGTGTAAAGTAGTTTTTAATATATGTTTTCTCTATTCAAACAAGTGATAAAAAAATTATTTCTTACTTGAATTAAAATTTAGCTATGAAAATAAGAACTTTTTATATTTATAAGGCAATTTTTGTTTATAAGGAATTTTAAATGCAAATTCATGAAGGTAAAGAGTCTATTTTCAATATTAATGCTTCTGGCCTTTAGTCTTAATTAGGAGTTCTAAATATTACTTCCATTTTAAAACAACTAAGGCTCAGTTTGAATTTAACCAAAGCATTTATACCCTCGCAATTTGAAAACATTAAAAAAAGTAAAACAGACTAGAATATAAATGCAAATTTTCAGAGCAATAAAATTATAAAAAAAATCTTGCTTACATTTGCGTGAGATTTTGATTGAAACGTATTTTTTATGAGCCTCTTCCGCACTGGTTGCCATATGTGGTTGAAAAGCTCGCGTAAAATCAAAAATATGTAAATACATAAAATAAAAGGGCACCACGCGTTAACATATTTTGGTTAAAAACGCGTCATATTCGACATACGCGAACTGAAGTGACAAAAGCTGGTGAGGTTGTGCGTTATAACCGATTACTGAACTTCTGTGTTTGGCAAAAGCCAACATATTGAAACTACAATATATTCCGCTGGAGAAATTCTTGTGCTGCTGACCACAATTACAAAAATGTTTTTTTTTTAATTTGAAATTTTTAATTCCGCATTTGTGATGATATGTACATATGTATGTCAAAATAAAATTTTTACAACAAAATATTTTATTTTATTGAAATTTTTGCATATTGAAGGAAATAATTGAATACTTGGTTATAATTTATATACCATACAACTACATGTGCGTAAATATGTTGCAATTGTTTTATATTTGAAGGTAAAGAATTAGTAAAATTTTTTGTGAAATGACTTTTAAATATTATACGGATCTCACCGCTTCTGAGCTTTTATGCAGTCTAAAGTATATTAAATTATTTCACATAAGCAATTTTTATATGTATAGTAAAGTATAAATTAAAATCTGCAAAAATTTATTTAAAACTTTTTTTTTTAACAAAGTGTGACTTGTAAGAGTCTGTTATTTGTTGTGAATTCGAACTGATTTGGGCCTTAATTTAATAAAACAATTTAAACCTGTGTATTTACCCACACACATAGGCATTAAAAAAAGGGACATGTAAAATTTTTGAAGCCTAATATACAATATTAATATAATCTGTTTTATTTAATTTCTATCTCTACAAATTTTGAGTATACGATGCATGATAAAGCATGTCTATTAAACACTATAATTGAAAATACAAAACTATTTCTCATTTATTAACAACTGTTATGTTTTAGACATAACAGGTTTTTCATCTATGACCTGGAAACTTTTGTCATAGATTGAAAAAATTTCTCTCGAACTGAATATATGTTTGTGCACTTACTTAGACTCGATTAGTATAAATATTTTTATAGTAAGAATCAACAAAACTGAAAAAAAAATTTTAATAAATTTGGTGCAAAAACCGCAAATTTTTAAATTCCCCGAATTTTTTTAAAAATATTACACATAAGAAATTTTCAGTTTACGTTGGTTCATAGAATAGAGACAGATGTAAAGAATATTCATCTAAATCACTAATAAAAAATATACATATCGACACGACCACATCGAGAAGTTCCGAAAAATAACGCGTTTAAAGTTTTAAGTTAAGACTTAACCGGCCAATTTGCCACAATATTAAAACGGCTATAGCTTTGTAAATGATTCGAACTTTGAAAAATTCTTGTAGGGTAATAGTTTTGAATTTGTAGACTATCGATTATATAGATATTAAAAAATTTAAATTTGTAAAAATTCTCTCTATATGTCCAAGCTAACGAAATCTGAAAAAATGTTTGAATTTCTAGACTAAAATACAAACTACAGCGCTGCTAAAAATATCTTTTTAATTATTAAAATATTATTAATTGAGTATAGCACATATTACTCTTGTAAGTAAATAATATTAGATTAAATAGAACAGAACTAAAACAATCCTTGAAATAATTTTGTAGTTAACTAGTAGAAATCAAGTAGATATATAAATATATATATATATATTAAGTTAGCTAACTAACAAATATTCAATTCTCTTTCTCTTTGACTTTTTCTCTTTTGCAAATTTCCTACTTTTACCACTTTTGAAAAAACAACACTCAACAACTAAACATCAACTGATGATTTTTGTCTGCGTGAAATATGCGAATTATATTGAAATTTTATTGCAACACGCTTCCAAAATTAAAATCCTTTCAATTTCCACTGTCGCTGTCCAACAACAACATCCCAACATGACACGCCAATCTGCCTTTTGCCAAATTTTAACACTTCAACGCTGCTGCTACTGCTGGCGCTACTCACAAATCACGTGCCATGTCAAAATCATCTGTTGCAACATGATGATGTCGACAATGACGACTTCGCTGGACAACATAACAATGCCTATGAACATTATGTCACCGTTATGCAATGCAATACAATGCAATGTCAACATTACAATTCTCACTATTTTACTTATTTCGTTGTTATTACGACATTCGCTCTTTCTACATTTCGTGTAAGCAGTGCCACCCGATATCCTTGATTATCCAACCAGCACAGATATGGTGATACGAGAGGGCGCCAACGTAACATTGAAATGTGCAGCAGTTGGCTCACCAACACCGACCATAACGTGGCGACGCGAAGGTGGCGAACCCATACCGCTGCCCGACAATACAGAAGGTCAGTAAATTATATGATTAAAATGATTATTTATTTAAAATGTTTATTTTTCAGTTACCATATGTTTGTATAGTACGTGATACATACACATGTATGTACTGTATAGACATATGATAACTCTTTTCATAATAAATAAAATTATAGAAGCCTTAAATCGTAATAGCTAAGTGTGTTTATTTAAAATCACAAATAATATTAGACTTAACTCTTCACTTTCAATTTTTAGTTTCGACATACCATATTAAGTTGAGATTTGCATTTATACCAAATTATTGTAGTATGCATAAATGATGCTGCTGTTATTTTGGTCCCACTTAAACGCATATTTATATTATTTATTGTATTTTAAATAAATTTTTTTTTGCATAACAATGAACGCATTTGAAAAAAAGGCTTTTTTGATAGGGAAATGTGCATTCTTCATATATTTTCCCTTTTCATGATTAATGCATTGACCCGTTGCGTAAATGAAAAAAAAAATTTTAGACCAGGGTGATCTTACTATTTAAATTGTTAGATAATTTAGGTAAATGACAAAAAAAAAATTGTATTTTTTTTTTAAAAGAAAGCAAAATATTACCACTCTTTGAGTGTGTCTATTATTGTCAAATTTATGTATGTAGTCTTATATGCTAAGCCTAAAAATAAAAATTAATTTTGTATTGAACTGAAGGTTTCATTTCGATAATTTGTGATTGTTTTTATACTCTTGCAACATGTTGCTACAAAGTATAATAGTTCTGTTCAACTAACGGTTGTTTGCATCACCTAAAAATAATAAAGATAGATATAGGGTTATGTATATATAAATGATCCGGTTGAGGAGTCAAGTCTAAATTTGGATGACTGTCGGTCGATCCGTGTGTGCAAGCGATAACTTCAGTAAAAATTATGATATATATATGAAAATTACTTCGCATGTTTCTTGGCAAAAAAAAAAAGTTCTTAAAAGGGTGTAATCGGACCACTGCAACGCCCACAAAACGCCATAAACGTAAACGTATAAAGAGCCAAAAGTAAGCCGTAAATTAAGATACAGAAGTCAAGTTTAGCACAACGAATTACATTAAGGAGTGCACATGTGTGAAAATCTTTAAAAAATGGCCGTGGCCCCGCTCCCTAATAAGTTTAATGTATATATCTTCCACACCAATAAAGCTATATCACCCAAATTTGCACTGACCAAATTTGTTCAACCCTTCTTTCGATAATGTGAAAATAGCTGAAATCGTATGATAACCTCGCTCACTGCCCATATAACGGTTTTGTTAAAAACTACTAACTAAATGAACCATAGAAATTAAATTTTACACCTAAGATGGCATATGAGGGTTTAATAAGAGCCGGTGTCAAAATTTAACGATGGGCGTGACACCGCTCACTTTAAGGTAAAATCACATACCTCGGGACCTACTCGACCGACTTCCACCAAAGGTAATATTATCTTGACCTTCCTATATTACAGAGTGAAAATGAGCTAATTTGGACGAAAGCCACGCCTACTTACCATATAACACAATATTAAATTCCATCGATTCTTTAACTTTTCAGTATACAAATCAATAACAAATCAATACATCTGGTTAAAACTTTGCTGAAAATTATCAAAATCGGGCTACAACTGTTCAATCGCACAGCTACCAGCTATGTTGAACCCAGGCCCCTTCACGAAATTTTAATCGAAAATGTTGGTAAATCTGTGAAATACATTATTCAAATTCGAAAAATACCTTTTATTGATTATGTTATGCTTGTATGTAAAAAAAGGAATGTACCGAAACCATACTTCCTTTAGCCCTCATATATACCTAATATAAAGATTTTCGAACTTCCGGCTGACTTTATTGCGATGTGTATGGCTTGGTACTGATGAAACGCAATTCCTCTCCTTATGTCCAAGGTTGACAAGTTTTGGCGTTGGCTTACTTCAGACAGTCCAATTGTTGACACTAGAGATCCGTATTACTAGTTTGGTTTCAATGGAGCAGCTCAGATATTTTCCGCCAATTCCACAAACTCTAAGTAAACCATTCCGTTTGCGTCGGCTCACTGCGACAACACAACAATTTTTTAAACTTTCCACAGTTGGTCTTCTAAAGCGGGGTGCATCTTTAATATAAAAATAGCTAGAACGGAATCGGCGAAACCGAAATTGCCCACGATTAGCCGTAAATACGGTTCACATATTCTTCAACCTGGCTTGGGTTTTCACTTTTATCGACAAAAACGTGTATAATGTAGCATATTTTCTCTTTGCTGCTGCTAAAAGCGGTCTCTTCCGCCATAAATTTAAACATTTGACTAACTAGACATTGCTACACAATCCCAAATTTCCACAACATTATTGTTATAAACGCGTTGCATTATGTAGGAAATTCTGCCCTTGAGCATTGATTTTCGCATATAAACCTCGCGAGTGAAAGTTATGGTACTTGCCCGCAATGAAAGCGACATCAACAACGACGAAATGATTTCAATTGTTTTTGAGGTTAGCATTGAATTTCACATAAACCAGAAATGCAACAACACAAAAATTCATATTACGAATCGTGAATTTATTTTGAATTTCCACATGAATTCAATTTGATGACGTAAATGCTGCAAGCACATCCGCCCCAATTCGATAGCAATTAGCTTTTATATATTGTGTCCACATCCGAAATGAATTTTTAATAGCGATTGGAAATATCTATGAATATTAAATTAAACTTCAACAGTTTCAGCTGTCATAGAATTTAAAATGCGTCTCGTGAGTATATCACAAAGTTAATTATGTTTGATAAAAAGTTATTTACCACATCTACGAAATCAAATACGAAAAAAATTTATAACAAAAAAGGAATGAATTTAACTGGTTTTCCACGTTACAATACTATATAAATTTAAAATTAACAAAATGGCAGACTAGGAGGAAATGTCAAAATGAGACAAAACTAGATTTTTCATAAAAAAAAAAAAAAAAAAATTGGAAGGTTTTTGTACAGAAATACACATAAAAATAAGTAGAAAAGAGATCAGAGCGCCTGGATGGTTCTCTTCATGTTTAGGGGGTTACATGGGTTTCACGTTTTCAAAAAAAATGTTTATTTTAAATTTTTTTATTGTGTGATCTAAATCTATAACATCTCTAGAATATTTTCTTTAATTTTCAAGTTGATACCAGTACTATTTTGGGAGATATAGCTTTAAAAAGTTGCGCGCTCGAGGTCAGCTATACAGTTAGTTAAAGCTTTAAACGCGTTTTTCTCGAAACTGTGTTTTGAAATCGGTTGACAAGATTTCTCGCGAACTATTCAACCGATTTTAATGAAATTTGCACAGGTCATTGAGATATAGTTTCTTTATGTTCAATTACAACTACATAAAAAACAAAAAAACATCGTGAAACGTTTACCAAAATGTGCATGTTGTTGTAAAAACGTCTGCCAAAAATAAAATTTCCCTTTGTTTTATTTTTTTCTCCCTCCAATACCTATTTAATGATTTTGGTTCAAATATGTACTTTTTTTTCTTTTTCTTTTGATGATCCTGTCAGAAATTCCGCTGTCAACACGGAAGCTACTTTTTTCCGGGGGACTGCCGGAGATGACGTTGTAATGACCGAGTTTTGAATATTTTCTTATGAAAATTTCCCAAATCTTTGAAAATTTCACCAAATCTTTATCTAATATGTATCTTCCGGAATAATAAAAAGTTTGAATAAACTATTTCATATTTTATATGAAAAAAAAAAATTATTGAAAATAGGGCGTTTTTTCTCGACGAAATCCATGTAACCGCTTAATTGATTGTCTAAATTAACTATTGCCAGCTACACTTTGCTGAAAGCTGTAATTAAAACAAAAAACTTTTGAAATATTAATTTCAAATTTTAGAATATTCTTCTTAAAAGTATAGACTATGGAAATATGCAAAATATTCTTTTACTTTTTTTGGAATTTTACATAGTTGCGCCTCTCAAATATTGCGAAGTTACTCATACGCCATGTACACTGGAAAAGTTCTACAAGAAAATTAAGCAATAGCAAAAGCAATTTGGTTGGTTAGTGGAATTTATAAACGTCAACGTTGTTGTAGCCAATAATCAACAATTATAATTAATAATATTAATTAAATATTCACATTTTTAAAACTTCAAATAATAAACAAAATTTAAGAACATTAAGTTATTAAATATTTTATATTTTCACATATCCAAAGAAATCACAAAAGTACTTCTCTTAATAATGCTAGCAGCTGACCCACTAATAATTAATATTATACTTTCAATACATCTATGTTCTACCTCTATATTTGCAGTTATTGCCTACAATGGCTCCTTCCTGACGATCACTAAGGTACAACGCCTCAATATGGGGGCATATTTATGCATCGCTTCAAATGGCATACCGCCAACGGTCAGCAAGCGCGTCATGCTGGTTGTGCACTGTAAGTATTTGTAAGAAATAATAGCAACATAAATGTAGGTAAAAAATTAGGTTTTGAGATTTAGTGTTACCAAAAAAAAAACGTATTAAAAAAGCGAGCGTTTATTATTGTATTTATATTGATGCTAGCAATTTGGTCTAAGCTACAATGTTTCCTTCACCGTTCTGTTAGGCATCCTTCACTAATTTTTATAATAAGGAAGACATATGCTTTAAGGCATTTCCAAAAGCCTTGTAGGTGAAGTCTGGCTCCATACACTAGTCGTTTAAAACATTTAAATCTACCTACACTCATTACTTCTTTTCTCTTACTTGAAGTTTGATTTAATAACCGTCATGGCTTATCTATTTAGCTTAGACGCTTACTGTTAAAATCAGGTAGACCAAATTTTGAATTAAACGAACATATCCGCATATATCATGATTTAAATTCTCATTCCTACACATTTGATTTATCTGAGCCATTATAACGTAATTTTAAATCTTTGCTGTTGAAATGTTTGTTTCTTAAGCTGAGCAGGTTTAGATTCCTACGCTTAACGAACTGGCCTAATGCGGTAGGAGGGTTATCGTTGGGTTATTATTATTATTTATTAAAATAATTTAAATATAACATAGATGTAGTATGACTTATAGCAACAACAAAACTAAAATCAGCAAAACCACATTGTAGCATGACGTGGTTACACTCATTTTCCGCTTTAATACAATTTTCCTGCGTCAGCACCCTTACTTTTTCATACTTACCCGTTTACACCAAAATAAAAACAAATAATATAAGTAAACATTAGCCATATACAGCGTCTACAAATAGGGATGACGTGATTTTAACAGCGCGTAGTGTTCATGTTTGCTTACGGATTTGTTTAAAATTTCGTCAGTGTGTTTAGTAAGTTTTGTTATATCATCAAGTCACGTTTCACTTTGGAACAACGCTTGGGAATTGTGCAAGATTATTACGTAAATTCACGTTATTCGAAATCTATCCTTATTCACGAATTCACGACCATTGAAAAATTATTCTTCCAAATGAGTCTTATTTCCGGTTTAGTAGCTTCGTCAACAAACAAATTTGTCATTTTTGGGGTGAGTTCAATTTTCGTGTTCAGGAAACGCAATTTCATCCTAAAAAATTTACCGTTTGGTGCGGATGATGGTACGATCTTTATCGGTACTTATTTTCTTCGAAATTGAGCAGAAAATGCCGTTATTATCAATAGCGTCACTTTTTTCGCGAAATGATAATTACTGAATGAACACCTACACGGCAAAAAAATCTATGCAAGCTTACACAACTTAACTTAAAATTTTATTTTTCACGCGAAAAAAATAAAAGTTCACCGGCAACTCTTTTTTTATTTATTTGACGAGAAGTTTTTGCGCACAACTAAAATAGAAATAACACGTATGTGGCAACCTGCTGTCTGCTAACGGCATGTTGTTGCAAGTTTCGTTTATGCATTTACATTTTATTGGTCTGTTAAACTTTTGCTGTAGCTTCAGGAAGGAAAGAACTAAAAGTATACTTGCAAACCTTGAATACTACAAAAAAATATATATTAAATTAGAAATTTTTAACGGAAACGAAACTCATTTTAAACTCTCGTTGACTGATGCAACTTCTTCTCATATGCGAGTTTTGAAAGGTTGGTTCAATGCCTAAATCTGAAGATAGGAATCGCACTTGGACGCAGCATGCTGCTGTTGTACACAGTCCTTCTTGTTTTGGCTTCACTAGCACTCCTGTAGTCAAATCTTTTATGATAGAACTCCTTGACGCCAATACAAATCTGCTTAGGCGTTTTATTTTTGTTCTCACCAGTTCACTGTGATATCTGAGTTTGAGCTCCAAGTGTCTCGCACAGGAGGGACGATCAATAAGAAGTATCTTTCTTCAAACAGCTGCTAAAACTGCATACGCGCATGGATATATTTAAAAAAACGCTAGCCATACTGAGGGCGAACTCATTGGACCTCTTGAGTTCCACTTTGACTCAAAGAAATGTTACGACAGCGCAAAAACCAAGCGCTGACCAAGCTTCAGCGAAGCCCAGCTAAGATGCCTTTTGTTGTCTGCCTATCATCATCTGTTGCCAGTGATTCCGCGTTGGACTGGCACCTCTATTGTAATTATACTCTCGCAACCTGTTGCTACAGAGTATAATAGTTTTATTCACCTAACGGTTGTTTGTATCACCTAAAACTAATCGAGTTAGATATAGGGTTATATATATATGAATGATCATGATGAAGAGACGAGTTGAAGTCCGGGTGACTGTCTGCCCGTCCGTCCGTCCGTCCGTCCGTGCAAGCTCTAACTTAAGTAAAAATTGAGACATCTTTATGAAACTTGGTAGACATGTTTCTTGGTACCGTGAGACGGTTGTCAAAAACAAATAAATTGCCATAACTAAGCTCCGCAATAAGATACAAGACTGTTGGTACACAGGATCACATTAGGGAGAGGCATCTGCAGTTAGAATTTTTTTTTTTAAGTTGGCGTGGTACCGCCCCTAATAGGTTTAATGTGACGGTGTGAAAATGGGTGAAATCGGACTACAATCATGCCTATTTCCCATATAACACCATTTTCAATTCCATCTGATTCTTTCACTTTCCACTATGCATATCAAGCAACAATGATAATATCGGAGTAAAACTTTGCGTGAATAATACGTTTAAAGTATGCCACCTTGTGACCAAAAATTGTCTAAATCGAACCAAAACTGTTCAAGCCCCTAAGTATTAAATATGTGGACCCCAGTGCCTATAGTTGACCTTGAAAATATTAGTCAATCCACAAAGAAGTCGCAAACGAGTATACCATTTGACTTTGCGAGAGTGTAAAATGTTCGGTTACAACCGAACTTAGCCCTTCCTTACATGTTTTGAAATATTTTTATTAAAGTTGATTACAACTATGCCTCAAAAGTTTTATTTTGTACATATTTACATATAAATAATTATCTTTTCATTTTGTTTTTTGCTTTTAACAGTCCCTCCAATGATTTGGATACAAAACCAGCTAGTTGGTGCTGCCACCGGCCAAAATATAGCACTTGAATGTCAGTCAGAGGCATATCCGAAATCTATCAATTACTGGACGAAAAACGACACGATCATAGTGCCAGGTAAGTAAATTAAAAGGAATTCAAGCATAACGCAAGAATAACTACATTTTAAGGTGTTTTTAAAGTATTTAAACACCACTACTAATCAACATTCTCTTTTTGATTTTCAACTAACTTAAATTAAGTCAACAAAATGTTGGTTTTATCAAGTTAAGTGCTCTGTAAAAAAGATTGCAGCAAATCTATAGTAGTTAACTATAGAAACTGAAAGTGCAACGGACGTTTAATTAACTTTTTGTCAGCCATTTTTTAATCACATTCAGACATATGAACAACAACACATATTTACATCCCAACAGTTAGTCATTGCTATAAAAACGAGTATATATTCGGACAAATAAACATTCAGAGAGTAAAAGTCCACAAAAGGAAGGGAAAATCAAAGAAAAGTGACACGCACAAAAACTGAATGAGAAGTGTACGTGAAATGTGATACTTATGCACATTTCACGTACACTTCTCAAACATAGAAGAATATAGTGGTATGGAGACAGTCCTTCAGTGAGCGATGCAATTATTTAAAAGCGTCCGCTCAAATTGTAAATGCGTCAGCACGAATCGTCTGACCATTACATTGCAACCGAGATGTTTTATTTGGAAAGACCAAAAAATAAATACAACCAGTAAGGTAAAGCTAAGTTCGGGTGTAACCGAAAATTTCATACTCTTGCAAGTTGACAGGAACAAAACCAGGGAAATGCCTTTATGTGCTTAAGGTTTGTTACAACAACAATATCAATATACATTTGTGTATATAGGAGTTTGTATATTTTGTGGATCAAGCTCACATATTGTTGGCATTAAACTATAGTGCATATGTCCAATATTGCATTTTTTCAAAGGTATCTTACTTGCCGATATACGCGATACAAAGTCAGTCGCTAGTTCGAAAATCTTTCTGTTAGGTATATGGTGGCCATAGAAATTATTGACCCGCTACAACGCAGTTTTGACATACAGACATACATATTATTATCAGAAAAGGATTCTCTTCGAATTTCCAAAATATATCTCACTGATTGCCAGATATTTTCGATAAAATATTCGCTGTAGAAATTGGGGTCCACATTTTCGGTATCTGGGGGCTTGACTAGTTTTAATACGATTTAGACAATTTTTGTTGATAAGGTGGCGCACCTGAAAAGCAAAGGCAAAGTTTCATCCTGATACATTCATTGTTGCTTGTATTGAATACTGCAGAGTTAAAGCATCAGATTGAATTTAAAATTATGTTTAATAGGAAGTAGGCGCGGTTGTAGTCCGATTACGTCCATTTTTGCACTGAAATATTGGAATGTCATGATAATAATACGTACCAAATTTGGTCGATATCGGTTGAGTAGGTCCTGAAATATAGGCGTTCACTGAAATGTGGGCGGTGCCACGCCCATCGTTCAATTTTGACCCGAGTGTAAAATTTAATCTCTCTGGCATATTTATTTACTGATTTATCGCGCTTTTAGTAGTTTTTAACAGAGACAGTGAGTGAGGAGAGAGTTTATAGTGTCGGTAAGGGTGCTTACGGAATTTTTATTGAGCGAACTGTTATTGTGCCTTAAATGGTTTAGTAGATATATACATTTAACCTCTTAGAGGGCGGGGCCGCGTCCCTGTTTTCAGAATTTGTAATCCACAGGTGCCTCTTGCTACTGTGATTCCCTGTGCCGAATTACAGTCTTATATGGTTATTTTGTGCTTAGTGTTTGGCACTTTATTCGATTTTCGTTTAACGGAGTTTTGTTTTCACTTTTTTGCCAAGGAACACTTGTACCAGTTATCTCAATTTTCACTCAAGTTAAAACTTGAACAGACAGACATCCGGATTTCAGTTCTTCTCGTCATCCTGATCATTTAACACATATATATATTTAACTCTATATCTGGCTCGTTTAGTTTTAGGTGATACAAACAACCGTTGGGTGAACAAAACTACTAAACTCTTTAGCAACATGTTGCAAGAGTTAAAAAACCACACTCACAAGTATATATATACATAAAATTTTATATGCAACAGAGATGATAAATACAGCAAATGACAAAACCGATAGTGGTTGAATGCAAAAGATTTTTGAGGATTGAGTTAACTTCTCGTTTTCACAAAGTGACAGAAAAGTGGCATAAAAGGTAAAATAAGACAAAACTAAAATGATACTACTTTAAAGTAAAGAACATAGGGCTTACTAGCCCATATAGTTGTCAACCAGGATGATACATTAAGTATTGTGATTTTCCAGCTTTCCGATAAGTTGTATGATTTTTAAGGTTTAATTATAATTTTCAAGGTTTACTTATAAGGTGTATGTATATTTATACGAGCATATGCTAATTAAGAAATATATGTTAAAATACTTAAGTTCGCAAAGAGTAGGAGTAAGTATGCGCTTAAATCTACATAAATATATGTATTATGTTAAGTTTCGCAAACACTAATGCAAATATATCCTGTAACGCGTCTGTCAACTTCCGAACATATGTATGTATATACAGAAAAAAGTATCCCCTCAAGATAGAATTTCTAGCTTAATTTTAAAGGATGCCAGCGGGCTGTCAAAGTTTCCTATTTCATAAAAAAAACTACTCACTTTAAAATTACCATTTGAACCAGTAAGGATACAATTTTATATCGATAATTCTTTTAGAGCATAAGTTTGTATTTCTTAAAAAATCTAGCTTAAAAGAATTTTTTTTTAATTTAAAAAATCATAAATATATTTAAGAGCCTTGAAAAAGTAAATGCAGATTAGATATACAGATCAATATACAGATATACAACAAAACTCTAACGAAAAATGAAGAACAATAGATCAATAAGTTCACTTTAACCAATAAATTAAAAATATTCGTTTTTTTTGGGTCACCCTAATGTATGGTATATGCATATGTATATTTTTTGGTGATTGTCGAGTCAAATGCAAATAAA
This sequence comes from Bactrocera oleae, assembly GCF_001188975.3. Lineage (NCBI taxonomy): Eukaryota > Metazoa > Arthropoda > Insecta > Diptera > Tephritidae > Bactrocera > Bactrocera oleae. The sequence continues at coordinate 714,734 of NW_021678078.1, read as the reverse complement.
CTCGACAAAATTTCAAGAACTTAATGCATTTTTGTGGTTGAGTGACATACATGCAGGCAAATAAGTTAAAATTCAAAATGAATTAAGTGTGTACGGCACGAATACATAGAGTATGATATTTGTATGCAACAAAATTCGATATATGAAAAAAGTATAATATTCAATATTTGAAAATGTCAGCTTCGTAAAAATTACGTAAAATGACTTCGATAGCCTCTTTAGTAAATTACTTTTACCAGCATGAAACTAGATATATATATATATCATGGCACATCTGTTGTACGATAATATTGTCACAATTCTTAAATTAATTAAAATACGCTATACTTATTGTTAGGTATGGTAACTTCTAAAGTACTTTGCGTTCCCATCTTACTATGCAATACTCTAATGTAATCGCTGAGCAAATGTACATGTCAAACATACTCAGCCACGTAGATAAAACGGTAAAAACATAACTACAATGAAAATAAATGGTGTTCACATTAACTAATTTTGTCCGCAGGCGGCTACTATTTTATTTATACTCTCTAAATGATACTGCGCTCACTGCTTGACTTTATTTGTGTACCTCTGCACAGAAAGCTCAGTATGTTTTCCAGACTCAGAGTCAAGTCGTATGTAATCCTTGTCTATTTCAGTAGAAATGCAATACGTATTATTAACACATACTTACATATACATACATATACATATATAAATATATCTTAATAACACATGATATTTCAATTTTGTATTTTAGGTGAACACTTTGCTTCCGAAACCTTTGAGACTGGCTACAAAATAACGATGCGATTAACCATAAAAGATGTTGACACAGCGGACTTTGGTTCTTACCGTTGTGTGGCCAAGAATTCTCTTGGTGATACAGATGGCACAATTAAACTTTATCGTAAGTAAACAGATATTCATACACAAACATGTATAAATCAATATAGGGAATCATTCATACTTGTACACAAATAGTACATATGCACAGTAGAAGCTTGTAACAGTTTGTGAATTTGGTAGAGTAATGACTTACAAATTTCTATGCTTATGGAGATATTTTCCATTGTGTATGGTGACTGCTATGTAAGTTGAAATTAGTTTTAGAGTTTTAGTAAATTAGTAGATTTAAAAAATGGGTCAGTGCAATAATAATATTTACTTAGAAGTCAAGATATAAAAGTAAGCTTTTAGTAAAAACATTTCTTGAATCATGCTGCAACAAACTTTATAAGCAAAGAAGTTGTTGAAATTACTTGTGGATTCTTCATACAAGAAGAAAAAAAGTATAAAGTAATTTCTTTATATACCAAAGTAGAATAATTTGAAGAAATATGAATAAAAGAAAGTGTAGTACCTTAGTATTCTGCTACAAGGGAACCTGAAGACAAAATTTCAAAAATGTATCAAAAAATTGTTAAAAAGTGATCTGCTTCATACGAATTCACTTATTGTAGTTTACAATGGTAGTATACGTATTGTGTGCAAAAAATAATTACAATTTTCGTGTTATGAAAAAATTATTGATTCAATCGCCTACTTAAATGTTGTCGCCTTCAAAATTGTCCAAATTCGATATTATGCTAGCGCTACTTCCAATCGTCGAAACACTTCTCAAATAGGGTTTAGGGATAATCTCTAGCTCTCTCAGCGATGCGCGTTTGATGTCACCTATGCTTGTGAAACGACGGCCTTTTAAAGTTTTCTTTTCTTTCACATGTAGCCATGTCTGGCGAATATAGAGGCTAAGGCATGGTTATAATATTGTTTTTGAACAGGAATTCACGAAAAGGCCACAAAGTGCGAGCTTTTATCAAGCGGAAAATGACAAGCTCATAAAAACACGTCTAAACTTAGCGGCTTAAAAACAGTATATCGGAAAATATAAAATCTGAGTAATCGATTGTGTGGGAGTTATATGTTAAAGCTATCCGAAATGGCTGAATCCGACAAATAATCTGCGTAATAGCAAAATACATCTGCGTATTAAATTTCATTTGGATATCTCAAAAATTTATAAACAAATTTTTATAATCCATAAGAGCTAAATTTCGGTTTGGAAATCACTAGCTCGAAACCGGTTTTAGACCCATAGTTTCAAAAGCAAAATTGTTCAGAATGATTCGTAGAACTTGTTGCACTTATGCGATTTTATTGAAGAAAAATCAACCCGCCCTACTGCACACATTTTATTATTGTTTGTCTATTCTAGACTATGAGATTGTTTAATTGTACACCAATATTTACCAGGTAGATAAATGAACTTGATAGAACCGACCAACTAGAAAATCATATTGATTACTTCAAGCAACACACAAATATGTACAAAACTGTCCACTTGACCATTTGTCTGCTTGCCAACTTTGAAATAAATTTGTGATTTGTGAGTATTTATAAGAAAGCTTTTTGCATTTAACAGGAGTCTTAGTCAAGTGACTCATAGCAAGATAGCAGTTCGAGTAATTACAAATTGTAGAATTTACTGTGTGAATGCTTCAGTTTCTAACATTTCCTTACATACACATACCAACATATATAGTTAAGGATTTTGGTGAATTTCTCATGCATTTCAACTCGCCAGTTACTTGACTGCATATTAGCTGTCTACAACCGAAAGGTATTGCATAATTAATGTGACATTAAATATAATGGAGTTGAACAGGTGTATACATATGTACACACGCACTCATAAATATACATAATAATCAAAGCATAAGCTTAGGTGTTCAAGTGTTACTTTATACTTATGTACTAGATATTATTTACAAGCAGCCATAGCCACTTAGGTCAACAGTCACGTTGCTGCGTGGCTGGCCGGCTTTTGACTGTGCAGCATATGATAATTATTAAGTTGGGTATTAGAAATTAAATGGAAAGATTTCGGTTTGCAAATAATTGAATATATTAAGTTAAATAACAACATAAATACTTACTGTTGCATAATGTTTGAAACCACGTAGGTCTAACTTATTTACTTAATTAGTAGGTAGTTACAAAGTGATTACCAAATAAGAGATTTTTGCATTCAAGATTTCTTGGGCAGTTTTAAGTTAATTAGAGAATTGAAATTTCAAAAATCTATGGATCAAAATGTTTTTTTGAATAATTTGTGAAACTTTATATGTAAATATCTATATTTTAATAACAATTCCTCAAATCATTAAATATAAAGTAATTTTAATTGTCTTTAAGCAGAAATACGCATTGTAGGTATTAAATTTTAAAATCCAATTTAAAGCTATAGCAAAACGAAAAATTCAAACATTTAGTTACAATAAGGTTATTATTACCAACTTGGCCGAAAGTTTTAAATTCAAATTTCATGAAAGTTATAAGTCAAAATTAAATTTAAACCAGAAAATGCCATCAAAATAACGCAATATATGTTTATAAAGTATATTAGAAGAACTGTTTAGGGTACTGCAGCTGCAATCCTAAAACATAAATACGAAGCATTTCATGGACAACCTTTCGCTTACAACCATTTTATTAAAAGTTTGAAATGTGCAACGTATTCATATTCTATGTCATTTTCAGCCAAAATTATCTTATTCATAAAAATCAAAATAATATGCTTTTCTTTAGACGATGTTGGAAAATAACAGGCGTACAATAAGATCGAGAATGTGACGCATTATACCCTGAACGAGATATAACATATTCAATTTGCACGAAATTTCTAATACCCAATAGAAAGACCCTATAAAATATATACATATATGAATGATCAGAATGACGAGTTGAGTCAATTTCATTCAGCCATATCCGTATATCTGTCCGTTTGTATATACGCGAATTAGTCGCTAAGCTTTTGGGATATCGAAAAAAGTGTGAAATTTTGCACACATGCTTTTCTCAACAAAAACCTGTCGAAACCGCGAATATAGGACCAATGCCAACAAACTGGACGATCGGAATCAAGTGATGTATGAAAAGCTTTTACATTTGACAAGAAATCTGCATGGGAATCTTATAAGGAATCGTTGGTATTTGGGTTTAAAGTTTTTCTTGTTTTAAGCTGCATTATTCAAAATTAAAAACTGTGTTTTAGTTCAATCATCGTATGCCAAATTTTAAGTGCGTATTCAAGACGATAAGACCGAATTTCGAGCGTTTTTCAGCAATTAATAAAAAGGAAATATATATCTGTACAACATGTTTCTGTATAGTAAAATAGTGTAGTTCACCGAGAGGTTGTTTGCAACACCTAAAACTAAGCAAGATTTATATCGAGTTAAATAGATATATATGATCAGGATAGTGAGACGAGTTGAATTCTGGCTATCTGTCTCTCCGTCCGTTTGATCAAGCTTAAGTAAAAATTAAAATGTCTTGATGCAACTTGGGTTGCTTGGCTCTATATTTTTTGTAAAAGTGCGATAACTCACTGCCCAAATACTTCAGCAGCATTGTTTAAAAACTGTCGAAATCGGATTAAAACTTTTCAAGTCATCCAAAACCGAATATGTGTATTTCAGTGCCGATGGCTGACATTTTACTGAAAATATCGGCCAATCAATTAGTTATATTATTGCAGCCCTTTCTAGCTTGTTCTATGTTACAACCGTTCGCAAGTTTTTATCAAAGTAAAGTAATTGCAGTTGTTCAATATAATTCTTAGCTAGGTGTATTTCCCAATCGGTTAAATTTTACTGTTGTGAGGTGGAGTGCGAAACTTAAAATTTTGTTTTATGCAAATATGTTGCTATAAAATTTATTTAATACGCTGATTTATTATACTTTTACTTAGAAGTATTTTTATATAGATTTAATAAATAATATTTCTCAAAATCGAATAACAGAACATCATAAAAACAAAACAATAAAATCTTGTCATATACAATTTCCATTTAATTCTCTTACTCATTTAAATTGTAAAGCTTAACTATTTATTTTCCTCTTAAATTTACATACTAAAGTTTTGCATTTCCAACATTCTACTTCTCTTTCTCTCCACTTGCCTCTCTACCCTATTCTCATTTGTTTCATTGCAGACATTCCACAAACAACGACAGTAACCACAGTAGCACCGACGGTGGCTCTAAATACGGTGCCAGTGGTGGTTGCGAAATACAACAATAAAGGTGTGTATAAATACAATACTTGTATATCGATAAAATGTTCCCTTCATTTAAGTTAATTTCGCTGCTTCAAAACTCCTCGCACGTCCTCCTCCTCACAACAAGCCATATCCATAGATAAAATTGCATTTGTGCTATTAAATTCAACATCTGTATACTTAAACAGTTATAAAGTGAAAGTCTTTATGCTTCACTTAACATCCGTCCTCACTCTGCCCGTCCATAACTTACCTGAGCAATCCCCTTAACAGTTTATTGCATCCATTTGCCTTATTTATTTTTCCATAGCGATGCTACTTTTGTCGCTTAAGTTTTGCTTTTTTTAGTGTTATTGTTCGTTTTGGGGTGGTCCTTAGTGAAGAAAATGCATGAGAAGTAGTACAGCATAAATCAGGTTTAAGCAGGTGGCACTACTTACCATATATACCAGTATATGAGTATGCTTATGTTAACTTTATGACACACATCATCATTTTATTATATATGTATATCTATTTAATTTCTTTCAAAATGTCAAAATGACAAAAACAACTGTAATGGATACTGCCGTCGACAAAATAGATCAACGTCTCAGTAAAAAAGTTCACCGCACAAAATCGAATGTCGCAGAGCAGTCATCATTACTGAATAATGCTTATATTGGTGCCACATCGAGTTTATGGAATTCACACGCCACGGGGCGAGAGCATAATCAATGTGAGTACTAAAGAGAGAGAGAGAGAGAGTGTGTATATTCGATATTTTGACTTTTATTAGCAAATAGCTTTATATGAATAGATATTTTTAAATACTTTTATTATTTTTTACATGCATATTTTTCTGGCTCTTGTAGAACTCCCATGAGGAACATACGAATATAGTAGAAAATATTTCTTTTGGATTTTAAAAATTATGTTCCTTTTTTACCAAAGCTCCTGCCTTTGATATAATATAAGGTATAAAAGGAATCGATTAATTTTCCATTAGTTCATGTTTTTTTTCAGCATAGGCAGAATGATGATAGGACGGTCGATTTTCACAATCTTCTCTTGAGTCGAAGTTTTCCTCAACAAAATCGTTCCCTATACGCAGGAGCAATTGGTAATCACTTGGTACCAGGTACGAACTAAAAGGTGGATGAAAGAAAGCTCTCAACCGAAATGCCGAAGCTCCTGCCGAGTCGCTATTGATGTATTCCTATGTGGCCTGGTGTTGTTCTGATGGAACACTATTACTCTCTTATTCGAAAAAACCTGTCCGCTTCTGGGTGAAGCCCAATTAAGAGCTTGGTCGCATTGAAGCACCCTATAATACACTCGTATGACCTACCAATTCCCCCAAACATGTAGCAATTACTTCGTGTCCGTTAGTCCTGGCCTATCCGCCCTTTCCGCCGGATCGCCTTGATTCAACCAATACCGTTTCCGCTTGATGTTATAGTAGCTGACTCACTTTTTAACCATAATCCGAAATTATGGATCTATTTTTACTATACCAAGAGCTAATATAGATTCTCAGTGGAGTATCTTTAAAGTTCCTCAAAAGAGATCAGTAGTTATTTAGACGACCTGACTGAGATAGCAGACGCAACAATCACAATGAGAGAAACAATGTTTCACAGAAAAACTAATCACATTTTTCATGATTTTAGGCATACAAGTATATTCCATTGATATTTTTAGTTAAATTGTTTTTACACACGATTTGTATTCAACAAAATCGAGCCAATTTCAACTATGACAATATGACAAACGATTATGCGACTTGAAGTGTCAGCACTTACTCTTGGGTATCGGGCTTCTGCTGCCTTTAATAAGCGTGTTATATTCAACGCTACACCGGCAGAGGATGTCAGCTACAACTGTGCCTGTCAATATCGATCACACCGCAAAGAGGAAGACAAAAGCACAGGAAATGCATTTGCATGCGGGCAATTGCAGGCGACGCTTAGAGAATCAGACAGTCAGACAGACCGGAAAGCAGCAAGATACGCATAAAGTTTGATAGACTTTTTCCATTACATAAAGCGAAAGTAAAGGGTGATCCATTTCAAGTGTTCCTACTTAAAAAATAAGCACAAAAAATTCAAATTTAATGGGGAATATTTCTTATTATTCGAAAGAACATAAACAGATTATCTCTTTCAAATGTTGGACGCGGCTACGTCTCAGATGGTCCAGCAGTTGAGTTCAATTTTCGATGAGTCGTAAATATATGGACCACACCTAACCGTTTTTGGACGAAATAGCAGCTCTTGAATCTCTTCAGGTTACTTTTTGCCCCACAATCGGAAATTTTGCTTCTTTGCTTACCCATTGAGCCAAAATTTGGCTCGAAAACGTCGGATCTTCTTGGAACTTCTCAAGAGTTCTTAGAGTGAAGCGATGTCACTTGGGAAGGTCGAGGGGCTTTAGTTCTTGCACAAGCTGTATTTTGAACCGCTTTCAATTTCCACGGTCTTCGTGTACACTCTCAGCTACGGCCGCTATATTTTCTTCACTGCGTGCTGGACGTGGTCTTTTCGGTCGGATATTATTTAATAATGAATGCTGGGTCTCAAGTATGCTCAGTAGGCCGATTATGTTGACCATAAGTTGAGCGAAGCGCGTAAAACACTTTCTTAATAGAACGTGAATTTTCGTTGAACAATTTGTGAACGTTGTTCAGTCGAAAGCCTTGGCATGACTCACGCGTGATCTTTAAAAAAAAAGGCTATTGAAAAGTACGTCTACATGGATCACCCATTATAAGCTCATAGTATACCAACTTACTCCAATTGCCTTTTGTCTAAGTGGATAGGTGTGTGGCATTTTGCAAACACTTTCCTTTTTATTATTATTTCCATAAACACGGTCTATTAAGTTTGCCACGAAATTTGTAACACCCAGAAGGAAACATCGGAGACCCCATGAAGTGTATGTTGTTTTTTAGATATTGATCTTCGCTAAAGAAAACTGCTCAATTGTCGAAACCAGCGAATTCCTACTACTATATCATAAAGCTTATCGATCAAAATCCAGTGCTTGTATGGAAAACTTTTTCAATAGCGAGATATTGTCCAAGGCAATGATCCCTGGCTGTTCAAATCGAGTCACTATAGCATATAGCTACCATACAAACTAACCGCTCAATGTTCTTGTAAGGAATCGTTTGTATTTGTGAAGAGTATTGTAGCTTCGGTGCAACCGAAGTTAACGTTTTTCTTGTTCTCGATTTTTGTTGCCTTCAGGCGCATATGACTGCATAGATGATGAGGAAGTCCTGGCTGTTAGCTGCCTAAACAGTTAGGTTTCAGCAGCAGCCGTCTGTTTTTGAAAGCTGGTGTACAACCACAAAAGTTGCCAATATTGTAATTTCAACATATTGCTAGGAAGGCACAAGCATTTTTTAATATATATATTTTTTTGTCAATTTCTTCGATTGCTTCTTTACTTTCTTCTTCGCATATATTTTCCTTATGCTAGCTTTGTTTTATTTTCAGCTTTTTAATATATAATATACTTATTTATCTTATGTAGAGTATGTACAAAGCTTCACTTTGACATGTGTGATGTGAGCTCTGATGCTTTTTGCACGATCTCCAACTTTGCTTGTCTCAAATTCCTTAAATGCTTCTAATAATTTGGTTTAATCTGGCAAAGAGTTTTGTAGAATTAAGCATGATTTTGCTGAATGCATATAAGAAAATTAATTCGGCTTTTCAGGAAATGCCTACGCTGCTGAGAAGTTGCATAAAACATAAAAGATATAAATTTATTTTTAGTATAGGTGAAATAAAATTTTCATGTATCAAAACATTTTTTATTTCTATTTATAATATATAATTTTTGTAAATAAAATAATAATATTTTTCGAATAATTTTAAAATATAATACCTTGAGTGTAGTTGACATAAAAGTAAATACAAACTTTGAATGCGTTAAGGAAAGCCAAAGTACAAATTATTTGCTACTGTTTTCCGAATAAACAAACGTACTAAATGAGACTTCAGTCCAAGCTTATTGTGGTAGTACTAGACAGCTTTGGCAAGAAAAGGTGCTAGAAAACTAACGAGTTCGGAAATTAGAAAAGCACTAGTACCTCGGAAGGGTAGGTTCTTCTTAGTGCTAGATTAAAAATATGCAAAACCTGCGGGCGATAACAATTTGACAGTTTGAACCAAGTACCAAATATGAAATATTTTCAAAATTCCTCTGATGCTATATGCTAATTCTAAGGACAACTAAATATTTTATAAAAATATTTGTATCCAGACTAATTAAAAATATATGTACAACAAACATATTCATGCAGAACAAATGTCATATAAACAGACATTTTACAACAAATAAAAGGAGCTATAACTTCTTTTAATATATTGACGAAGACGCCTGTAGGATTGTACCACCACACAGGTACCGCTATTTAATAATAACTTTAAAGTGGACTGAGGTACCCCGACCTTTTTCCACCAAGAAGACAGTGACTTCAGCGGTAATATAACGCTCTGCTATTAGAGTGAATAGTCACTTGTCTAAAGGAGGAAGCGCTCCTGAGCAGTCGATCAATTGCAACCAAACTCAACTTAAGAAACTCTACAATAGTCAGTAAGTCTGAAACTGGTATTGATGGTTTGTTCCCGACTTATACACAAACCGTGGAAGCGAAAACCGTGAAATATAACAGAAATTATTTTCACCATAGTTTAATTCTTAGTCGATTTATGTAGTGGCAATATCCAGTTCTTTTCTTGTACAAATATAAAGAATATATTTACATATACATATATTTTAATACCACGACAGGGTATATAAAGTTAGCAACGAAGTTTGTAAAAACCTAAAAAAAATGTTGGAGGACCTAAATGTATATACGAGTATAAATCATCAGCGTGGCGACCTGATTCGGTATAGCCATGGCCGTCTGTTCGTTCGTCTATCTGTATATACGCGAACTAGTTCCCCAGTTTTTGAGGTATTGACCTGAAAGTCCTTTTCTTGGTTAAAAGCGGTTCATTCGTTGTAACCGCCAAAAGCTGGCGGTTCAAAATCAAGTTTTTAAATAAAAAACTTTTTGCGATCTTCACAAAATTTGGCAGGAATTATTATCCGGGGTAATGACATAATCTTCAAAAAATTATTTTAGATCGAACCACTATAGCATATAGCTGCCACACAAACTGGCCTATCAAAATCCAGTTCTTGTATGGACAACTTTTTCATTTGACAAGATATCTTCACAAAATTGTTCAGATCGGACGACACAAACTCGAATTTAGCATATGTGTGTATTGGTTTCATATTTTTGAAATAAAAATAGTGTCTATGTTTTTGGCAATTTTTTGCTTTTTATTTTTTATACGACACTGTAGCGACATCTTTTTGTTGCATTTACGTTCAATTATACGTTTATCGCTGTGTCCATTTTAAGATTTATAGGCATTAATATTTATAGGCAGATAACACTTCTGGTGCTGCATACAAGCGGTTGTTAATTGTTTTCATCCATGTAACCTAACGGACAAAATTCTTGTGGAGCAGTACATGTTTGAACAATTTAATTTGGCAATAATATTGCTTTTGACAATAATATTCGCCAAATTTGTAATGATATCTTGTCAAATTAAAAAGTTTTCTTTGAAGGCAGTTGGTTTTTATCGATCAGTTTGTATGATAGGTATATGCTTTAGCAGTCTGATCTGAACAATATGTTCGGATATTGTATTATTGCTTTGAACAATAATCCATGCCAAATTTCTTGAAGATATATCGTCATACTTGTATAAAAAAATTTCCCTAGAAGGACTTGAGATGAATCGGTAAGTTTGTATGGCAGTTATATGCTATACACAACTATCGGATAGACAGGTATGAGCAGTTTCTTTGGCAGAAAAGTATGTATACTAACAGATTACAGACTGACGGGATATCAGATAGGGTATCCGATGTTTCCTTCCGTAGGGACTAAGGTGGGCTTGGATGGATCATCGTCAACAAAGCAAGAAATTAGTCTTATGCATTTAGAATATTACATATAGTTCAAATGATTTTTTGCTTATTATTATTCGCCTGAAAGTGTGCTAAATATTACTAATTTTACTAGTTTTTCAACTAAGTAAGATTTATTTTTGAAGACTACTTACGCCTTACCGACTACAAACGGAGTCTTATATTATAGGAAGCGAACCAGAATATGAATTATTCCATATGATTTTAAATTTAATCTTGAGCAACTTAACCTTTGATTTATGGACGAAAAAAATCAAGAATTGACAAAATAGCGGCGTTTACAAAAAATTTTTTTTACCCAAAATTTTTATCGTTTTCTGCCTACCAAAATTCGATTTTTGATCAAAAAACTGGTATATTATTTTATTAAGAACTATATACAGAACGTGCAGATGGCGCTGGGATCGTTTGTCTCTGCAGTCAATTTGAATAATGTTGGTTTAAGAAAAACGTATCTAAAGATAAACTGATGGGGCTGTTTAAACTGGCTGGATGTAACTCAAAAACTATTTGAGATAATAATTTAATAATAAAAATTTATTTTTTTAAGTATCCCACTAGGTGTGTAAATATTCCTTCTTCAAAAGTTCAGAAAATATTTAATGGAGAACCATATAAGTAGTAGTGGATTAACATGAATTCAAAAACATTATGTAAGAATTTTAATTTCTGAATAGCTTAGTAACCGTATTGCGTACCGTTCGTCTTGCATACCGTTCGAACTTCCAACACGGCTGATACGATCGTTTTATAGATCTTTGATATATGGAATATGTGTGTATAATATCTATGTATATGGTCAAGTAAAACAGTTTGTTCGGTTTCTTATTGATTTTTCAAAAGATGATAACTTTGTGTACATTTGTCCGATTTAAGCCAAATATCGTTCGTTTTGTTCGTAAACTTATTACCAACGAGATACCAACTTCACTATTCCCCACTCGTAGAAGGATGCGTCCCTATTGGCAAAAAACTCGGAGAGCCAATTTTCACAGGCCTCTCTTGAGACCAACTTCTCACCATTAAGCGCGTTCGCCATGGACAGGAAAATGTGATAATCACTTGGTGCCAGGTCCGGACTATAAGTTGGGTGCATTAGGATCTCCCATCCGGGCTTCCGGAGCTTCCGGCGCGTCACCAAAGACGTGTGTGACCTGGCGTTGTCCAGATGGAACACATTTCGGCCTCTGTTGATCAAAGATGACCTCTTCTGGATGAGTGCTGCCTTCAAGCGGTCCAGTTGTTGGCAGTAGAGGGCCGAATTGAGCGTTTGGCCATAGACGAGCAGCTCGTAGTAGATGATTCCTTGCCAATCCCACCAAATACATAGCAAAACCTTCCTGGCTGTCAATACGGTCTTGGCCACCGTCTGGGCCGCTTCCCCGAGCTTTGGCCACGACCGTTTGCGCTCGATGTTGTCGTAAGTGACCCATTTTTGATCGCCAGTCACAATCCGCTTCAGAAACGGGTCGATTTTGTTGCGATTTAGCAGCGATTTGCAGATGGAAATTCGGTCCATCATGTTTTTTTGCGTTAGTTCGTGTGGCACCCAAACATCGAGCTTTTTTTTTTTTGAAGTATCAAGAAGCTCCAAACGGTTTTTTGGCTTATCGTTAGTTCCTCAGCAATTAAATAAGTGCTTACGTGACGGTCTGTCTCCACTATTTCCAAGATTTTATCGCAATTTTCGACGACAGACCTCCCGATGCTTCGTGCATCTTTGACATCGAAATTACCGGAACGGAACCTAGTAAATCACTTTTGTGCTACACGTTCGTTTACAGTATCGGGCCCATAAACTAAATTAATGTTTTCTGCCGCTTTGGCTGCTTTTTCGCCTTGATCGAAGAAAAATTGTAAAATATAGCGAATTTTCTCTTTGCTGGTGTCTATCTTTGATGAGCGCTCACAACGTACTGAGTCAATCAATCGAAAAACTGTAAAAGAGAAACTTGTATGTAGTATGACATGATGCGACACGTAACACTAGTACTATGGACAATACCGTTATCTCTTAGATAAAAACCGATCGAACATCTTACTTGCCCTAATATTATATATTGTGTTTATTGGGTTATTTGAATGTGCGCATGTAAATATGTATATTGCCCACACAAGATTTCTTAAAATTGATTTTTTTTCTGGTACTAAAATTTTGGTTTAATTTTTTTATATTTCATTGCAGCAATTTTGCTACATACATACACATGTATATACACACATTCACTTAGAAACGAGTAGTAAAATTTTTGCGACACATTTTTTCACTTTTCCACCATTTTTTGCCTTGTCATTGCACATATCTGGTGATTAGATTTCCAGCTGCCGGTTGAAATGTCGTCGTGCGAACGCATTAATCGGTGTATGGCAATAGTGTTTCGGATTTATACCACACGCCGGGCGAAAGAAAAACAATGGCAACATGCTTCCAAAAAGCTACATATGTATATCTCTGTTTGCATTCCAATTTCCACGCTTACCCGCTACCATGCATTCTGGGTAGACTATTTTTGTGGTGCTTTCTTTTCCACAATTTTTTGGTGCTCTTTTTGCTGGATTAGATTGCAATTCGCTGGCAATTCTTCGTCGCTTAGTGATGACAGCTTTGACTATTGCAGCGTAGCGTCACTTCCTGTGCAATGCGGCAGGCAATGAACCGCTGCGGCGCTTCAACGCGCTTGAACACCGACCACCAGCCGTTAGCAATCTGCCACTATGGTTGTCGATTGGGTTTTGGCGCGCTTTGATTGCTGTTGCGCTTTTTTGTTGGCACTTTTCGGCATTTGTTTTCTTTTCTATTTTGTTGGCAGCACGCAGTTTTGATATTTAATGCTTTGATTTTGGTGATAGGAATTTTCGTTGCACATTCATTCTCCATACTTACAATGTTATATGAATATTTTTATAGACATTTTTTGAATTCGCGTAGAAAAATAATTTATAATTTATTATTATTAATTTTTTAAATAATTTTTTATTTGTTTAAATGCTCCACAATTCGAAGAAAAGTTAAGTTAAATTTCATTTTTTAATCGCAATTTTATATTTATTTTAATTCTTTAAAGCTATATTTATACATATTGTATATGTAAATAATACGTTTACATACAAAAAACATGATTTTGATCGGTCAGTTTGATGGCAGCAATGTGCTATAGGGATCCGATCTGAACAATTTTTTCGAAGATTGTTTCTTTATCTTAGGAAATAAAACATGTCAAATTTTGTGAAGAAATACTTTGTCAAATATAAAAGTTTTTCTACGGGACCTTGTTTTTGATTGTTCAGTCCAGCTATATGCTAAAGTGAACCGATCTGAACAATTTATGCGAGGTATTACACCATTGGCTTGGACAATAATCTGTGCCAAATTCCCTGAAGATATCTCGTCAAGTGAAAAATTTTTGCATACATGCACTTGTTTCCGAGAGTTCAGTTTGTATGGCAACTTTATGCTTAGTGGGCCGATCGGAACAATTTCTTCGTAGATTATGCTGTTGATTTGTATAATAACGTATGACAATTTCGTTAAGATGAATCTTCTCAAACAAAAAACGTTTCCATACAAGAACTTTATTCGGATCGATATTGGTAATTACGACAAATGAAGAATGTGTGCAAAATTTTAGATCGATAACTCAAAAACTGAAGGACTAGTTCAAGTATCGACTGACATACAGATGGTCTACGACGTTTCTTTCTAGGTATTACAAACTTCGTAGCAAACTGATGGAGCTGATTGAACTGAACGAGTACACCTTAGAAGCTTATAATTCAAAAACCAATCGAGATATCGCTTTTAATTTTGTAATATGATAATTTTTAACCAATAAGCTATCGAAATATAGAATCAATTTTTGAAAAACGTCACACTAGGTGTGCTCCATAACGGTGGGTCTAAAATTACTTGGAATGTATGTTGCTTGTGTTTTGAAAGAAAAAATTCACCGACATTTTGATTCCGCCCTTTCCGTTGACTTCTTCAAGCGCCCTCTCCTCCAAACGCATTATCAAGAATGCGCGACAAAGTTGGAGCATAATTCGAGATTGGTTGTAGTAACTACAGTTTTCCAACATTGCATCCCGAAATAATAAAACAAGACGAAACGGACCAGCATAAAATAAAAGTTTCACATCACAAAAAATAAATGACCAGCAAGTAATTGATTGGTTTTTATTGAAAACGCTGCAGTGATAGTTACCATTAGTTTGAAATTCGATACTTTTGGTGCAATTTGCTCTCTGTCAAATCACACACATACACATTCACATCCACCAGCCAATATAAAAGAAAACGAAAACGGTAGAAAAATTTATTTGTTCAAATGTGCGAAAGTGGTAAACATTTGATATCTTTTCAAAATAAAAATAGTTTAGCAGGGTGGCGGTGATTTCGAGGATGGCCAAATGGTAAATGACTTGGTTAAACGAGTGCCGGTGGCCACTCAGAAGGACCCTAGGGACACTTAAGCAATAAAAATTTGTAACGATTTCTCACAATATGTTAAAGAAAAGCAATGTAAGGCAAGAAATACAACGAGATTTATACATAAGTGTTCACATACATAGTGAATTGAGTAGGGTAAAATGACATAAATATAAATACAAGTTGTGAGTTGTGTTGTGAGAAGCTCATAAAATGATAGTAGTGTGCGAAATGGACAACTATTTGAATTGTTTTCTCTTTCAAAATTAAAAAAGGTAAATTGAGTATTGAAGATTAATTTCAAGAAAAGTTTAAAACTAAAGTTTTTATTGCATTAACATTATTTTAACAAACTCTGTCTGCATAAAAGTGTGTGAGTTTTTGACAAACAATAGGCGCTCAATAGACACTAACTTTATCGCTAAGGCTAACTCAGCCAAAGTAAATTTGCGAAATGACAAGCCTGGGTAGCTTTTTTTCATGAAAGCTTCATATAAACAGTGGGGGATAAGAGTCTAGAATGATTATAGATGAAGAGAGAGCAATTGTATTCTAAAATAGGGAACATAAGCAAATACCTCTAAGTGCTTTAGTTGAAATATATTGAAATTTGTATATGTATATATGTTACCAAAACGTTTTCGCATAATTAATATATAGTAAGACGCCGCTTAACGCGTTCTTATATTTCAACCTATGGATTCACCAAAATTATGCATTCACATATGTACATACATTAATCCAACCGATGAATCAATACGTAATAACCAATTTCAAGGCTTGTTACTTGCGGCGAACATTAAAGCAGAAGTTTAAAAAAATAAACGGAGCCGAGCAGCAATCAATAAGATAAGTTTGGAAAATCCTACAAACTTTGCGCAATTTCGTTATGGATACTGTAGCAGGTTAAACTTCTATTTATCATGAAACGACCCCACATACAAAATATATGTTAAGCGTGCAATAGCTTCCCGTATGACTCTAAAAGCCTCTTTGCATGCCCAACTAGCCCGCCGCCCAACGATCCGACCTCGTTGAAATAGCAAGTTTCACTGAGCCTACAATTAGATGACCTCGATGACAACCAACCAAAACCTATGCATTATTAGATAACCGCTACAACAACAACAGAAGTTTGTAAAAACTACAATATCATGATTGCTATAGAAAACATAAACCTTTCCTGGAATGAGATAGCAGAAAGATCTGTGAAAGGATTATGGAAGCACAATTGGCCAGATTTAAGTAAGAGCGTAGATATTAGACACTCTGTCGATACGGATGAAATAGTGGAATTAGCAAAACAATGTTGCAGACGTCACAGAAATTGTTTAAGAAACAGCAACTAGTCCCTCTAATGTTGAGGTCAAGGAATTAGCTGAGCAAGTAGAAAATAAAAATATTGACAGTAGAAATTTGAAGAACAAAAGGAATTTTCGATGGCGTTTGCAAAAATGTGTTAGACTACTACAACAGAAATTATGAAATTCAAAAGCAAGACGGGATGTTATATATGTTTTTTCCACTTATCAACAACTTTAAACAGAACGCAAAAGTAAAACACAAACTACATTAGATGCCTTGTTGACAAAAAGGCAGAAAATTCGAAACCCAAAATAAACGAAATGATCTTACAAGCAAAGAAACACGTAATTAATTTCTGTTACTACAATATCTATGTCATAGAATTTTGCTGTTGAAAAACTCAAATCAAGAGAAGTTTACGAAAATCGGCGGTGCCAAATATTTGCGAACAGCGGCTAAAGTTTCATTGAGAGTTCGCTGAGAGTGACTTTAAGAATTTACTTTTAAAATGACAACAAATTATCGAGCAAGTGGTGCATATTGGACCTAATTCGGATCTATTTAGCTATCCTAAAAATAAAATTTTATCTAATGCGAAAATTATGGAACTATTTTTGTTAGGCCTTATATTATATGAAAGTTCTTTCTTAGTTTAGCAGTATACTTGTATAGCCCAAAATAGCAGAAATCTCTGCGATTCGAGATATTTATAGATATTATAGAGGATACTAGCGATTTCTGGCCTAACAAGTTAAACCCTGAATTTTTCAGAACCACAGTTTTGGTATTCTATGTCAAGGTATTCGCACTGAAAAAGGTTTATTTCTATAGTTTTATGTTTTTCCAGTCGTCATAATACTAAGCCACTACCCACTCATAGGTTGTTAGTCATGCAGGCTACTTTGAGTAAAAATAATTTATATAATATCTTCAAGAAGAATTTTACTTTAACTCTTATAAAGAAGCCTCAAATCAAAAATAAAAATTCATTATTTTAATAAAAGAAATTTGGAAAGCTACTGTAAAACTTAAAATATATGCGAAATTATATACCTAAAATTAATACACAAGTTATATCATAGCACGCAGTAATTGAAATCAAGTTTGTCGCCTTTAAGTATACTACACAAAAACTTCCTTTTTTGTTACCTATGGCACAGAAAAGTATATTTTCAAAATTACTGAAAACGTTTTAAAGAACTGAGCTAATTAGAAGAGATTCAATAGTGTAAGATTTTATGTATGTAATTAGTAAAATTTTTGAGGCCTTCAGTAAACGTTCCCAGCTAAGTTTTGTACGTATCTTTGCAGCAATCGATTGAAGGAAACCAATCTCGATCGTTAAAAATGTGAAAGTGGAAAATAAAGAAAAATTTCGTGCATCCCAAAAGCCTGCATATATAACTATACTTATATAAATTCAGAGTTCTGTATGCACGAACCTCTTTAAATGGCAAGTGCCAAGCAATGGAGTGGCGAAAAAAAGCTGCTTCACAACAAACCACGTTGCAAAAACAACGAAATTAAAAACAAAAAAAAAAAAAAACAAGAAAAAAAAACACTTCACTTCGGCTGCACTGCTATAAGCTACAATACCCTACACAGGCAGCTGTATGCTATAGTGCTCCGATTTTAACAATATGTTCGGGAATGACAACGATGCTGTATTGATATCGGCGGTTCCAACAAATAAGAAAAGAACGAACAGAAAGACACACATGGCTAAATCGGCTCAGCTCATCACGCTGGTCATATATATTTATATACACTTTATAGAGTCTCCGATGTTTCCTTCTCCGTGTTACAAACATCGTGCCAAACTTAATATAATATAATTCAATTCTGTTCAAGGTATAAATACAATTTCATAGAATAGCAATTTCAGCAATGAAAGTAGCAACTACAAAACCAACATATAATAATAACACTCCAAAGTGCGGCACTTGCTGCTGTGTCTTTTCTGCGAAATGACCAAAACGGTCAGGAGCAAAGTGAAAAATAAAACTTTTTCATTTGCAACGAAAACAAGCACGCGCTCACAGACATACTCCGAAAACACATGCATACATGGCGAAATCGAGTTGAAAGTCACGAAGGTTCGATGGAATGGAAAGTAGCGCATTTTCATTTATTTATTTTATGTATTTATTTGCTTTCATTGCAGTGAGTGTATTTTGTGCATTTTCATTCATTCGCCTTTCCGTTGTTCGCAGGTTCGTGCGTATGTGCGTGTGCATAAATATTTTTTTTTTATATATATTCATTCGCTTCAACAGCATTCCCATGCCTTCGCGCTTCCACTGAAGTCACTCAATTATTGCTGCACACTGCCGTTGGCTGAGACTGTTGAGTGTTGGTACAGCAGCATTTGCTGTTTTCAATGTCGCCACCTTCTTGTGGGAGGCAATTTTGCGAACGACTGATTGCATGTCATTTTCACTTGATCTTTTCAATTGGACATTGGCTACTAGTATTCAATGAACTTTTAGCAATTTACAGCTGTCTCATGGGGCAGCTGGGGTTTCTGTAGGATGCAATTTTATTGAATTGAATTGCAGGGACTAGTAAAAAGTACTGTAATAAATGTGAGGAGTTATATGAGTATGTCTAATTAGTCAAAACTACTCGTATAAGCACTTCGTTTCGAAATTGTACACAATTAAATATTATTTTTGATGAAAAGGATTTAACATGTAAAAAAGTTTTTTTTTGTTCCTTCTAAGCTTTTTGACAGTCCCAGCTATTTTTCGTATTAGGCAACCTTACTTTTTGCAGGTATAAGAACCTTTACTATTAAGATTATTCTCGCGGTCGGGTTAAATCGCTGAATGAACGATTTCTGTAACTTCCTGAACCTTCCATACAAAATGCCATCGGCCGACTTGTTTATACGAAAGGTGTCGTTCCAGCTACGATACTCTTTGTCGGAGTTGGTGAACTTCAACACCCTTTAATCATCCGTAGGCACATTCGGGTTTTGCTTTTTAAGAAGTTGCGCGGCATCCTTCTGTTTAACCGTGCGAGATATGAGTACTTTTGCTTTCAAAATAGTCGTGTTACAGCTTCGGTCCATTATCTCCAAGACTCCCTCTCATAGGCCTTGAAGTTTCACAGCAACTTCCTTTATCCATAGCACGGAGCGGTTGTCCTAATATTTTAGAATAGCGCATCTAGCAGCAGTTCCACTGCTTTCACTGCTTGTACGTAATCTAACCGAGGGGGTTGCTCCGGTCAACGATCGCCACGATTAAGTTCAACTTGCAGCTAAGTCTTTCATGAACTTTGACCGCAGCTCAGTATATAGCTTTCGCCTTTAAGCTAAGCTTGTTGGATTTTGCCCGGGACCTATTCACCAAAGCAGCAGCCCAACGTTGTAAATCGTGTTTGGCAGTATTACTACAACCGCTGTGAACGAGTCATTTCACACCAGAGGTATGGCCGCTACCTCTACTCCTAGTATATTATACCTACCGGCAAATAACTGAGTAGCAATGGCAGAAGTAGCTAAACATATCCTTCCGCTAGTTTCGTATAGAAATAAAAATTTGCCAGGAAAAGCAGGATGAATATATCGTATCTCTGACTTAGCTAACCGCCGCCTGACCGCATTTCCCGGTGCTGGCCAGCTGACAAGCCGTAACGGTGATAGCAGCGTCGTCCATTGCCTAGTCAGCACCCGCGAGGAGGACACAGCTAAGAGAATTTCCAGCAAATCTTCACTACACCTTGAAATTAATGATTTATAGAGTTCATTTACTAAGGCTGTCCTCCTATCAGCCATGATACTAGATTTTACAGGTTTTGATGGCAAAATTTAAGAAAGAAGTCATTAGCAACAGTAGCTGTATGTACAAAAGCAATACCTTATTTCCCATATAAGATTAAGAATTTTGGAGACTCATCAAATATAATTATTTTCGATTGAGGAGTATATGCCTGCCATAGCAGAAATACAACCCACTACAGAAATTTATACAGATAATGGAATTGATAGTGAATGTATGTTTCTATTAGCTCAAACCAGAATTGTTTGAATTTTCCCAAGCGATGAATATTAATGCCTTTGCTACTGCTATAAGGAAAACTACTTGAAAAATGCTTGCTTAGGAAAATAATAATCGATGTGTAAGGCATTTCCTCCATAAATATTCTAAAATCGAGAATAAAAATGAATAACATACAGCAATCCTTTGTACTTCTCTCCAAGCCAAGCACAGTTATATTTCATAATTAATAAAACCATGCTCAGTATTACAACGTTGCCAACTTCTGCAACTATTAAGGCTTTATCAGCCTTCTACCAGTCACATGAAATTCGCATAATAATAATATTATATTTTTGAATGTTTCACATAAATTTCTGCTCGCATCAAAGCTTTATATTTAAAGCCATGTACAAACTGTCACAACTACAAACATATGAAATGCAAGCTGCCAACATACAACACACTTGAATTTCAAACAACTGTCAATGCCCCAGGAAATTTTTGAATTGTGACCAGCAATCACTCAAAGCTGACAGACCATTTACTTTGTCGCTGAGGGACTCGACAATGTTGGCATATCAGTGTGTGTTTACTCTTATGCGCACTTGAGCATTTATGGTTAAATCCACTTGAGAGCACATTAAAAATTATTTACACAAGGGATGCTGGTGTGGCTGTTGATATCCTGTTTATTGACGCAAGGATATTATTATGGGTTTCGTTTCATAATATTTACACTGTATATATATGCAATTTGACTGCTGATAATAATTGTTGAGCAGCAACCAAGTGTTGCTCAATGACAAAAGTTAATATTTATATAATGTCTGTATATATAATATAATAATATATGACTTTATTTGGCTGCCTGCCACATTTTTCCGGTTATTAAGAATGTAAGACAAGGTCGATGCTTACTTGAAAGGGAGAGCTGTAAGACAATATTTAAAGAGTATCTGGTTGCGTGTTGTGATTATTTACTATAAATTGAAATTTACCACCATCAAAGCTTTATGGTGCTTATAAATTTATCTGAAATGCAAACTTTAAGTTCATTCGGGTAGCATTACCAGAACGTTAGTTGGACTAATATATCTCGTGTTTTTACCAGGTATGAAATGAGTGTTTTTTTGTAAAAATTAAATACCAATTTTGCATGGGGAAGTAAAAAAAAATGTATCCAAAGTATTGAACATTGCTTTTTACACAATTTCACCACCTTTCTGTCAATTTGTGGATATCGTGCCAATAGAAATTTTTGTCTGTTAAAGCAAACTAATCAGGTACCCAATTCTTCTTACGCGACTTCTGCGTAAGAATCGCAGTGCTGCTCAGCCAATGCTTGTCGCATCGATGAAAATAAATGATAATCGGAGGGGGCGAAGTTTGGGGAATACGGCGGTTTGTGTAGCAGCTCCCAGCCAAGTATTTTGATTGTATCCTGAACCGATTTTGCTTTGCGTGCAGGTGCATTGTCGTGTAACAGAATTATTTTGCCGTGTCTGCGGTCCATTCGGGTAATTTTTCGAATAATTTATCGCTCAAATTGATCATTCTTTGCAGTCGATGTTAATGGTTGTCCGGGATTACATTTTTTTCTTTATGTTTGTATTAACATTTTTCTACTAAATCTTATGTATCAAAGATAGTGTACCTCCCTTAACTTCAATGCACTTATTTCAATGATTCTCCAATAATTTTATGCCATCCCTATAATGACTTTCACAAAGTATGCGCAAAATGTTACATACTTTTAGTTGTATTTTCGCGAATCTTAAGCGGAGAAATTCAATTGAAGAGTAGGGTGATTCAAAAATAATAATATGCAAGATTCCATTTTTTTATAGGCAAATAAAAATATAGAATTTAATAGAAATTATTTAACAAAAATCAATTGGTCAACATTCGGAGTCATAATAACAGTAACATTATTATTGTTTTGGTAAATAGCTAACTCTCCTTTTGAAACAGTATCTCGTTTGAATTAAACAATACAATTGAAATTATGTATTTCAATCGGATTATCAATGGCCTTATCTTGGCTGGCGATTTCAACATCAACTTCGCTGATAAATTATCAGAAGGGTTGACAACTTTTCTTTCGGAAAAATTTAATTTGAAAATGAATAATGATCCACAAGGATCCACAACAAAATATGGGGCCACCATTGAGGCGGTACTTTCCAGATATTTAGAGAATATCAAGTTTCAAACTCATGTTCCTAATTTCAGTTACCATAAACCTAAAGTTTCAATGAAAAAAATTTCTGAATAACCCACACGTATTGTAAGATATTTGTATTATACTTTAAACAATATTAACTTCTCATTGATTCAATAAAAGAAAATTTGTTTTCTTATCGGTCACCACGCTCAAAAGGTTTAACTTGAATTACTTGTAATATCAAAGTAAATAAAAAAAATATTGCATAAAAAAATAAATAAATAATTATAATTGCATAAGTTGATAAAAAATGTTTTGCAAAAGTTTTACCGCGGCAGTCCCCGAGTGCCACACGACCGTTTTTTTATGTTAAAACTTAGTTCAGTTTTAAACGTTTAAATTATTAACAAATTTATAAATATTTAAAATTTTTCAGTACAATCAAACTTGTTGTTTCCTCTTTCTAGCTCCCGATCACAGCAACTACCGCAGTGATACAAAGTCTGCAACAAACAGGCACGATGCCGACTCACTGACCGATACCGACGATGCCATCCATGGTGCAGCGTGTACAACAGCTAG
Source organism: Bactrocera oleae (assembly GCF_001188975.3). Lineage (NCBI taxonomy): Eukaryota > Metazoa > Arthropoda > Insecta > Diptera > Tephritidae > Bactrocera > Bactrocera oleae. Next base: position 691,236 of record NW_021678078.1, on the reverse strand, counting down.
TACGCATGCGCTGCTGCGGTATGTAGCTGTGGCGATATTTATAATACTTTGTGCGCGAGTGTAGCAGATATTAAATTAATTTTAGTTGGTTAAGCAACATTAAATACAGTAAACACAAAACCAGGTACAGGAGAGTGCTGTAATTTAATTATTAAGTCAAATTAAAAATGTTAAAAATTAAGTTAGAGATAAATAATATTAAGTGTAACGCAAAAAAAAAAAAAACCGTCAATAAAATTGATATGTTATTGAATATTAAATGCTTAAAATTTAAGGCAATGCTTTTATAAAACTATAATAGGAAGTAGAGTTAGCAGCAGCGCTCTGAATAGTATAATCGAGCTTAAGTTTTGCAAATCAATTACCTTATTTAATTAAGTACATAGTTATGCAATGTAATTGTAAGTTATTTAAATTCAAATGAATTATAAATTGACTAAAGTTATCATGTGTGTAGAATATATTAAAACGAATGAATAAATAAATCAGTGTTAAGTGGATGTATGCCAGTGCAGCCAGCTTAGTTTTAAGCTTTTTAAATGTACACAAGAAAAAAGCGCACGAACAAAACTAGAAAAGTGCATCTGTATTTTATAAATATTAATATACCTATATGATAACAGCATTTTTTATGTAGCATTGGCTATGCTATGTTTCTCCGAGAATATACCCTAATACTTAATTATTGATGCTGTTTCCGAATTTACTGACAACAATAAAGCAAAACAATTATAAAAAATTCAATGCAAATAGTTTAAGTTAAACTAATGATTCAGCTAAGTTCCGCTTAAGAAAGATACATAACGATCAAATTTGACCCAGACTGGTACATTTACAATGTACACACAAACGCATCATTACTGGTGTAGGCGTATGAAAACGACGTTGAAGCTGTGCAACAATGTACACAAAAGTGTAGCCAACGGTACACCAAAAATAAGCTGAAACCGAAAAATTTCATTTCAGAATTCGGCCATCCCAGCCGTGACATTAAACAAGCGTATGGAAAATTTAACTAAGCATTGGCATTCTTGCATTCGCTCTGGAACTTTTTGGAAGGCGATTTGTATTAAAATGTGAGAAAACGTAATTTGTTGTCAGTCCGGCTCAAATTTGATCAGACAGCATAATAAAAATAAAGTTCGTGTATGGAATCTTCAACAGAAATTTTATATGAAGCTTCACAGTATTATTATTTGATAAACTGGGTACGACTTTTTTTACAAGTCCGCAAATTACAAAAAATGCATACAAAGCAAAAAAGAGACTGTACTATCAAGCCTTAGTTACCTTTTATTATTTTGCTTCAGCTAACAGGAGTTTTTGTAACCACCTTCGCTCAATCCGGTCCTATTGAAAGAGATAATTCCGAAGAATGCCCCAACTTCGAAATTTTGTATAAAAATTAAAATAACAAATTTTTTTATACACTTAAATATATATTCAGTTAAGCCTGATTTCATTAAATTTTCCGTACTATAAAATTGTGTCAGAATTAGGCCTTTAAAAAAAAAATATAAATGTATATGTAGGCAAATTTAACAAACGCAGCATGATTGTAATAATAATGGAGAATTGGTCGAAAATGTAGAAAAAAAGTAAAAAAAATATTTTAACGTTGTTGTGAACCAAAAAAGTTATTGTAAACAAAATACTTTAATTTGATAATTTTTTTTTTTTTAATACCAAATTTTACAACAAGCGCACTATGTTTCGCCTGCGCAGCGCATTTCGCCAAAAAAATTAGATGTGGTAAGTTTTTGAGTACAACGACAAAAATAACAAAGATGTATGTAAATATTATAATAAGATTAAGTAAGTGAGAGTTGTTTTAAGGTAAAAATTACAGATATACTCAAATGAATATAAAATGAATGTAATCTAGAAATCAATTTTAAAGTTGAAATTAATTAAAATAGGCTAAAACAAGTTGTTATGCAGTGACAAAATGACAAAAAGGTATTCTAAGATAAGTACATGTTAATTAACTTAATTACTTAGTTGCTGTTATACATATAAGAACATAAACGTAAAATGCCTTGTAAATAAAAACACGCATAGTATTGTAATTTGTATTTAATACTCAGTGTCACACACACTTACAATTACCAGAACCATTACTTGTAAAAGAGTAGTCGGCATTATTGTCCGTATATAGTATTGAAGCGAATGTCGATGACAGATCAGGATAAAATATTTTCTTTGAATTTTTAGTCTTGAGTGTATTAAGAATGCAAACATAACAGTGTGAGTGATGATCAACTGGTTCCTTCCAAATATTCGGCACTGCAAACTTAAGTGCTTTTTTTTTACGTCGGCACCAATTTAGAATTAAACGTAACATATTAAACCTAATTAATATTATCGAAATAGTTAATCTTTATTATAAAAAAAAGAGTTAATAAACTCACTATACAGAATATATATCATATAAATATATCATAGAACTCTAGCTATGACACATGTGAAGCCCATCTTTTGTCCTGAGTTTCAACAGGTAAAGAAAATAAGAGTTTTTCTATATAAATTTACCGGAAATATATATCTTTTAATTGAAATTATATGGACGCGAAAATCAAAAATGGGCAAATCACTATAATTTGTTTAAAAAGCAAATATTATCGATTTTTAGTCGTTCATTCCCATATATATTTGCTAATATAACCAGAATATACTAAGTAAAAGCCATGCGAAAAAAAATGAGTTTTTGACCTGTGTTATCAGCAAGTTTTGTATTTTGTTATCGCTCATTGCTTTCACACAAGCGACAGGAGTCCGACAACTTGAATCCGACAATTACCTGCATTTGCTCTCATATTAAATTGCCAAAGTTTTCTATGCAAGCGCTTTATTCCGATCGTTCAGTTAATATGGCAGCTATATGCTATATTGGTTCGATATTGGCCGTACCGACCAATTAGCAGCTTCTTAGTGAGGAAAGGACAGGTACAAAATTTCAAATTTAGGTCGATAGCTTAAAACCTGAGGGACTAGTTCGCGTATATATAGACAGACAGACAGACGAACATGGCTAAATCAGTTCAGCTCATCATTATGTATATATTTGATAGGGTCTCCGACGTTTTCTTCTGGGTGTTACAAACTTTGTGGCAAATTTAAAATATACCCTGTTCAGAGTATAAATATTTGATTATGCTTTTGTGTGTTAATTTTAATGTATTTTGTTTTATGGTTTTTCTTACTGGAGCTTTTACAAGAAAGTTCATAACGCAAATATTAATCATTAGTATTTTAAATCATTAATTCCTTTTCTGTCCTTGAAAATTATTAATAATTACGTATGAGCTTTAATTTTTTCGCATCCCTGTCATTCAAAAACAATTGCGAATAAATCAGTAGTCGTCCTAAACGTACTTGTACAAAAAAGTTTGAAACCAATTGTATGTACCACAGGGACAATTTAGTAGCTCTGAACACACAATATTTCAAATTGATATTAGTTAAAGTATTAATTTTTGTAAGCACTGTACTTGTACTTATATACCTATAAATTCTTCTTAATTTCTCATAAATTAAAAAACAAAAAAATACCAAAATTAAAGTTTTTAATTATACCTATACTTTCTTCTCGCTCTCTCAATTTTATTACCCCTTATCTTTACTCTCTTCATCTTTAGCGCTACTCTCTCTTTCGCAACTGAAAACTCAAAGTGGGGGTCAGAAGCTCATAAACCAATCTCTACATAAGTCAATGAAACTGATTTCGAAGTTGTATTATCAATTGCTTCCGCATCCAACGCGATCTCTGAATTTAACCTGCAGCGATCTTTTCTGTTCTGAAACCTCATTAAATGCGAAAGAAATTTAGTTTGCAACTGTTTTATTTACACTGAATCGGCGAGACTAAGGTCTACAGAAATGTTAAGGAAGGTTGAAAGATCTCTATTGTCGGCGTATCACTCTCGAGTGATGAATAATAATCTCATACTTTGCACAAAAAAGTTAAAATAGTTTTCATTTTCAACCTCTCAATGCAATTTAGATAGCAAGAACAGCTTTCTCAAGGTTATTCTATTATTTATTTGCTTGCGTAATTATTTGCAAGCGACTTCGTAATAAATAAAGAAATAAAAAAGTATACAGAAGATACCTTAGATCTGTTAAGAAGAGCAAGCATACACACGTGTAATTATATAGATAAATAATAAACTAAATATAATACCAAAAGTAACAACAAACATTTGTAAATGCCGGCAAAATATATATTACCTACACAAATACTCGTCTTAATCAGCTAAGCAGTTGAAAAATAATTGAAATAAACTCAACAAATGTAAATAAAAGTGCTGAGTTGTAAAATAAATAAACGAGAGAACAAAAAAAACTCAAATTTAAAACTTGTTCGTACTTATATTAGAGACTTAAAGTGTAAAATTGAGATTAACATTTTTATTTATTTATTTATTTACCAGAAAGTTAGTTATAAATAATTATATTACAGTTTAAAGGCACTAGCAACGAAGGTTATCGGCCTGACGATAATATATATTCGGTTTGGCTATGAGGTATTCTGACCAGAGTTGGTTTTAACGGAATTTCGACGTCTTTGGATAGCAGAGCGAGTCTACATATTGTTGATGGCCGCCTTAGGATTCGTTTCCTGTTCAGGGCCCTTTTTATATCGTTTTTCAATATCGGATTATTAGACACAAAAAACTTTGGAATAAGTCGGGCGGTACCATAGGTGGTGCGATCTTTAAGTTCAGAGAGTCCAGATTCAGCTAAAATATTTTTGATTGGTGTTGTTGGAAAAGCGCAAAGACTTTTCCGCACTGCTGCGTGGTAAATTGCCGAAATGTTTGCGAGGGTACTTTTTGCATCGTACTCATATAATGGTAGACCATAGTCGATAACAGATAGAACTTATAGAAGGACTTAGTTAGATTAATTAAAGTAGTTTGATTACAATTACTATGTTTAGAAACAAAATATTTTATAATATTCAACCTTTGGTGGAGTTTTCCTTTTCCTTTTAGATTATTCAATGTTCCTTAAAACTAAGAGTTTTATCAAATATTATTCCTACAATTTTTAAATTAGAAACATTTTCTATATTTTTATTCATAAAAGATAAGCTAAAATTTGAGCAATTTCTCTTTTTACATATATGTAAAGTTTTACATTTTTCATAAGATATATTCGCTCCGGTGCTATGAGCCCATTCTGAGATATCGTTAAGGATGTTAGAAAAAGTATCTTTAACCTGGTTCAGGTTATTATTTTTTGAAAATATTAAAACATCATCTGCATAAATAGCATGATCTACTCTAAAATTAGCTATAATTTTGCTCACTTCGTCGAAAGCAGTAATGAAAAACACTACCGATATAGGGGATCCTTGAGCAATACCATTTGATAAAGAGACTTTGTCAGAATATTTATTATTAATTTTAACACTAAATGTTCGATTTGACAGAAAACTTCTTACAAAATTAAATATATATTTTTTTAAACTTTCCATTTTATTAGCTGGCGAAGAATAACGTGTATACCTATTCGGTAAAAGCCCTTTCGAAGTCTAGTCCAAGTGTAGTAACATGGTTCCGACTTGAGATGGCAGTTGAAAGAACGTGTTCGAAATGTAAAAGCACGTCCGATGTACAGTGACCAGGTTTGAAAGCTACTTGGTTAGGGTTTATATGGTTTCCTCTTTGCGCAAACCACATTAATCGTTTGGCGATAATCTTCTCTAATACTTTACTCAAACATAAAAGTAAGGAGATCGGACGATAGCTATAAATATTGGCGAGAGGTTTACCAGGCTTCAAAATTGGAACGATGTCAGCATTTTTCCAGGATTGAGGACTACCAAATTTGACGTTGAGAGCACGTCTTCTATTATATAATATATCCTCTTTGATTGTCTGTGGTAGAACCCCAGAGAGGGCTCCATGAGTTCAAATCCCCTAGTAAAACGATTGGTGTGGAAAGATTTCTTAAAATTGTAAGAATTTCGTTGGAGTTAAAACTTTGAATTGGAGGTATATACATAGATATCAGCGTAATTTTAAAGCCTATATTAATTTCTATTGCAATTGTGGAGATAGATGATTATATATTAAGTTTATTGTGGGGAATGCCTTTTACTACACTTATGCACTTATGCCTTGCTTATTTGTAGTATTTTGCGTATGATTGTGGAAGTAATAAAGGGTGGAGTGGGGGTGCTGTTGAAAGGCAAATGAGTTTCCTGCAACGATACAATGCTAGGGTTATTTTCTTTTATAAGTAGTTGTAACTCATGGAAATTGTTCCAATATCCATTAATATTCCATTGCAAAATAGTAGTCATTTTGACTTATAAATAGGTCTTAAAATAAACTATAGGGTGCATGTGTATTATATGCAAGATTTTTAAGATTTTTGTATAATGATACAATGTAATTTTAAAGTATATATTTATATAGCATATACTTTTTATTTATTTATTTTATTTTTTTCAATTATTTTTTTGAATTGTGTTTTATTTTCTGAGAATTATTTTTATTATTATTCGTAGTGTCGCTTGAAATTTGTTCATCTGACATTGTTGTGTCATCTACGTGATATACGTGTATGTGACTATTCCTCTCGTTAGTGTTGTTGTTGTAGTTTTGGAGATCAAGAGGGAAATTATTTGTAGAGCTGAGATCTTGTGTTGCCATTTTTTTCTTTTACATTCCGCCATGCGATGTCAATTTTTTCGGGACGGTGGTATAAATCGAAAGTCAGCAGTACTACTCCAGTCGGATACAAGGAATCATTATTAATTTTGTGTTTGAAATTTGTAAGCGCCAACTACTTCTTGAGAGCTTAGTTCGCTAATGATTTCCTCGATTGGCACATTATTATATATTGTTCTTTTGTTGTTGTTTAGATTCTCGTGGCATTTGTCCTTGACGGCACAAATACCCGGAAGATTTTTAAGTGCGAGAAATCTTTCAGCTAAAATTCTATTTCATGCGAGTAAGAGAATGTTTCCATCACGTAGTTCTGAAACACTTTCTATTTCTTTGCTTACTGCACAAATTGATCTGTGTACTGCAAAGCATGAATACTGCGATAAAGGTTTGTCCTTATCGGCAGATTCTAAGACAATATATTTACTTTTTTTAATGGTTGTGAGTTCGGGAAATATAAGGTCAGTATAATGAATGTTTTTTTTTTTTTGTTTTAAGCTTTCTTTTTTTAATACCGGCGCTGTGGGCAAGCCAAGCAAACCGACAAGGGATGACCCTGGGGCCATTTTGACTAAACACTTCACAGGAAACTTCTTAATTAAGATTTTCTTTAAAATAAATTTGCGGAAAGAAATGACTGAGAAATTTGCAATGCAATTTTTAGCACAGTGAGTATTAACACAAAACTTTGAACTAGCACGATATACACACGGTAGAGAAGGAGAACTGTGAGCGATAGTCTGTGAATGAGATTAAAATAAATTTACATGATATTATGCAATAAAAAGAATATATGGTTATATTGTTATTTTATTTGAGGATAACGCAGGTAGGAATGTACAAGAAATCAAGGCATAAGAGACTAAATTTTTCGAGCATATACCTGAAGTGTTTCAATACGGGCGACGACGACTATTTGGCATACTCGGCGGCGCTGTCGGACGAATTTTCGCGAGTGTTGCCGCCGTGTAAAACACAATACGGACGATTTTCGTCGCAGCTAGTGTGTATTTCGCGCTCAAAAATATCACAATAAATGCCGAAACCAACATCAACAACCTTAATCTTGCCAACAGAGACATTTTCTTAATTTTTTTTTTAAATTCTTAAGATTTTTACTCAAAATACTGTTTCTTTGATATTTGAAATCTAAAAGGACAATTCTTATTGTCTTTGAATGATCTTTAAAACAAAATGCATAACATTCACCATAAAACACGCATATTTGAGAAATTTGTCGCGAAGGGCATGTTTACCCTAACCACACGGCATCATTAAATAACAAAGTTACTATTTTGGATATTTAAGAAGTATGATAAGTTTAATTTGAAAAAATTTTAATGTGTTTCGAAACTATATAAACATTTATAACTTCCTCTAGATAGATTACAGTGTTTCACGCGTACTTCGAGTCGTTATTAGACTGTGTTAACATGAGAACGTTTTTGTCGCTCATTCCACCGGTCTGCAGCGTTTTTTGCACGAGTTATACATTTCTTTATTTTTGTTGCTTTTAGACCTTTATGTATAATAAATGAAAAAATTTAACGCAATAAAAATCCGAAATTTCATTGTTTTAACCGCTATGCCAATAATTCTGCTCTATTTTTTAACAGATTTAAATTTTATTAAATTATTGAAATTTTTAGAATTGATATGATGTGGTATTTTTGGTTCAGTTTACAGAACGAATATGGAATGTATGGATACAGATAGAACCCGTTATGAATGGCTCTTCTCGAAAGTTATTGATTTTTCAATTACTGCTACAGGATTTTTGTCTGCATATACTTGTAGTAATGGAGCGAATGTCGATGACAGATCAGGCTAAAATATTTTCTTTAAATTTTTAGTCTTGAGTGTATTAAGAATGCAGACATAACAGTGTGAGTGATGATCAACTGGTTCCTTCCAAATTCTCGGGACTGCAAACTTCAGTGATTTTTTTACGTAACATATTAAACCTAATTAATGTTATCGAAATAGTTAATCTTTATTATAAAAAAAGAGTTATAAACTCACTGTCCAGAACATATATCATATACATATATCATAGAACTCTAGCTAAAAAACAAATATTATCGATTTGCAGTCGTTCATTCCCATATATATTTGCTTATATAACCAGAATATATTAAGTAAAAGCCATGCGAAAAAAATGAGTTTTTGACCTGTGTTATCGGCAAGTTTTTTATTTTGTTATCACTCATTGCATCCGCACAAGCAACAGGAGTCCGACAACTTGAATCCGACAATTTCTTGCATTTGCTCTCATATTAAATTGCCAAAGTTTTCTATGCTTCATGAACACGATACACAAAAATATTTTTGATAGCTAAACTAATTTGCACCCTTATGCACCATTTTATAAAATGTTTCTAATAAATTATGCATATTTGAATATCAAATACGAAAAATAGATAATAAAATTCAAATTTCCGAACATAATATAAATGTCCAAATGAAACCGAGCGCTATTGCAACCATGAAAAAAATGAAAAAGAATACCAAACTGCGTAACAGGGAATTGTTATGAGCAAGAACACAAAGCGTGTCACGTTCGCCTACAAAACTCCGGTTTGGGCGACAAAAGAGTTGTCGTGTGAACACAGTCTCACAACGTACAAACGACGAAAGGCATGTTATTTCTTGATCACGCATCGCATCAGGACGTAGGCTATGAGTGTATATTGTTGAAAGCAAACAAAAACAAGAAAAACGTTAACTTCGGTTGAACCGAAGCTATAATACATAAATCATACATAAATCAAATTAGCTCATCATGGTGATCATTTATGAATATATTTGATAGGGTCTCCGCCGTTTTCTTCTGGGTGTTACAAACTTTGTGGCAAATTTAAAATATACCCTGTTCAGAGTATAAATATTTGATTATGCTTTTGTGTGTTAATTTTAATGTATTTTGTTTTATGGTTTTTCTTACTGGAGCTTTTACAAGAAAGTTCATAACGCAAATATTAATCATTAGTATTTCAAATCATTAATCCTTTTTAGTTTGCAACAGATTTATTTACACTGAATTGGCGATACTAAGGTCTACAGAAATGTTAAGGAAGTTTGAAAGATATCTATTGTCGGCGTATCACTCTCGAGTGATGAATAATAAACTCATACTTTGCACAAAAAAGTTAAAATAGTTTTCATTTTCAACCTTTCAATGCAATTTAGATAGCAAGAACAGCTTTCTAAAGGTTATTCTATTATATATTTGCTTGTGTAATTATTTGCAAGCGACGTCGTAATAAATAAAGAAATAAAAAAGGATACCTTTGATCTGTAAATAAGAGCAAGCATACACACATGTAATTATATAGATAAATACAATAACAAACTAAATATAATACCAAAAGTAACAACAAACATTTGTAAATGCCGGCAAAATGTATATTACCTACACAAATACTCGTCTTAATCAGCTAAGCAGTTGAAAAATAATTCAAATAAACTCAACAAATGTAAATAAAAGTGCTGAGTTGTAAAATAAATAAACGAGAGAACAAAAAAAAACTCAAATTTAAAACTTGTTCGTACTTATATTAGATACTTAAAGTGTAAAATTGAGATTAAAATAAATTTACATGATATTATGCAATAAAAGGAGTATATGGTTATATTGTTATTTTATTTGAGGATAAAACAGGTAGCAATGTACAAGAAACCAAAGCATAAGAGACTAAATCTTTCGAGCATCTACCTGAAGTGTTTTAAAGCTTATTCAAACGGATTTCATAGTTTTGGATCACTATAGTTTAAACACAATACGGGCGACGATGACTATTCGCCGTGTAAAACACAATACGGACGATTTTCCTCGCAGCTAGTGTGTATTCCACGCTCACAAATATCGCAATAAATGACGAAACAAAACATCAACAATTTTAATCTTGCCAACGCAGACATTTTCTTAAATTTTTTTTTAATTCTTAAGATTTTTCCCAAAAAAATTTTTCTTTGAAATGATGATGCCGTTTTTGCCGCGGCGGTCGGCGATAAAAGTAGAAATAGCTTTATCTCAAAAATCGTCATGGCGATCGAAATTCGCCGCCGTCGCGTATTGTGTTCATCTTCATATATTATACAATCGAATATTCGTCGTCGCCCGTATTGTGTTTAACCTATCAGCTAAATGGTTTGGCTATAATGTCGTAAAACTCCTACCCTAATATAGAACCAAATTATAACTTAAGTTTTTAATTTTCCAAATCTCTAGAACGGTTTTCCCGACAATATTATATTTTGTTTACAATACTTTGAAGTAAACTTAATTGGTAAGACTCATTAGCTAAGTGTAAACAATCCTTTCTACGCTTACATTTTGCAGTTGGTAGATATGGTAGTAAATAAGAAAATATATTTACTAGACTAGAAATTTAAAAAAATCGTCATATGTTTTTGATATTTTGGTAGTTTAGTTATTCAAAACAGGAAAGAACGTTAACTTCAGAAGCTATAATACCGTAGACAGATGTATTTCTTATAGCGTAAAAATTACTTTATCTGAAAACTTTTTATCGATATTTTAGCATTGCCTGAAGGAATAATCTGTACAAAATTTGGTAAAGGTACCTTGTAAAATGAAAAAAGTTTTTCATACAATTACTTAATACCGATCGTTCAGTTTGTATGACATCAACCTGCTGCAGTGATCCAATGTCGGCCGCCAATTTATGAAAAAAATTTCTTTCGTGTTGTACGATGTGACATTCATCAAATAATCCGACAATGTCATTCCGTCCGTCGCTTTTGAAATGACCGCAAAGATAGAAATTGTGAAAATAATTTATTCTAGATTAAAAAAAACCCGGTGGACGTCTATTTTTTTTCATGCAATAATTTCTCACGTTAAATTTCTCAGCAATAATATATTATGCAAAAATTTCTCGTGGTTATAATATCTGATGATATAAAAATATTTCGCAATAATTTCTCATTGCAAAAAGTTACCAGTGCTCTTATTTTCACCTGTTAGTTTACATTTAATGAGTAATTTGATATTTCAAGACATTGCTGATGTGATGTGATTGTAACTGTTGACATGTTGTTTAATAATAAAATGCCTCTCCATTTTATAGTTAATGAAAAAGGAAAGAGAATACCTTTGCGAAAAGGCTTTAATGTATAGTTGTTATCGCGATGGTGATAATAAAATTATTTAGCGGTGTATTTATTTTACCAAGGGAACGTGCCTATAACACCGAGTTATACAACGTCTAAGTCGCGGAACGGTAAGTATTTATTTCATTATAGATAATGTTACATTATATTATTTGTCTATTACGACAAAATATTTCATATCGTTCCTTCGATTTTCTAACAGCTGTATAGCATACATGGAATTGTAAATGGAGAAGTTATGCCTCTTGTATCTACATTTTTGTCTGGAAAGTCGAAGCAACTACTTGTATACCGTAGTGTGCTGTCGCAATTTAAGGTTATCAAACCTGGATTGAACCCTAGTTATAACGATGTTTTACGAGTTGGCGTGGGTGTTTTTTTTCATTTTGGGCAGAGTCTATGAAAGAGAATACAGGGATGTGGATTACAAGCTCAATATGCCGGAGATGCTGACTTTGGATTGCAGTTGAGAATGTTGTGTGCTCTCGCAGCCCGAGGCTGGTGTTGTTGCCGTGTATGATTAGTTAATGAAAACTACATTCTTCAAAGATAATGCTGAGTAGCAGCAGGAGCTGCTCGATTATTTCGAGACTACATGGATTGGTAGTGTCAATCGTCATGGTCGAGGGCTGGCATGGAAGTTTGAATGTTCAGGCGCAAGCTGCTCAAATGAATGTGTGGAAGTTTATTGACTTTTTCCGTAATGAGAAAGCCCTTCTTGTTGTGCAATTGGAACTCTATGTTCGTGGTGATCCACCGAAAGAACCGAAAGCTGCTTCCATGAATCACAATTGGCATATATTAAATATATAATTAGCTGTGATATGAAGTGAGGTGTTTATTTATATTATTATGATTGTGCCACTAAATGTATGTTTAAGTATTACAAGCATTAGGTTGTGTATAAATATTTTATTTTATCCTAATGTGTGTGTAAATAGACGTATATGAATAGTCTTAATTAATTTCTCTCATAAGAAATTTTTGTGACTCTAATATTTTTGTGGTTGAGAAATTTTTGTATTGATACATTTCTTCAATGAGAAATTTATGTTGATGATCTTATAAAGTAATATTACAAATCACTAAGAAATATTTTTGCTTTAGAAGCGCTTTGTTTGCTAGCCAAACATAGATTTCAGGTTAATATTATATATAAGTAAAAAATTATTCGAAGATATTGAAAAAAAAGTTTGGTATAGAATTCTGGGACTCATCAAACCCATTAAAGTAGTTTTTAGAACGAAAGCACATTATGCTTAAAATGACATACCTATTCACGCACCCATTCATTTCAAAAAATATCTTTATTTTTAAACAAGGCGTGCAGTTGGGAATATACAAACCGATTAAGCTTATTTTCAAACCAGTTATTACATATCAACTCCAAGTGAGTTTTCTATTCACCAGTACAAGATGCGATAAAAATGGATGCCTTACGAGATGCAGGCGTGAGTGTAGGCATAGTTTTTATTATGCTCTCACAATATATTGCTACAGCGTATAATGCTTTTTTGGGTGGAATTGGACAAATGCAATACTCACAAAATTCCGTTAAAAACCTATAAAAAACACTTCATAGATCGGATATGTGTGGCCTCTCTCCCAAAGTTTCTGGAAACAAGTCTTGGTATCGCGTGAAAATGGTTAAAATCGCTTGATAACCATGCCCACTATCCATATAACTGCCATGTTGAAAACTACAAAAATAACTCACTAAATAAATACTCCAAAAGCATTAAGTTTCACACCCAAGAAGATACGGCTGTGGTTTATAGAAATCGGTGTAAGCTTTGACCAATGGGCGTGGTACCTTCAACCAACCCCCTCCAACACTAGAATAGCTTGTAGTTTTACAAAGAGTTGACTAAAACTATTATACTCTGTAGAACATTTTGCGACAGTATAAAGTTAATTAAAATGAGCAACATAAAAGTACTTAACATTCGCTCAACCACTTTTATGTTATTTAATATATTTTAATAATACTTAATGACGGTCAATTTAATGCGAGCGCTGATTCACATTCATGTGAATAAATTTTTTTTTTCTCATATTGTAAAATAATATGAACTTATGAAGGTTCTCAGCAGTTTTTTGCTGTTTAAAAATATCTACAGGTGAAAATATGCAATTGTGATTTTTAGTCTATTGGAAGAAAAAAGGAATTGAATAAAATTGTTTTTAGAGAATTAATTTTGAGCAGTATTTTAAATGAGCGTTAACAGCTGGAATTAAGAGAAAAGAAATCACTAAATTTACACATACGAGGGTTGCCTGTTATGTTTCGTGGTTAGAGAACATAAACGAATATTAATCATCGAAAATCGCTTTATCGTTTTTCAAAATATTCTCCATTAAAATCTATATACTTTGAACTAATTTTCGCAACACTTTTGCCAACCTAGTTGAGGTATATCCAAAACATGCGTTCTGAACGCATCAACCGCTTCTTCAGGTGTCAAAAATCGTTGACCTCTTAGTTTATTCTTTGTATACAGGAAAAAACATTAATTCGGTGCCGAGTCAAGACTACACAATGTATGACTCATCACATCGATGTTCTGAGTGCTCAAAAATGCAGTTTTTATAGACGACATGTGAGAGCTCGCATTGTTGTGGTGAAGAGTGATCCATCTTCGGTACTTGGCTTTCCTGATTTCAAAATTAACTGTTCTGCCTTGTTCTAGTGGCGTTGTTGTGACATGTCCAGTTTTTCTAAAAAACCAGGCAACCATTTGCTTGGAAGTTGTGCTGCGTGCGCAAACAACGTCTGTCCTTACGACATCATCTGTCCTTAGGCTCATCTGGAAACACCCATACAGTCCACTGCTGTTTACTGTCGGTAGATGTAATTCCATTTTTTGGCCGAGATAAATATTTTAAGTTACTGTAAACAATTCTCGAATGTCAAAACACTCTGAGTATTATACATAAATTTCAAAAATGTTAAACTTTACGATAAAGTTGCGAGTTACCACATTGCAACACTAGTGTTGCCATATCCCGAAATATAAAAAGCAACCTACGTAATTGCAAAAAAAATTGCGCAAAAAATGGTGCATAAATATGTTTAAATTGCAACATTATCACATTGTAAAATAATTCAAATTAACTACAGGCAAAAAAATATTTTTTTTTTACTGCAGACATGAATGGAGGATATGCGGAATGAGTTTAAAAGTATTCGAACGAAATTTAATGTTTTTTATTTCATTAAAACGTGATAAACCTATTTTTAGTTAAGTAGTTACTCATTAATTATTTGTTATTAATAAGAAGCTGTTAATTATTATTCATTAATTACTCTATATCCGCACAAAGGTTATCGTACATTTCATGTTGAATATTACTGATACGCCCTGTTGAGACAGAGATAAGCACATATGTACACATACAACTTTTTCTCGCGTCGTAGGCCTGTGGTGTGGCCTTCAAGCTCTTGCGATTTGAAATTGCTGGCCCAAGACGCCTTGGAAGAAAGTATTTGGCGCGTTATTGCTGACATACGGCCCCAGTTGTTGCGAAAAGTGTTTGAAAATAGGGCTTCTCGGCTGGAATTAATTCGAGTCAGTTCCGGAGGTCACGTGCTCCAAGTCTCTTTTAAAACATAACCTTATCTTTATAATAAAACGAAATTCTTGGTTATAATTTTAAACATGAAAACTGCATGTCTTAAACAAACACCCTTTACATGCATATAATTTTTGAACATTCAGCGCAATTTTAATATTTTTTCTATATACAATGAAACCAAATAACCTTTTTAAGAATACAAAGCAACTATAAACCAATTATAAATAATTTTGTTGGTTGTGAAAAAATCGCAGCTATACACAATTAGAGCAATTGTATGCATCAATTGCGGCAATAAATTAATTTTAAAAAAATTGTTAATATTTAATTTTTAGCTATTGATATTTCAAAAATAATTATAATCACTGCAATTATTTCCTGTTTATTTTTTGGCAGCTCGCTTATTACTTATACGCCCTGCTGAACTTTTTGCTCGTTTTTTTGCCAACAATTAAAGCAAAGTAAATGTTGTCTCTGAAACCACAAAATCGTTAGCAAAGTTTTAACAAAAATGTATTGCATCATGCGCTAATTTTTAATATTTTACTTTGTTTACCATAATTAACTAAAACGCTATTTATAAATAAAATAAAGCGCATATTAACTGCGTCCTTAGCAAATGTTTGCGATCAGAAAACACAAGTTAAAAATTTCTTTTTATAGCTATACCTACAACTAAAGCGCAGGCTGTAGTGCTGCGCAGAGTATAATGGTTCAATAGTGTACACAATGGCTGTTTTGTATCACCCAGAACTAATCGAGATAGATGTAGAGTTATATATATATTACTCAAAATTTACTTTAAAACTGAGTGCGCCGCCTCTGGATGTTATAAAAAATTTTTTTTGTGTCCAAAAATTTACCCCAAGGCTAAGCAAAAAAATTTTTTTTACGCTCCACGAGTGACTGTCTTGATACATGTGGAAGATGGTATTGCAGATGCGTGAAATCGGATCATTGTCACGCGCACTCAACCACGTTAATTGAAATATACACCGCAATAATAAGATCACAAATTTTAGAAAAATATGAATACAATTTTTACATTTATCTCGCACTACTAAAATTATTTATCATTATCCAAATTTAGTAAAAAATGTTCGCTCTATTAACAACATCATACAGTATGATAATGTGTGGACTCTAGCAATAAACATCTTTAATGGCTATGTTGAAAATTACTATAAGCACTTAACGAAAATCGTGAGAAGCATTGCAGATAACCACAAAAGTTCCCCATTAAGGTCTCACGTAAAAACGTATTACCTAAAGTTTGTTGGCCTATGGAACTACAAATATGCATACATCACATATCGATCAACTTAACATTGCATCAGCATTTACATCAAGCTTTTTAGATGAAACTGCCGGAAGAACTGGGTGAACAACTCTTCGTTTCTTCTTCCTTTCATTCTTTGCCACTTTTTAGCCACAAACTCAACTCATATCGTTCCGCAACCACCGTATTCGCCTGATTTGGCTTTGTGCGACTTCCGACTATTTAGCAAACTCAAAAGACCAATGTAGGAACTTGGTTTCGACACGATTGAGAAGTTAAATAATAGAATAGAAGAAAAACTTTAAGGCTATACCGGAAGAAGACTATTTCAACTGTTACGGGGACTAGAAAAAGCCTTTACATTTTATAAACAAATTCACCATACTTTTAGATTACATAGTTACAATATTCAAATATGCTATAGGTTACAATGTGGTGGGTACAAAGAGGGAAACTAGGAAACCCTAGCACCCATATACTACAAGTATACCTATGTATATAAAGATTATCGTTATTCTAGTAGACTTCCGTCGAATAAATCCTTCAAATTGTGAGTTATTTTAATAAAATTGCGCTGAAATATGTGCTCTAGCATACTATAGTGTAATGCCAAACGTAGTAAATATAATCAGCTCAGTTCTTCTCTTAGAAACATACATCTTGTATAGTAATTTGCAATATTTTATTGCAGTTAAATATACTTATTATTTTAACATCAATGTTCTGATTGACTTTTCCTTCATATACCCAATAGAGCAAATCTCAACAAAATTGAGTAATGATAATATTTTGGTTAATAGTACATATATATTATATTATATAATATATAACTGCAGTGTCTTTCAAGCTGAAATCACTGTAATTAAAGAAACACTTGTTCTGGCGAAGAGTGTTCTCACAACAAAAAATATTTTTATAAATATAGATAGCCAATCGGCTTTGAAATCACTAAAGTGTCCCAAAGTTTCAACAAAGGTCTTTAGTAGATCTAACATCCTGTTTCACGATAAACCTGCAATATGTTCCAGGACACATTCATATTCTGTGAGGCAGATGAACTAGCTAGAAAAGCCAGAACAGGCACCCCCTTACAATTAGTAGACTCCGATAAAGAGAGAATATATATGCCTCTGGCTACATGCAGATATTCAATCGACAAATATATTATACCATAGATATAGCTGAGTCTCGGTAGAAACAATCACGAACTTACTCTACAAGTAGGCAAACGTGGCATATGGTCAGCACTATTAAAATTCAAAAGAAATGGCATACGAACTCCAGTGGGAGTCCTAACAGGTCACTGTCTAGTTGACAGACATGCCAGCAGATTGGGAATACCATACGACGACTACTATAGAAGCTGTCAAGAGATAGAAGTAGAAGAAGAGACTATGAAACATCCTCTATGCGAATGCGAGGCTTTGTATAGGAAAAGTATCACAACTATTGGCCGCGGGTTTCTTGGCGATGTCTCGTAAGTAGTGGATACAAAACTTTTTGTATTGTTGAACTGCTGCAGGAGCACTGGGTGATTCAGAGAGGAGATAATAGAATGAGGTAATTTTAGTCCCGGTGGTTTTACAATCGACTTCCTAAAGGTCTAGGTTCGTTCTCAAACATCCACCTGCGTACCCATGTCACTTAGTAGTACAAATTATAGCTGCTGTACTTTTTCACAGCACCAAAATGTTGAATGTAGTCGCTTGTGTTAAACAATATGATTTTAGCATAAATATATCGGACATGGAAAGAGTAATAATGAAGCGAGGTGAGTATAAGATCTATATCATAATGTTGCCAACACCTACAAATATACCTTCGGGTTTGAGCTTTAAAGATTGCGTGAGTGCAAAACGCCGTTACATCCAAACTTAGCCCTTACTTAATTGCTACTGTTTTATGGTTTTTTGCAGTTTTTTTTTTTTGTAAAATAAAATCGAATTTGTTTAACTATTTAAATTTTTTTTTCCTTCGGTGGATTAAGTTGAGTTAATAAATGTTTTCAAAAAAACAAAGACACAAACTAAAAAAAATAAGTGAGCGGTCAAATAATTAAATATATGTAGAAAATAGCAAAACTTAAAATTTATGCATTTGTATGCTGTATCATTAAACTTGCTTTCCGCTATTACGTTATAACCGAAGCAGAAAACAAGCTGCAACAAAAGGTGATGAGAGTTAAAAAAAAAACTATTTCTATATAAATTTGACTGCTATTTCTATTCTGTTCTGTGCACATATATTTTAGTTAATTAAATAACTGGAAATGAACCAAATGAAATTTAATTTGTTTTTTAATCATACTCATAGACTCGTAGATTGCTATGCTTTTTCTGCAACTTGAAATTAACCTCCTTTGGGGCAATTCTATTATTCGTGAAAAAATCGCAGCCACTTTGTGTATACGTATATGTACGCATCTACATTTAGCTTTGCTTTCATTTCTAAGTGTGTGCCACAAAACCACAAGGGAAAAGTGGCAAGCCAAATATAACAGCTGCATACAGCAGCTAAAACGGCAGCTTTCGCAACAATTACTTTGGCAAGTGTTGCATTTACTCCTTCACTATCACACACAAAAAACAAAGGAAACAGGAGGAGTAGGCATTCATTCATGCATGCGCCAATTTGCATACAACCAAACAAACCAAAGTGATTTTTCGACTCCCTTTATGTACTCACTTTTTGGCTGGACGCGCAAAGTTTGACTGAATTCTTTGTTTTCTACAGCGAAGTCCTGCTTTTTCATTGTGTTTCTGTGGGGTTTTGCTTTTTTCGAGAGTTTTTAACGTAGTCCCGCATGCATAGAGTGCTCAATGCTGTGGTTTTGGCAAACAAATATTGAAAGCCACCGCAAATGTTTGGTTAAATGGCAGTTTCTTTGGTGGCCACATTGCGGTGGAATATAAAAACAGTGAACATTTTGAATATTAACTAGTGGGAGTGAGGATTTTCTTTGCGTTCGTTATGTTTTTAGTCACACGCTGAATGTAAAACTTATAAAAACACATATTTTACTCGAAATGTTAGTTTGGAATTAATATATTTATACCCCGAAGAGGGTATATTAAGTTTGGCACTAATTTTGTAATACACAGAAAGTAACGTCGAATACCCTATAAAAAAATAATAAATGATTATCGCGACGACCTGTTTATTAGAGTTTTTGATCTGAAATTTGGTGCACGTCCTGTTTTCTCCAAGAACTTTATCATTTATCGAAACCGGTCATACCGGGCCATTATAGCATATCGTTGCCATACAAACTGACCTTTGCAACTCAAGTCCTTGTATGAAAACTTTTTTATTGGGCAAGATATCTCTACGAAATTTGACATAAACTATTATCCAAGGCTTTGTTACAATTTTAGATTGGACAACTATAGCATGTAGCTGTCATTCAAGCTAATCAATCGAAATCGAGATAAAGTTCTCTTGATATATTTCTATAAAAATTTCACCAGCGAACAGTATTATAGCTTCTGTTTGGCCGAAATTAAGATTTTTCTTGTTTCTTCCATGTTTCTAAACCAAATTTACAGAAAACTTCCAAGAATTGGTATTTTGATTATATTTAGTGCTTATATTAATTTTGTTTATAAAACCGGATATCTTGATTCTAAAAAGTTTTCTTTAGCTCATAATAAATATCATCATAGGTTTATATCCAAAATAAAAACAGTTATTTGAACTAAACCATAACCGTTATACGTATTTGTATAATTTTTTCCGGTTTTCTAACCTTATACTAATTTTTTGCTAAATAACTTTGGACATTCTCACGCTTCTTCAACTAATAGTTTGAATCCCAAATCGTTGATCTATATCTGATTTTGTTTGAAATAAACCCCTGGTGTATCAGGCGATTGCTTCCTTCAGATGATCCAATTGTAGACAGTACAAGTCCGAATTAAGAGTTTGACCATAGGGAAGCAGTTCATAATAGATGATTGTTTGGCACTCCCACCAAACACATAGCAAACCCGTCTTGACCGTCAGTCCTGGTTAGGTCACCAGGAAAGGTGTCGAGAGTGACCACCTTTTTATCGGCCTACAAGAGCGTGGTGTTACATATGTGGTTTTCAAGCAGGCATGAAGTGAGCCAAGAGCTTATTGACTGCACTATCATGCAACAAACTTACTTTTTCTAAAGATTTCATTTTTGATACAAATGTTCAGAAAGATAAATAACCATTTATTCACATTATTTGTAACCATTTTTCCAAGCACTCGACCAAAGGCCACATTTCAGTTTGTTCCCATTTCACTACTTACGCTTACCGCAATTGTCGCTATTGCATGAATTGTTGCTCTGCTTTATTTTTGCATAAAGACATATTTACTTGTTATAACATTAAAGTCTTTTCGTTTTTTTTTTCTTTTTCAGTGAAGTAGCCAGCTAATTTTCATATGCATTTCTATAAGTATTTTATACATTTTGCATTTTTAGCTCTTCAGAAAAATTTCTTACTGCGCTTCACTGCATGCGCCAACGCTACTCATCTCATGCTCATATGATAATTAAGTGGCTACAATATGCTTGCCTCTGCAAACCCACGTAGCATATATGTCTGCTGGTATGTATGACACTTGATTAATATAGCCATGTGTCCTTTTCTCCACACAGGCAATGTCGCTCTGCTACAAACGTAGCTTCTTATAAGAGCACGGTTCGCTTGATGCACAACGCTTTGTGGCACCATTAGCACTTCTACTTTATGTGTCGCGTATAATTTCTAATTTTATACCCATGCATGAATACATGAGATATGACAATATTTCAAGTCTAAAAGTTGTCAAATCGGACCACAACTGTTGAAGCCTTACATAACGAAGATGTAAAGCCCGGTGTCAATTGCTAACTTTTTAATGAAAATATTAGTCAATGTGTGAGATATATGATTGCAATTTGGAGAAAATCCTTACCCGATAATAGTAGTTGAGTCAAGTCAATATTTCCTGTTAGTATTATATACCTAGTAAAAAGAGTTTCAAACTTCTGGCAGACTTTATACCAAATATATCGTCTGTCCGTCCATCTGTCTGTATATACGCGAACTAGTACCACAGTTTTTAAAATATCGATCTGAAATTATGCACACGTCTTTTTTATCTCCATGAAGCTTCTCACTTGTCGTAACCGCCTATATCGGACCACTGTAGCATATAGCTGCCATACAAACTGAACGATGAAAATCAAGTTCTTGTATGGAAACTTCTTATAGAGCATTATAGCTTCACATTTTTTCTTGTTCAGTATGAAGTTTTGCCAAAATCTGACGGTATTTTGCCGGCTTTAATCTTTTCAAGTTGCGGGAGTATAATATGTTCGATTACACCCGAACTTAACTCGTTCTTACTTGTTTTTTATTTTCCTCATTTGCACACTTGCTTTCGGTCAATAGAATTATACATATATATATAATTCTACATATGCATTTTAATCTCATAACTTATAATATTTCAAAAAGCTACTTTAACCAAATAAAAAAAAATGTTATACAAACAACTTCGTTGAGCACACTCTCACTTACACTCGCACTCGTCATCGTCAACGGCGTTTCTCTTTCTGTAAATAATATTATTTATTTTTTTACATTTATGGTCACATTAATGACACTTGTATGGCCACTTGTGAGTTTTGCGTTTTGCTCGTTGTTTTCACTGCAACGTAAGCACATACATACGAGGGCAGTCCGTTAAATATGTAGCTTAAAAGAGAAAAGCGAAAAGTGAAAATTTGACAAATTGGTGATTTGTTTCAAAAAGCAGTCTCTATTTAGCTTTATATACTTGATACGTTTAGCTTTATATACGCGGTACCAAATCTGCAGAATATGGGGAATGAAGAGCAGTTCGTAGACTAATTTGAACAATTTTTCCCAAATTAGCCTCAGTTCCAGTGATTACCTCTTCATTCGAGCGAAATTTCTTGTTGGCGAGCATTTTTTTTTTTAGATCTGCGAACAAGACGTATGCGGCAGTAATTCAAAGTGTAATGCATGCATTTTTGCCATTCTTTTGATTGACTTGTGACACGGTGGGTTGCTTGATGAAATTTTTTTCTTTGCCATATGCAGTCGCCTTGTAACAATTTCAGCCTTTAAACGTTCCAATAACGCTATATAATAGTCACTATTGACGATTTTTCCCTTCTCAAGATAGTCGATGAATATTACACCTTTCACGTTTGAAGCCAGCAAACCTACGTCTTATTATTGTTTCTGATGGAGCTGTATCCCCTATAAGAATTTTCAAGCCATTGCTTCGCTTGAACGGTATTTTTTTCTTTCAGTATGAAATTGAACACGAAATTGTTTATCATCCATTGTTTTTAAAATAGCAAAAGTAGCGTCACTCTTAGCACAATAACTCGTAAGCTAATGAATAGAATGTAATGAAAGTTTAACAGCTGTCTTTTGAAGGTTAGTAATAATTGAAAATGAAGTAAAATGTGCGTCATCTTCCAGGCCAGGAACTTTTCAATTCATGTGTTACGAGACCGATTCGGCTAAGTTAACTACACTATAATCTATTTTTCTTGCAACACTGGCGCATTCTGACGGTGAGACTAAGTACATATTGGACCACCCTCGTACGTATTTATTTTTTTATAATTTTCAAACGTTTGTGACAGCAAACCAAAACGCCTAGGCTCTTAAGGCTAGAGACTCCAAGTTTGCCATTCTATAGTGTACGTATATAGGGCTTGGGCAACATTTGCATTATACTTTACCTAGTTCGCGTCCAAAGGGCTCTCACAATGAGTGCAGCAGGTGAGTAGACGTTTATTATGGTTACTAAAATTTCACAAATTATAGTTTTATTAACTACATATATAAGTGCGAGTTAGTTTTCATAAGTCTGTACTTTTTCAAACAATATAATGTTGAACGTCTGAAATATGTAGAGAGAGGAAGGATGGTATAACGGTCGCTTCTTCGATTCTTATTGTTGAATAAAAAATCGCACAGTCAAAGCAAAGAACACTTAAATTTTGTAAACAATGGAGAACACTCGAAGGTGAATACTATACCTTAGCGACCGAATGAGGAAGCTAATGCCGTTATGGGTCTTCAAACCTATTTTTCGGACAGTTTAAGTAGTTGAAGCATTACTAGCTAAAATTGAGGTAGCAATACTATTTTGAGAAACAAACCAGCATATTTCAAAATTTTGGTTTTTCTTTTGTGGGTTAAGTGCTTATCGGACGGCTACCGTATTGCATGGAACTATGAACACCGTCGAAAAGAGAGTCTGCCATAAAATCGATCTAAAAACTTTCACACATTTTAATTAACTTAAAATAAGAAAAGATGTTAATTTCGGTTATAATAGCCTACACATATACAAACTATTACTTACCAAAATTTGATTTCGATCGGTCAGTTTGTATGACAGCTATATGCTATAGACGTCCGATTTGAAGAATTTTTGAAAAAGTTTTCCATACAAGCGCTTGAAGTCGATAATTCAGGTTGTATAGCAGTGATCTTAACTAAACAATTTCTTCAGAAATTGCACTAATGCTTCAGACAATAATTTATGTCAGATGTCTTGAAGATATCTTATCAAATGAAAAAGTTTTCTAAATGAATACTTGACTCGAGCGTTCTATGGCAGCTATATGCTACAGTGATTCGATCTAAACAATTTCTTTGGAGATTATACCATTGTCTTAGAAAAATATTCTAACCAAATTTTTGGAAGATATCTCGTCAAATGACGAGTTTTATATTCGTAAATAAATATCCATGAAAGAGATGACCTATCTGGATCAGGTTATAACGGGTAATTCTATGACTAATATAAAACGGTTTATATGTGAGATGCTTAAACAAACTTGTGTAAGAATATTTCGCCTGATATTATTTATTGCTTTTAGTAGCAAAAATTATAGTTCAACTGGTTAAACATATTATATTTCTACTGCCACAGGCTTTCTAGAGGGAGTCACTCTTTCTCTAGAGGTCTCTTAATCACTAAATGGCACTCAAGTTCTTCAAAGTGAAAGCTTATTATAGAAAATATACTTATAATTTTCGTTAGTATTGTTTAAGTCGCCAACAATAATCTGCAAGCATTTCTGCGCTTCATATCCCTTTATAGCGCTTCTCCATTCAGAAAATGTCCTGATGGAACCTCTAGCCACTTGTTCGTCACTCACAGTCACCAAATTTGCTGTAAAGAAATCCAGATGAGAGTCCAGCATATGTATTTTTAAGGACCTATTTGGAACCCAAAGCTTTATATGATATATAGCTTCATTTATTTATTCTTTATTATTTTCCGATTTATGCTTTTCTAGAAAATTTTGAACAACATACCAAAACATTTCCAGGCAAGTGTTCCCTAGTCATTTAGGTTTTCTTCGAAACTTGCATCCATTATCAGTTGTCGTTTATAGCTTGGTTCACTTTTTTCAGATACTTCATCTTGCTGATTTAGAACAAGTTCCAAAGTAGAATGCTGATTTTCTGATTGATTTGGAGGCGTTGGCACAATCAGTTCGGCAAAACTGTATGGATCGTTAGAATATTTTCGTGGCATTTTTACAATGTGCAATAGTTATATAGCCGTATAAATTGAAAAGACATGTATATGAGATTAGAAATTAATATGTACATATTTAGCTGCCACTGGACGTGATTGAACCGAAATTGGTATATATTGTAAATGAGTTCGTGTGACAAAACAGACAAAATAGTGTTTACCAGTGTAATTAGAAAGCATAACTTAAAGACAACAACAAATTCTACAACGTATCTTATCAATGTGATAACAATATATTAAACAAGTAAGGAAGGGCTAAGTTCGAATGTAACCGAACATTTTATACTCTCGCAAAGTCAAATGGTATACTCGTTTGCGATTTCTTTGTGGATTAACTGATATCGGTAGAAGGTCAATTATAGGATTTGGGGTCCACTTATTCAGTACTTAGGGGCTTGAACAGTTTTGGTTCAATTTAGATAATTTTTGGTCACAAGGTGGCATACTTTAAACGTATTAGTCACGCAAAGTTTTACGCCGATATGATCATTGTTGCTTGATTTGCATACTGGAAAGTGAAAAAATCAGATGAAATTTAAAATGATGTTATATGGGAAATAGGCGTGGTTGTAATCCGATTTCGCCCATTTTCTTACCATAATATAGAAATATGAAAAGAATTTTATGTATCGAATTTTGTTGAAATCGGTTAGGCAGATCCCAAGATATGGGTTTTCACCTAAAAGTGGGCGGTACCACGCCCACTGACTAATTATGAACCCGTTCCCACGACAGTCGGGTCTACGGACCCGGATTTATTCCGGCCAAGGACTGTCAACTCGGCAGAATTCTGTCGCTACAACAACAACAACAACAACAACTAATTTTGAACGCGGTTCTTATAAAGTCATCTCATACCGAACCATCTCAGAGATAAAATTTAATGTCTTTGGCTTGTTTAGTGCTTGATCGCGCTTTTAATAGTTTTTAACAGTACCGTTATATGGGGAGTGGGCGGGGTTGTCACCCGATTTCACCCATTTTCACACCGTCGATAGAGAAGCTAAACAAATTTGTTCACAGTGAGTTTTGTTATTATAGCTTTAGTGGTATAGGAGATATGCACATTAAACTTATTAGGGAGCGGGACCACGCCCACTTTAAAAAAATATAAACTGCAGATGCTCCTCCTAAATGTGATCCTGTATACCAAATAAGAGTCTTGACGGACAGACGTACGGACGGACGGCCGGACGGACAGACGGACAGACAGTCACCCGGATTTCAACTCGTCTCTTCAGCCTGATCATTTATATATATATAACCCTATATCTAACTCGATTAGTTTTAGGTGATACAAACAACCGTTATGTGAACAAAACTATTATACTCAACTATTATAGCAACAGGTTGCGAGAGTATAAAAATACGAACCAAAGTGCAATGGAAGAAAACAGATAACACTGATATTTTCGTATAAATAGTAACTCAGTGGAGCCACATCTCATTAGTATACATGATGCAGAGCATGCGTAGCTCATTTCGGTAAAAAAAATTTAAGTGTGAAAATTAAGAACTAAAATTTTAAATTTTTAAAATAATATTTACAAACGTTGAAACGAAAACTGCAAAAAAATATAAACAAACAAGAAAGTAGTGTTAACAGTACTCCAACGTGGAAAATAAGTGTTTCAAGATGGATTTTTACTTCATTATTTTCTCCACAATCTTTGCGCTCCTGATCAGCTATCTACGCTACAAATATCAATATTGGGAGCTACTTGGTGTACCTCAGCTGAAGATGAACTACTTTTTTGGAAACCTGTTCCGCATAAAAACTATGCATAAAACGGAAATTTTACACGAAGTTTATAAAGAGTTTCGTGGTAAAGCAAAATTAGTCGGCACATACGTTTTTACCAAACCTATAGCCATTGCACTGGACTTAGACTTGGTGAAGTCGATATTAATCAAAGATTTCAATAAATTCACCGATCGTTTAGAGCAACGTAAGAGCACTACAAGCTATATCACTCAGCATTTATTTCGTGTGGATGGCGAAAAGTGGCGTCCATTGCGCACGAAGCTTACACCGACCTTCACATCGGCGAAAATGAAGTTTATGTTTCCGACGCTAGTGAACGTAGCGCATCAAATGGAAGAGGCTATCAACGCGCACTTAACTAAAACGCCGAGCGGTGACATAGACACACACGATTGGATGGGGCGCTTTACGACTGATGTGATTGGTCACTGTGCCTTCGGTGTTGAGTGCAATAGTTTGAAGGATCCGAATGTGGTATTTCGTCGCATGGGACATCGCATTTTTTATCCAAAATATTTCTCCGTACGTCTACGTACATTTATGCTTATATATCCCGCTATTTTCAAATATCTGAAATTTTTCAATATCAAAGAACATTCAAAAGACGTAGAAGATTTTACATTGCAGCTGGTGCGTGATACGCTGCGTTTGCGCGAAGAACAAAACGTACAGCGTAATGACTTCATTGATTTGTTAATTGAGTTGAAAAATTCCAAAGATATGAAAGGCGTGCCTAAAATGGGCGTTGAGGAGATGGCTGCACAAGTGCATATCTTTTTTGCTGCGGGCTATGAGACCAGCTCTAGTAACTTGAGTTACGGGCTATATGAATTAGCGAAGAATCCCCACATACAGGATAAGCTGAGAGCCGAAATCATTAGTGTTTTGAAGAAACATAATGGCGAATTGACCTATGAAGCTATGATGGAGATGACATATTTGGATCAATTAATAACGGGTAAGATGTTGATTTGAAATATTTCCTATGAAATTACAGTGTTTCGAACACATCTTTTTCGCACACCTCATTTAACCAATACATTTTTCCAAAGAAAGCTATAAAGCGAACTAAGCATATCGCTATCATGTATCATAAATATTTAAACTTACTTATTATTTGATTAAAGAAAACTTCTTAGTAATATTAAAAAAAAAAACCTCATGTACATTTCGCTTATAGAGACTCTACGGATGTATCCAGCACTCGGTGGTCTTACTCGTGTCTCCGTTGACGACTACAAAGTACCTGATACGGATATCACACTTAAAAAGGGCACACGCGTTTACATACCCGCTAAAGAGATACATTATGATCCGGATATCTATGATAATCCTAAAGAGTTTCGCCCGGAGCGCTTCCATCCGGATGAAGTACAAAAGCGTCACCCTCAGGCCTTTCTCGGTTTTGGTGATGGGCCGCGTAATTGTATTGGGCTCCGCTTTGGACGTATGCAAGTGCGTGTTGGGTTTATCACTTTGCTCAAATCTTATCGCTTCAGCTTATCGGAGAAGACACCAAAAGAGCTAGAGATTTCTAAATATAGTATAGTGCTTGTACCGCATAGTAAAATTTGGCTGAAGGCAGAAAAATTATAGTGATAAAAATTGTGTTACTGCACAATGATTTTTATTTTAAGTTCAACGAAATAAAGCATATTGATGCTAAAGTATAATTAAAAAGCTTCAATAAGTGGTGCTTATACAAATTTCTGTACAAGAGAGTGGATTTATTTATTTTATATCAAACGCATTACTGTCAGTCATAAATTTTTTTTGAAACGGCTTTTCAAGTAATAATCCATGCCAAATTTCGTGAAGATACCTCGTCAAATCAAAGAGTTTTCCATACAAGCACTTGATTCCAATCGTTCAGTTTGTATGGCAGCCATATGTTATAGTGGTTCGATATCGGACAAATGAGCAGCTTCTTAGTGAGAAAAGGATAGGTGCCAAATTTCAGATCGATAGCTTAAAAACTGAGGGACTAGTTTGTATATATACAGTCAGACGAACGAACAGACAGTCGGACATGTCTAAATCAACTCAGCTCATCATGCTGATAATTTATGTATATATTTTATAGGGTCTCCGACGTTTCTTTCTGGACCTGTTCAGGGTATAAAGAAGACAAAATGGACAAATAAAACAGGTTTTTATTCATTTGAAGTAGCTAATTACGGTACTTTGTTCATCATAATTATACTCGTACGTAACAAAAAAATTATTATATACGGTATTCAAAACCCGTGTAACTGGCATATGAATGAAAGTATGCTATTTTTTGTTCAATTATTTAAAAAGCGAGCACGAGCATGTCTCTTATCATTTCCTTGTCTTGGCATATCCCAATTTATGTATGACAAATGCAGCCAAGCCATATGCAACACATAAAAACACTAGAAAAAACGTTAACTTTGGTTGCACCGAACCATTAATACCTTACACAAATAAAAAAGTTGCTACGCAAGAACTTGATTTTGATTGGCCAGTTTTTATGGCAGCTATATAGTGCTCCGATATCAATGGTTCCGAAAAATGAGCAGCTTCTTGGGGAGTGAAAGACGTGAAAAAAACTTCGGAACGATATTTCTAAAAATTAAAGTCTAGTTGGCAAGTTATACAAGTACAGGCAGACAGACGTACATGGCTGAAATTATACAGTTCGTCATATTTATTATTTACATAAATAGATAGATATATAGATTAGAATAGAGGTATGCACCACGGGCCCTCCCCTAAGTCACAATGACTCACGTAGCCCCAGCATATTGATGAACTCCAATATACTGCTAGGTGCTAGTGAGGCGATGAACCTATAGTTCAGGAGGAAGCTCTCCTTCCGGACGAATGTGTACAATTCGTCGTCTATGCAGAGGTTGAGCCTCCACCCGGAATCCTGGACCTTGCTATTTATTACTTGCCAGACCGATGTACTAACCGATCTCCGTCAGCCAGCTGGCAGCCCTCTATCCTTGCAGTCCATCTGCAGCATGCCTTCTTTGAAATAGACTTCATGAAAGTAGGCTGCATATCCCAATCCTCTGAATACCTCCTCCATGAGTAGGCCTTAGAGCACGGTAGGCTCCTCCTCTCCCTCTTTAACTCTTCATTGGCTAAGCGTAATGCTTACCTTTCATCTATTTGAGTTTTCTCTCCTTTCTTGTAAACATAAAAATCACCACTTCCACTCTATCATCGATATGGCGTAATTTTTCTACAATATATGCAATGGAAATTATATCAAATTTATCTCTTAACCAGGAGTAGTTTTATCCCTGCTCTTATAGACTTTTGAAATTAATAAGCTGTTAAAGAACTTGGACTGCAAAGCCCCTAAGATAGTGGCAAATGCAGACGACATTGCAATCTTTATAACGGGAAGATGTTTACACACCATTAGCAGTAATAAGACCACTACATTCAATACAGTCCAGAATTGGGCATGGCAAGCATATATGAGGTTGACAACAAAAAACAAATGTGATTTGCCATGGAGGTTCCCTACGACAAATGGGACCGTTCCAAATACCTTGGAGTAGTCTTGGACATCAAACTGCTGTCGAAGCACAATGTGGAAGAAAGACTAAGAAATGCCTTATGCGCGAGTAGGCAGATGCCTTTCTCCATCTCTCATGCACTGGTACTCACAGTGTGGTAGACAGGCATACGGAAATCGACTTACCGGAAGCCAATGGAAATGGTTTAGGTTCAGCAAGCATCGACTACTTGACTCCACTTTTCAATTGGGAAAAAGGTTCATAGTATGGTAAATATAGAAAAAGATTATTGGCGTAAAGACTTGTTAGCGGCGTGCAACACATTAAACATTTAAACGGATGCCTCAAAAATGAAGGACGTAGTTGGTGCGGGGATATACTTTCTAAAGTATGGCATAAGGCAGAAGCACATATATTTTAAACAGAGGTCTTTGATATTGGGAAAGCCACGGAGCTAGCATTTAATGCATCAACAGACAACTCCGGAGTTAACGTCTACGTGGACAGCCAAGCAACAATCAAGGCTTTGACCTCGTTTTGCATATCCGTCAGAGGTATCTTGAAAATCAGAGCAGTAAAGAACAGTGTCGCCAGAACCAAGCGACTTCAATTATACTGGGTACCAGGTGACAAAGACATCGTTGGCAATAAGATAGTGCGAATTGGACACGAGCATGGCAAATAAAATCAAAACGCGGTGGAATTGTCTACCTGGGTGCAAAACTGCAAATGTTATGTATAAAACGATAGATCGGAAATCTGCAAAATTCCTACTGGTACTCAAGAGAAGAGACTGTAGGAAAATGATTGGAGTACTCACTGGACACAGTTTGGTGGCGGCACACGGCTGTAGACTGACAGATCGAGAAGATCACAGGAAATGTCAAGGGCAAGACACCAGGACCACACATAATGGAGCATCTCTTGTACAATTGTCCCGCCTTGACAAGGCTACGCTTCGCTACGCATTTGGGGTCTCCACGGTATTATACCCTGAAAGAGTTATCGTTAGTGAGGCCGCAATGTCTATTGAAATTCGCGTCAAGCGCAGTCATTCTCCATTGACTACTCCTCATGAACTTCGTAACAGAACTCCATCTGGTATCCAAGGGACCTAAACTGCTTTATGTGTGACTCATTAGCCTACCAGACTAACCAAACCTACCTTAACTAGTAGAAGAAGTTACCCTCATATACTTTTTATTTTCGTCCAAACTACAAGTTAAATATTTTCAAAACAACAATACGCAAATATTTAGATTTGAAATTTTATTGATGTACTAATATTTGGCTTGCGTTTTAATCACTGTTTAAGTTTTATATACATGTTCACTCAAAAGCAATTTTAATAACCCCCCCATGTACATGCATTATTAGGTCTGCACAGACCTGTTTTTGACGCTTGAATTAAAAATTTTATGAACCCAGATTAACCCAAACCCGTACATATTATCGGTCTGATATGTTGTTCGTTGCTGTGTGTTGCAAATTTTGCTACTGAAAATCATGGAAGGATTTATCTCTAATAGGGAAAACCAAAAAATTATGGTTTTATGTGCAAAAAGTCTGTTCAAACTTGACTGTACATCCTTCATTTGTGATTTGATAGATACAATCACTCCATTTCGCATACCTGGACCTCCATAGAACCAATGTAATGATTTCTATTCCTCTGGTTGACTTTTTGGTATATCATAATATAAATGCATTGATAAGTGAGCTGTCTTAAAAACTTTGCAGAGACTATTTTGCTTAATATTATATTATATATTGGGATTTGGTAGCAAACATTTAGATTCTTCGAGTAAAACTTCTAAGATTTCTACTGCCAAAGGTTTAATAGAAGAAGTCAGCTTTTCTAAAGGTCTCCCAATCCCCAAATGTTACTCAGGTTCCTCGAATCTGACCGAAAAAATCCGAAATGGTAGCTTTAGTCATATTTACAAATACATGTACGAGTATACTACGAAACTTAGAAACCATATACCTCTTCTGGCAACTCAACTCGATTCTTGCATAACTCTCTACTGTTAAAATAATCACTCAAAACTAATGATTACTAATTCCTTGCAACTAATTTGCTCTCACATAACCAACTTTTAATTCTCTTAATTAATTTACTTCCAAAGCTTTGCGTGCTTTTGACCAATGCTTTCATTAATGCACCTTTCACTACACCTACAGTACGTAGTTTCAACATTTTACTAAACCAGCCTAATACTGAACATATTATCATATGACAGAGCTAATAAAATATGATAACTTTAATACAACAAAAAATGCTACAACGTATCTTATCAATGTAATAAGTAATACACTGTACATGATATTAAGCAAATAAAAGTCAAGTGCAATGCAAAGATACAGGTGACACTAATTTTGTCATATAAATAGTAACTGAGTGGACCCACGCCACAGTAGTAGTGCAGAGTAATCGTTACGATTCTTCGGTAATTAAGAAATTTGGTGTGAAAACTAAGCACTGAAATACTAAATCGCTGAGAAAAAATTTCACAGCAATTAGGACAAAAATTGCAGAGAAATATTATTAAATAAGAAAGTAGTCTTAAAAATATCCAACCCGGAAAACAAGTGTTTTAAGATGGATTTTTACTTCATTATTTTCTCCACAATCTTTGCGCTCCTGATCAGCTATCTACGCTACAAATATCAATATTGGGAGCTACTTGGTGTAACACAGCTGAAGATGAACTATTTTCTTGGAAACCTGTTCCGCATAAAATCTATGCATAAAACGGAAATTTTACACGAAGTTTATAAAGAG
Source organism: Bactrocera oleae (assembly GCF_001188975.3). NCBI lineage: Eukaryota > Metazoa > Arthropoda > Insecta > Diptera > Tephritidae > Bactrocera > Bactrocera oleae. The sequence continues at coordinate 657,962 of NW_021678078.1, read as the reverse complement.
TTTCGTGGTAAAGCAAAATTAGTCGGCACATACGTTTTTACCAAACCTATAGCCATTGCACTGGACTTAGACTTGGTGAAGTCGATATTAATCAAGGATTTCAATAAATTCACCGATCGCTTCGAACAACATAAGAGCACTGTCAATGTTCTCGAATGGTGATGTAGAATTACACGATTAGCTGGCTCGCTTAACAACTGTATAACTTCATGAATACGAGCGAAAATAAATTGGCTTTTTTCGCCAGATATCGGTTATTCGTAGTACGCAAGCAAAGCAAAACAAGCCAATGTTGATACGCCGTTAAGTTTTCAAAAAGTCAATGTTTCATGTGCCCTATAAGCAGAGGGATTCATTGGTCCATATTTCTTAAAAATGAAGCAGGCCATAATGTTGAAGTCAATGGGAAACGCTATAGAGATATAATTAATGACATTTTCGTGCCTGAATTGGAGCATGTTGAAGTGCATGATATTTGGTTTCAACAAGACGCCGGTACATACCATAGAGCCCACGAAACAATCACTTTGTTTAAGAAAGCAATTGCTGCAAAAAGTGGTGGAAATTGGGCCCATAATTCAAACATGTTTTAGTAATTGCCCTGGTCCCCACTATTGTAAGTCCCAAAAATAATACAACTTTGTGTATGTAGAATAAAATCCACAATATATTATTTTTGTAAGTTTTATACAATATATTTCAAATAGGTTCCATTAGACTCAACACAACGAGATCTGGGACTAGAAATTAGACACATGGTAATACATTAGGCGAATACGGAGGATGGTTTGTTAACGAGGGAAATTCGTTTTCTCATCAAAAACACGTTCACTTGTTTGCTCTTTATTTAATTCATGGGAACTTTTCTTTTACCCAAGACTTCTGTTGAAATTCTTCAAATATCGTGTTAACTTTTAATTAATTTCTTAGCCAATATTCTCGTAGTAACTTTTTATCGATAATAATAATTTCACGGACTTATTATTGTATATCAATTCAGCCCGATTATATACAATTCGTATGTCTTATTGGTTTTTTTTTTGCCAAGTTTAACACAAAACAAATGTTGCATAATATTTCTGCTGCTCCCAACAGGAGTTAACCGCCATACAAAGTGACTAACCACTCCACTGACTCATAAGGATATATTGATAAAGTCAAAGTAGTAAATAATGTACCTATAATACTGGAGTTGAACTGGTCGTTGGAGAAACATTCACAGGTAGACTAGAAGGAACTTAATAACTTAATGAACAAAAACAAGAACTTTTGGGGGAAAAAATAAGTAAACATACTAGTTTTTACGAACGGTAAGATAAGATAGCAACCTTGAGAGTCTAGTTAGAGTGAACTGCGTTGTCGCTCACCTTACAAAATAAAGAGTTCTATATTATTTACCTGACAATAATAAATTTTTTTTTAAATACCAGTCAGCTACACAAATAAAAGAAAGAAATAAGGACTTAATCCGAATGTAACCAAACATTTTATGCTCTCGCAATTTGTAGGCCCGTCTTGCAGACTTTTCGTGACCGTGTGAGTAAAACGCATGTATGTTTTCTTTCCGTTCCTTTGGCGATCCTGCATGCACTTAAGAGATTTCATCTCACCCTGATCGGTCGGTCATCGCTTTCGGAAATTTCTTTGTGTATCTTGCGTATTTTCTTTACTGGTTCGGTAGCCAAGTGGATGGCACTTTTGGCAAACGGCTAATACATTACCGGAAGATAGCCGCTCTCCCTCAGCACAATATCTACTGTCGCCCTACTTCTATTATTATAAACTTTCTAGTGGAGACGTTGGAGTGTATCACACGTGTAAAAAGGTTCATCAATATATTCGTATTTATTATTTCGTATTTATTCTTACAAACAACCGTTACAGTTGAAAAAACTAGTATACTTTGTTGCTATATGAGTAACAGCTAGATGCGCACTAAACTAAAAGTAAACAATTATAAAGATAACACTAATGAGTGGTAGATAATCCATGGTGATTTCTCGATATTCATAAGCAGCTATGTAGATAACTATTTGCTTCTAAGTGCAACGACGTAATAAAAAAGGTATAAGATTCTAAGATTCTAAGTCAGCCGATAATTATTAGTCAAACGCTAACTAACGCGGAACTTACAACAACGAACTTGTTGACATAGGTTCACTAAACATATAGGGAATGGCTAAAAACGTGCACTGAAAACTGAATAATTCGTTTAGCTGCGAGCCAAAATTTTACACACAAGATGGTTTCCTCTTTTGTAATTTTCTGCACGTTTTGCTTGCTACTGGTCAGCTCTGGTAACTTGAGTTGTGGGCTATAGGAATTGGCGAAGGCTCCCCACGTGCTGGAGAAGGGGAGGTCGGAAATTAAAAGCGTTCTTGAAAAACATAATGTCGAATTGACCTATGAGGCTTTGATGGAGATGACATATTTGGATCAAATTATAACAGGTAAATTGGTCACACAAAATATTTTATATTCATTATAAACATGTTTTTCAATAGAAAGACTTCGTAACAACTAAAAATCGCGCTTTGTTTTTAAATATTTACATTGTATTATTGTTTAATTACTATAACAAACTTTTGTAACTATATACTCATAATGTTTTATTTTGCTTTCAGAAACAGTCCGCAAACATCCAGCGCTCGCTGCTATCACTCGTATCTCCACTGATGAGTACAAGGGTACTCGAGAAGGGCACACTTATCTATATACCCTCAAGAGAAATACATTATGATCCAGATATCTATTATAATCTCGAAGAATTCAGCCCGGAGCGCTTTCACTCAGATGAAGAGCAAAAGCGTCACCATCAGGCCTTTCTCGGTTTAGGTTTTGGACTTCGTAATTGTATTGGCCTCCGCTTTGCTCGAATGCAAGTCCGTGTCGGACTAATAACTTTGCTAATATCTTATCGCTTTAGCGACACCAGCACTTATAGAGTCTTATAAATTAACTTCAGTAGTTGTGTCAGGTTTCAAGATTTGGCTGGTTTCAAGATTTGGTTGAGGATACAACCTTTGCTGCTACATAATTATTTTAATTCTAAGGTCGATGAAATAGAACATGATTGCTGCTAAACTACAAATTAGATATTTTAATAAATAGTACTTATAAATTTTTTGGTCGAGCAAGTAGAATTATATACATATATTTATATATATAAAATATTTTTTATATAGATTAAGTGGCTCTCCAGCTCATAAGTGCCCAAACCCTTGAACTTTAGACGAGCTCCCGATAAACATAGCTGCATGAAAAAAATTGTGTTGTTTTTTTCGATATATCGGTTAGTTAGATAAGATTTAGATAATAGAAGATCAGATACAATAAAATAACTGACAGTGGTGAGATAAGACTACCATATTAGTAATTATAATTTGTTCTCCATTTTTATGAAACTGAATTTTGTTCAGGCCACACTCAACACACTCTGTAGACGTCAGTATTTAAGATAAGCGATAAGAAGCTGCTAAAACTAAAACTCAATTTTAGTGAAACATCTAGATTTTGGAGCAACTGGAATTAAGTGAAATGCTTCAGATTTTTTGGAAAAATATCTAGATTTTTGAATCTATTCTATTTCCGCTATTTCACTTGCATGAGTTTCGGCGTATTTTGACTTTGATCTGGCAAAAGCGCGACATTCGAGGAGGAAAAGTTGAGATGATTTTATCTCATCTTTTTTCAAACAGCTAATGCAATGGGCTTCCGGTCAAATGTTTAATTTTACTGCATGACTCCTACAATCGTTGAAAGGTAGACTTTGCTGAGAGCGAAGATCTCTTAGGATTTACCAGGAGAACCTTGCGACTGTAGTAGTTAATTAACGCATGCTGAGCTGATCTGAGGCCCAACAGTCAGTAGCGAACCACAAGAAGGCAATGGAGCTCCTAACCGTTCTCATTCCGCAGTTATTTCGACTGAAATATTTTCCTAGAAAACTCATCAGACTTAAAATTTTCGACAATACCCCTGTGACCTGGCACCCAACCCTGTCTAATCGTGTAGTAACTCGATGCTAGATATAAAGAGTTTAGACAGACCATTCACTAGTCTTGTGCGTACAATCAGCTAGCTCAAGGCAAATACCCCTGTCGTACCATCTCTGTCCTCCGAAGCAATCGGATGATCTACTGCTACCTTTATAGCTTGGAGGACACTGCAGTGGTTAGGAAGCCTAAAGTTGAAGCTGATGGATAGTTCCAGGGAGTGTACTCAACCAGCAACCCTCCCCAAGCTATGTGATTGTTCAGGTTCGCAGTCATCAAAGTATCCAAATTCTCTAAATCTGAGAGCAGCAATGTAGTATTTTCCAGCGCCTTCCACCATATAAAAATTCCTTATCACATTATAGGTTTGACTATAGTTTTATAAAGCCAAAGAACTACTCTTGGTGAGAGTCCCCACCTTTTAACAATGGTACCACTGCAGTAGTACAGGGCAACCGATACCTTCCTTGATCTTTCTCGAAGTTGGGTTTTTATGAGGACTTCCTGTCTAGGTTGAACGCGGTTTTAGGATTGGCAAGAGAACTGCCCATTGTGGGGTGCTCCTACTCACATTTCGTTGTGCCCGCGCACTAACCATGTCCGCCTCGATAGCTCTATCGTAAAGAAGTTTAAAGCTGAGATGCTAAAGGTTCGATTTAACTCCAAACTTATTCAATGCTGTAATGACCGTTGTGACGGTAACATTGTGTACTTGTGCGATAAATTAATAAAATTCCACTGCTCACATGTACCGAAAACGAATGTTAAAACTTCCGCTGTGTTTCATACTGTATATATCAAGCAATATATAAGCTATCTTAGCAAGATTAAGTGAAAATGTATGAAATCGGTCCACTCTGTGTGCGTTATCTTCATAAAATGTTTCGCAACATGTTGCTAGTTGTGCTAACTTTGCGGTTGTTTGTAACACCTAAAACTAAAGTATTGTAGATAGATATAGAGCTATACATACATATCTTAATGATCAGGGTGACCAGAAGAGTTGATTTCAGGCTGACTTACTATCCGCTCGTTCGACAATGTGAAAGTGGGCGAACACGGCTTCATTTCTCAAGAAGTACCGACCATTGATTCCACCAGACCGAAAACCACACCAAACGGTCAATTTAGGTGAATGTAATAGTAGATCATGAATAATTTGTGGATTTTCTTCGCACCAGAATCGACAGTTTTGTTTATTTAGCGCAACATTCAGATGAAAGTGAGCTCAATCGGAGAAGATGATTTTCTTAAAAAAAATCATTATCGTTTTCAAGTTGTTCCAAGGCCAAATCAGTAAATTCACGACGTTCACCGGCCGAAAGGATATCTAGAAATTATATCATCGCTTTCGGAAAACCCGATATATCATAACAGAAATAAAGATATCGGAATATATATTTGCATAGCTAGATCCTTAAACTGTTAACGCATCATTTTTAGAAATTATAGAAATGGCTGTATAACCTTTTAAGCCCCCAGACACTGAATATGAAGACTTCAGTATCTAAGTCTGGCCATTCTACTGACCTTTCTTAAGACCCTTAACCTAACCTTTTTACCGAAAATATCACTCAATATGGAAAATATTTTAATGAGATTCAGACGATTTACTTCCAGAGTTCGTTTGTGTTACAAATAGATAAAATCTGTTTAGTAAATCCCCTAGCCTAGCCTGGCACTTCTGCTGTTCTCTCAAATCGAGATATTGATACAATCGAAATAATGGATACGCATCTAATCAAACACGATATAAACTTTCGGAGACGTAGTAATTGTGCGATACTGGGTAAATGTAAATGAATAGTGAAACGCATTTATTAAAGTTAGATATCTGTAATACTCGACAATGTCCATTAAAAAAGTCGCCTTAATTACTTAGTAATTAAAGCAAACAACAATGTAAAAAATTAAGTAAACAAATTCAAATGCCTTAAATTTTATTTTTGTTTTAATTTTATGAGCTTCACACCATATAAAAAATAAGTTATTACTACTTGCCTGACTCCTATCAATCTTTCTAAACTACAAGTCAGCTACATAAATAAACGAGGGAAAGAGAGTCTAAATTCGGATGTAACCAAACATTTTATACTCTTGCAATTTGCAAGAATCAAAAGCGGTGAAATACTTTCAGATGTTGACAAAACTTTATATTAAAGAATGTTGTATAAGAATTAAAAATTCGTTACTCGACGGAGTCGTGAAGGGTATGATAATGGATATCATTAAGATTAACTCTAATACATACTCGCTTTGTTTCAGTAAAACATGTGGCTTCGCACCCAAGATAATTATTGTGTGAATCAACCTAAATGACTCAAACGAGATACTTTTAAACTTAACCATAAACGCTAAGGTTCATAAACGCTAATCATTACATTAGGAAATAAAATTTAGACCAAAGCCCAGACCTTGCCATAGATAAACGGTTTAAAGTCAAATGGAAAGTCGGAAATCGTTTTAATCGGTATATTGTTGGTAGGCTAAGGTCTGAACATATTGCATTTACTTTGGCTTTAAACTCAAATATACTAGCGACTGATTTCCATCTTATTTTTTAACAATAATCATTAGTTACAGTAATATATCCAATAAGGTATATCGAAGCACTTTATCAGAGAGATCTACATTTTCTGTAACTGGAGGCTTGAAAAGTTATGATCCGATTTCAACCAGTTTTGTGAACAAACTTAGTATACTCTGTTGCTGCATGTTGCTAGAGTATAAAAATATTTAATCAAGTAACAGCAAGATGCGCACTAAACTAAAAGTAAATAATTATAAAGATAACACTACTGAGTAGTAGATAATCCATGGTGATTTATCGATACATTTTTATAATAAACCATATAGATGTCTATTCGCATCTATGGTATATATAAGGGCATTTTGGGCTATTAGAGATAAAACGGGCGATAGTCTTTAAACAAGCGCCAACTACGACTAGCTGACATACATCAAATATATAGTGAATGGCTAAGAACGAACACTGAAAGTTTAATAATTCATTAAGCTGCAAGCTCAAAAATTTTGACACACACGCAAGATGTTCATGTCTTTTGTTTTTTTTCCACGCTTTGCTTGCTGCTGAATCAGTTCCTACGCTACAAGTTTCAATATTGGAAGAGCTTGGAGTTTGCCAGAGCCAACAACTTACTACCTTGGAAACTTCCGTCTCATTAAATCATGCATAAAACGGAATTATTTACGCGAATACTACAAGTTTCGCAGGTTTAGCCAAAATGATCGCACATACTTTTTCACAAACCCTATATCAATCTGTGTTGGACTTAGATTTTGGTAATAAAAAACCATTACTAATCAAGATTTTTAACAAATTTACGGATCGATTTCAACGACGTAAAGACCGATAGCACGTGTTCGGACATTCTAATGAGACGCCTCTTTTCGCTGTGAAATGGGCGACAGCTGGCGTTCCACTGCCGTACGAAACTTCACCGACCTTTACATGGGCGGAATTGAAGTTTATGTTCGACGCTGGTGAACGTGGGCGCATTCAAATGGAAGAGGCTATCACGCGCGCACTTTAGCTAAGACGCGAGCGGGCGGTGACATAGACACACACGATTGGATGGGGCGCTTTACGAACTGATGTGATTTGGTCATTGTTGCCTTCGGTGTTGAGTGTAATAGTTTGAAGGATCCAAATGTATATTTCGTTCGCATAGGGCATCGCATTTTTTATCAAAATATTCTATCCCATCGACTGGGCACGTACTTTTATGATTTCGTTTTCCCGTCATCTTCAAATATCTGAATTTTTCAATTTTCATGAATATTGGTTGGAGGTCTAGAAGAATTCGTATTGAGCTGGTTTGGCGTGATACATTTGGCGTTTGCGCGAAGAACAAAACGTACAGCGTAATGACTTCTCTTGATTTGTTAATTTGAGATGAAAAATTCCAAAGATATGAAAGGTGCTGCCCCCAATGGTATGAAGAAATGGCTTCACAAGTAGTTTGTATTTTTGCTGCGGGCTTGAGACCAGCTCTAGTTAACTTGAGTTATGGGCTTATTTGAATTGGCGAAGAAATCCCCACCGTGCAGGAGAAGTTGAGAGCGGAAAATTAAAAAGCGTTCTTGAGAAAACATTAATGGCGAATTTGACCTATGGTCTATGTTTGAGATGACATATTTGGATCAAGTTATAACAGGTAAGCCGACTCTTCAACTGTTTGATTGAATATATATACTTTATAAGATCTCTGACATTTCCTTTCGGGTGTTACAACAGTCGTGGCAAACTTAATATACACAGTTCGGCGATACAAAAATATCGCTATGTTCATATATCTTTCAATTTTCTTATTGAGTTAACATTGAATTGCCTGTGAATGCATACATAGTTTTTATTTCGCTTCAGAAACACTTCGCAAAGTCAGCATTCGCCGCTATCACTCGTGTCTCCAATGAGGACTACAAAGTGCCCGATACTACATTACACTCGAGAAGGTACACATATCTATATACCGGCGATAGCAACATTATGATCCGGATGTCTATGATAATCCCGAGGAGTTTCGCCGGAGCGCTTCACCCTGAAGAATACAAAGCGTCATCCACAAGGCTTTCTCGGTTTCGGTGATGGACCTCGAAATGTATTGGCCTCCGCCTTTGCTCGTATGCAAGTGCGCATCGGGCTAATAACTTTTGCTCAAATCTTATCGCTTTAGCGTATCGGAAGACACCACCACAATTAGGATTTCGAAAACTTGTTCGGTACTTGTGCCAAGGTCGAAAGATTTGGCTGAAGCAGAAAAACTGTGAAGTTCAAAATATATTGTTTTTTTGTTGTGTGAAAATATCAAAAAGGCAGGAGAAAATGATCTTCAAAAAAGTATGTTCCTACTTTTTGAAATTTAGCTACGAATTTGTAGTAAATAAATAGTGCATTTATAATGGAAAGCATGTATTGTTATAACATATACGAGTACTTTTACTTAAATTATTGTCTTGAATTGAATCTTGTCGCCTCTTAAAAATAAAATGTATGCATTTAATTCAATAGAAATAAATATATTTGATTTATGTTGAGTTTCTTATAAGCTGCTTGCTATTTAACATTAACTTTAGTCAAAAATCTGATCAGTGATGGTTCTTGCACAATATTGCCTAAAAAAGCTCTAATAAGTTTACATTTCATTTATATAAGCAAAAGCTTTTGCAGTTAAGCTCTCAAGCGCGTATTTTCTGGTATCGCTTTTCCTCTATATATGTTCTTTCAAACGCTTGTTGGCTAAAGCTTCACTGCAGTAAAGCTCTGAAAAGCTTCTTGGTCTATCTAAACTTATGTTAACTAACATAATGCAGTAAAACCCTTGTGCTAAATTGTGTTAAGATTGCGGAAGGCAATAGTTAGCTCCACATTTTAAACGAATTTGAAGAAATAAATTTTGAATTTTAGTTTTGTAGATTTTCAATTTCAGCAATTATGGCTAAATATTGTACATACTTTTCATAAAAAGCCATAGATAAGAACTTCATATTCTCATTCTCTAATCCTATAAAGTGTTAACATAATTGGTGATGTCTTCAAAGCATTAGATAAGTCTAGATTAAAAATATCAAAAGTTATAATATTAAGTTCACCATTTTGGCGAAAATTAATGTAGAGCTAATTACATACATGATTTACTAAAAAATATTATGTCAATGTCAAAATGCCGCTTTTAATTTTTTTGTAGATAGCATTAATTACTAGAATCTCCAATCCGTCAAGATTGTAATACAAAAGGTGATTCCGAAAATTAGTCCAGTAGCCGCCACTTTGTACCAAAATGTTAACATAAACGATTTCATATTCACTCAAATGCATTCTTACCAACTCTGAACAAAGACATTCATATTTCTTTTCTATTCCCAGATAATAATTGTCAAAACTGGTCCGTTTTTAAGACTCCAGACTAACCTAAACAGTGCGTCAGCAACTAATCGTTTAGCAAATTATTCGTATTTGATAGTCAACATTTTGTTGTTGTAAGTTTCGTGGTAATTTGAATAATGGTTCTCTCTTGGCTTTGTATTTTCTAATGCGTAAGTGTTCTGGAAGGTTTACTTTAGGACGAATTTGAGTGGCACCTAGCATTTAGTGAAGGTCGTAAAGTCGTCAAAAACAACGATAGACTACATCGAAAAAATCAAAGAAACCGTACTTGAAAATCATCATCAGAGATATAGCAGAGGATCCCGATATCTCTTATGTATTGACTGATCATATTTTGGTTAATATTTTGGGTATAAGCGTGTCAATGTGAGACTGGTGCCAATGATCGAATCTACGACATCTACGGTCGCAAAAACGATGCTTGACAATGTAGCCACCCTACATTCATCAAACGCATTTACTGGTTACGAAACGTGGCTTTATGAATATGACGTCGAAATTTTCCTACTATCTCAAAAATTAACCAAAATCGAAAAAACCACGACAAAGTCGTTCAAAATCAAAGTTATGCTCATCGTTTTCTTTGATTACCGTGGTATCGTTCACCATTAAAATCGTTCAACAGTGTAAAACAGTCAATTAAGAATTATACTGCCTTTTTCTGTTCCGTAAATCAAAATCAACTTCGGAGAACGATGTTAGGCTACCGACTAAAGTTGTTTGAGATAAATAGAGAGGAAAATCTCAAAATGTACTATGAAACATCCTTTTGGACAGAGAGGTTATGGCGAACATTTTCTGGGATTCAAGATGTGATCTATTATATATCGACTACCTATAGAAAGCAAAACGGAATGGAAGACCTTTGTACTGAAGGTTTAGAACATTTCTATAACAGTTAAACTTGCAAGAGTTTCTATTCAAAACTATTTTTAGCATTTACGATGTAAATATTTACTATATAAGTATATAGATATGTAGATTGAATAGCCTGAACAGGGTACGCAATAACGAATATACCCGCATATAAATGATCAGCGTGACGAGCTTAGTCGATTTATCCATAACTCTCCGTCTGCCTGCATATACGCGATTGTCACGCAGTTGTTTGCGATATCGATCTGAACATTAGCACACGTCTTTCTCCCAAAGAAGCTGCTCATTTATCGAAGCGGCCGATAATGGACCACTATAGCATAAAGCTGCCATACAAACTGATCGATCAAAATTAAGATAGAGATCTACATTAAAGATGTTGACACTAATTTCAATATCGAGATTAAATTCGTTAAACATATAACAATATGCCCAAATCTGGCTTATCTATCATGCTGACCTATATAGCATGGGATATAGTGAGAAGCTGTCTCTAACTATTCACGCATCAAGCTACAACTACGCAATTCACAATTTACACCACTACATTCACACATACATACAGCCATTCAACTTGTGACATGAGATTAAATAAATGTATAGTTACACATTACGCGACAACTTACAAGACGCTGTTGATACGCGCGAGCGACGCCGATGCTTGTCAAGCACCCGCAACAAAACACAGAGTCGACGCGCTAAGCAACACAAACATAGATCAGCTACTAAGTACATTTATATACTAAGGTATTTATAAATACAAATATGTATATATACTACTTAACTGCATTAACGTGATAAATATGACAACAACTAAAACAATGCGCACGTCAGCGTGAGCCGTGGTAAGCAAACAAACAAGCAAACATTTGGTGATGATTCATTGAGATTACGCTTTAAATTGAATTCAATACAATTCAAATCAATTGCATTCAACACAATTTGCGTATGTTGCACATTATTGTTGCAATACGAACAACTGCCATTATGTATTGTATGTGTGAAAGTACTTGCTATGTAATGTTATGTATGTTTGTATGTAGCTGCAGTGTAGTAAAATTGCAATTGCAATTAAGCGCATTATTAATTGATAAGCATTTAAATGCCACACGCTGCGTATGCCACAAAACACATGTACACTGGCGCGCGCAAATATGCAGCAATATATTCACATGTTGCTTTGCTTACCTAGTGGTGAGCCATGCCTATGTGTGTAGTGTGGGTGTGTACACAAACTAAGTGAATTGTTAATGCTATTAAATCAACTGGCCAACAAAGCAACATTCATTTGATTACATACAATACAAAACAGCAAGTTATAATAAATTTATGTAAAGTAATTGTGTAATAACTAGTTATACCAAAAGTACTTTTACTTTTAACGAGCGCAATTCATATTAAACAATTTTTATTTCACGGCGCTCAAGCAAAGCAAAAAGTCTTGCGAGATTATTCATATGAAGAAAACTATAAAAGTTATAAAACGACTGTGGAAAGAATTGTTATGTCTACCTAATTAAGTGAGATCCACACTTGTGTGTTTAAAACACAAATTTTTTCATTTAACATATTTAAGAATTCTATTTACAAACATTCGTTTAACCGAAGCTATATTACCCTCCACAGTGTTTGAACGGTTCTCGTCAAATGAAAAAACACATTGATTCCGATCGTTCAGTTTGTATGAAAGCTATATGTTATAGTGATCAGATCTAAAAAATATGTTCGAATTATGGCGAAAGTGGGCGAACACGGCTTCATTTCTCAAGAAGTACCGACCAATGATTCCACCAGACCAAAACCACACCAAACGGTCAATTTAGGTGAATGTAATAGTAGTCATGAATAATTTGTGGATTTCTTCCACCAGAATCGACAGTTTTGTTTATTTAGCGCACCATTCAGATGAAAGTAAGCTCAATCGGAGAGATGATTTTTCTTAAAAATCATTATCGTTTTCAAGTTGTTCCAAGGCCAAATCAGTAAATTCACGACGTTTACCGGCCGAAAGGATATCTAGAATTATATCATCGCTTTCGGAAAATCCGATATATCATAACAGAAATAAAGACATCGGAATATATATTTGCATAGCTAGATCCTTCAACTGTTAACGCATCATTTTAGAATTATAGAAATGGCTGTATAACCTTTTAAGCCCCAGACACTGAATATGAAGACTTCAGTATCTAAGTCTGGCCATTCTACTGACCTTCTTAAGACCTTAACCTAACCTTTTACCGAAAATATCACTCAATATGGAAAATATTTTAATGAGATTCAGACGATTTACTTCCAGAGTTCGTTTGTGCTACAAATAGATAAATCTGTTAGTAAATCCCCTAGCCTAGCCTGGCCTCTGCTGTTCTCTCAAATCGAGATATTGATACAATCAAAATAATGGATACGCATCTAATCAAACACGATATAGACTTTCGGAGACGTAGTAATTGTGCGATACTGGGTAAATGTAGATGAATAGTGAAACGCATTTATTAAAGTTAGATATCTGTAATACTCGACAATGTCCATTAAAAGTCGCCTTAATTACTTAGTAATTAAAGCAAACAACAATGTAAAAAATAAGTAAACAAATTCAAATGCCTTAAATTTATTTTTTTTTAATTTTATGAGCTTCACACCATATAAAAATAAGTTATTACTACTTGCCTGACTCCTATCAATCTTTCTAAACTACAAGTCAGCTACATAAATAAACGAGGGAAAGAGGTCTAAATTCGGATGTAACCAAACATATTATACTCTTGCAATTTGCCAGAATCAAAAGCGGTGAAATACTTTCAGATGTTGACAAAACTTTATATTAAAGAATGTTGTATAAGAATTAAAATTCAATACTCGACGGAGTCGTGAAGGGTATGATAATGTATATCATTAAGATTAACTCTAATATATACTCGCTTTGTTTCAGTAAAACATGTGGCTTCGCGCCCGAGATAATTATTTTGTATTAAATCAACCTAAATGACTCAAACGAGATACTTTTAAACTTAACCATAGACGCTAAAGTTCAAAATCATTAAATTAGGAAATAAAGCTTAGACCAAAGCCCAGACCTTGCCCCAGATAAACGGTTTAAAGTCAAATGGAAAGTCGGAAATCGTTTTAATCGTATATTGTTGGTAGGCTAAGGTCTGAACATATTGCATTTACTTTGGCTTTAAACTCAAATATACTAGCGACTGATTTCCATCTTATTTTTTAACAATAATCATTAGTTACAGTAATATATCCAATAAGGTATATCAAGCGAATGCCGATTTAATCTTTTGTAACAAGACTCAGTATTTCAAGAAAACGCTCTGACTTCATTAATATATCTCAAAAGACCGCTATTTAGGAAAAGCTGGATAAATTCAGCGTTGTCAGTGAGATCTACATTTTCTGTAACTGGAGGCTTGAAAAGTTATGATCCGATTTCAACCAGTTTTGTGAACAAACTTAGTATACTCTGTTGCTGCATGTTGCTAGAGTATAAAAATATTAATCAAGTAACAGCAAGATGCGCACTAAACTAAAAGTAAATAATTATAAAGATAACACTACTGAGTAGTAGGTAATCCATGGTGATTTATCGATACATTTTTATAAGAAACCATATAGATGTCTATTCGCATCTATGGTATATATAGGGCATTTTGGGCTATTAGAGATAAAACGGTATACGATACAAAGTGGCGATGTCTTTAAACAAGCGCCAACTACGACTAGCTGACATACATCAAATATATAGTGAATGGCTAAGAACGAGCTCTGAAAGTTTAATAATTCATTAAGCTGCAAGTCAAAATTTACACACACGCAAGATGGTTCTGTCTTTTGTCTTTTCCACGCTTTGCTTGCTGCTGATCAGCTTCCTACGCTACAAGTTTCAATATTGGAAGAAGCTTGAGTGCCAGAGCAACAACTTACTACCTTGAAACTTCCGTCTCATAAAATCCATGCATAAAACGGAATTATTACGCGAATACTATCAAAGTTTCGCGGTAAAGCAAAATTATCGCACATACGTTTTCACCAAACCCATAATCATTGTGTTGGACTTAGATTTGGTAAAAACCATACTAATCAAAGATTTAACAAATTTACGGATCGATTTCAACGACGTAAGACCGATAAGCACGTGTTCGACATTCTTAATGAGACGCTCTTTCGCGTGAATGGCGACAGCTGGCGTCCACTGCGTACGAAACTTTCACCGACCTTTACATCGGCGAAAATGAAGTTTATGTTTCCGACGCTGGTGAACGTGGCGCATCAAATGGAAGAGGCTATCAACGCGCACTTAGCTAAGACGCCGAGCGGTGACATAGACACACACGATTGGATGGGGCGCTTTACGACTGATGTGATTGGTCATTGTGCCTTCGGTGTTGAGTGTAATAGTTTGAAGGATCCAAATGTAATATTTCGTCGCATAGGCATCGCATTTTTATCCAAAATATTTATCCATACGACTGGTACTTTTATGATTTCGTATCCCGTCATCTTCAAATATCTGAAATTTTCAATTTCAATGAATATGTTGGAGGTCTAGAAGAATTCGTAATGAAGCTGGTGCGTGATACATGCGTCGTTGCGCGAAGAACAAAACGTACAGCGTAATGACTTCATTGATTTGTTAATTGAGATGAAAATTCCAAGATATGAAAGGGTCCTCCAATGGGTATTGAAGAAATGGCTTCACAAGTATTTGTATTTTTGCTGCGGGCTTTGAGACCAGCTCTAGTAACTTGAGTTATGGGCTATTTGAATTGGCGAAGAATCCCCACGTGCAGGAGAAGTTGAGAGCGGAAATTAAAAGCGTTCTTGAGAAACATATGGCGAATTGACCTATGAGTCTATGTTTGAGATGACATATTTGGATCAAGTTATAACAGGTAAGCCGACTCTTCAAGCTGTTGATTGATATATATACTTTATAAGATCTCTGCATTTCCTTTCGGGTGTTACAAACGTCGTGGCAAACTTAATATACACCAGTTCGCGTACAAATATCATATGTTTCATGTATATTTCCATAATTTATTATTGAGTTAACATCTGAATTGCCTGTGATGCAAATACATAGTTTTTATTTCGCTTCAGAAACACTTCGCAAAAGTCCAGCATTCGCCGCTATCACTCGTGTCTCCAATGAGGACTACAAAGTGCCGATACTAACATTACACTCGAAAGGGTACACATATCTATATACCGGCGATAGCAATACATTATGATCCGGATATCATGATAATCCCGAAGAATTCGCCCGGAGCGCTTCCACCCTGAAGAAATACAAAAGCGTCATCCACAAGCCTTTCTCGGTTTCGGTGATGGACCTCGAAATTGTATTGGCCTCCGCTTTGCTCGATGCAAGTGCGCATCGGGCTAATAACTTTGCTCAAATCTTATCGCTTAGCGTATCGGAGAAGACACCACCACAATTAGAGATTTCGAAACTTGTTCAGTACTTGTGCCAGGTCGGAGATTTGGTTGAAGCAGAAAACTGTGAAGTTCAAAAATTATATGTTTTTTTGTGTGTGAAAATATCAAAGAGCAGAGAAAATGATCTTCAAAAAGTATGTTCCTACTTTTTTAAAATTTAGCTAGAATTTGTAGTAAATAAAATAGTGCATTAATAATGAAGCATGTATTGTATAACATATACGAGTACTTTTACTTAAAATTATTGTCTTGAATTGAATCTTGTCGCCTACTTAAAAAATAAAATGTATGCATTAATTCAAATAGAATAATATATTTGATTTTTATGTGAGTTTCTTATAAGCTGCTTGCTATTTAACATTAACTTTAGTCAAAAATCTGAATCAGTGATGGTTCTTGCACAATATTGCCTAAAAAGCTCTAATAAGTTTACATTTCATTTATATAAGCAAAAGCTTTTGCAGTTAAAGCTCTCAGCGCGTATTTTCTGGTATCGCTTTTCCCTCTAATATATGTTCTTCCAACGCTTGATGGCTAAAGCTTCACTGCAGTAAAGCTCTGAAAGCTCTTGGTCTATGCTAAACTTATGTTACTAACATAATGCAGTAACACTGTGTGCTAAATTGTGCTTAAAGATTTGCGGAAGGCAAATGGAGTGTAGCTCACCACCAATTCTTTAAACGAATTTGAAGAAAATAAACTTTGATATTTAGTTTTGTAGATTTTCAATTTCAGCAATTATTGGCTGAAAATATTGGTACAGTACTTTTTCATAAAAGCCATAGATAGAACTTCGTATTCTCATTCTCTAATCCTATAAAGTGTTAGCATAACTTGGTGTGTCTTCAAACATTAGATAAGTCTAGGATTTAAAAATATCAAAGAAGTTATAATATTAAGTTCACCATTTTGGCGAAAATTAATGTAGATCTATTACATACGTGATTTATAAAAATATTATGTATGTCAATGTCAAATGCCGCTTTTATTTTTTTGTAGATAGCATTAATTACTAGAATCACCAATCCGTCGAGATTGTAATACAAAAGGTGATTCCGAAAATTAGTCCAGTAGCCGCCACTTTGTACCAAAATGTTAACATAACGATTTCATATTACTCAAATTCATTCTTACCAAACTCTGAAACAAAGACATTCAATTCTTTTTCCCTATTCCCATGATATAATTGTCAAAATGGTCCGTTTTTAAGACTAACCTAAACAGTGCGTCAGCAACTAATCGTTTACAATTATCGTACATTGATAATCAACTTTGTTGTTGTAAGTTCGTGTAATTTGAATAATGGTTCTCTCTTGGCTTTGTATCTTTCTTCTAATGCATGTGTTTTGGAAGGTTTACTTTAGACGAATTTGAGTGGCACCTACCATTATTGAAGGTCGTAAAGTCTCAAAACAACGATAGACTACATCGAAAAAATCAAAGAAACAGTACTTGAAAATCATCTCAGAGATAGCAGAGGATCTCCGATATCTCTTATGTATTGACTGATCATATTGGTTAATATTTTGGGTATAAGCGTGTCAATGTGAGACTGGTGCCAAATGATCGAATCTACGACATCTACGGTCGCAAAAACGATGCTTGACAATGTAGCCACCCTACATTCATCAAACGCATTATTACTGGTTACGAAAACGTGGCTTTATGAATATGACGTCGAAATTTTCCTACTATCTCAAAAAATTAACCAAAATCGAAAAAAACCACGACAAAGTCGTTCAAAAATCAAAGTTATGCTCATCGTTTTCTTTGATTACCGTGGTATCGTTCACCATAAAATCGTTCAACAGTGTAAAACAGTCAATTAAGAATTACTGCCTTTTTCTGCTTCCGATAAATCAAAAATCAACTTCGGAGAACGATGTTAGCTACCGACTAAAGTTGTTTGAGATAATAGAGAGGAAAAATCTCAAAATGTACTATGAAACTTCCTTTTGGACAGAGAGGTTATGCGAACATTTTCTGGGATTCAAAGATGTGATCTATTATATATCGACTACCTATAGAAAGCAAAACGGAATGGAAGACCTTTGTACTGAAGGTTTAGAACATTTCTATAACAGTTAAACTTGCAAGATTTCTATTCAAACTATTTTTAGCATTTACGATGTAATATTTACTATATAAGTATATAGATATGTAGATTGAATAGCCTGAACAGGGTACGCAATAACGAATATACCCGCATATAAATGATCAGCGTGACGAGCTTAGTCGATTTATCCATCACTCTCCGTCTGCCTGCATATCGCGAATTTGTCACGCAGTTGTTTGCGATATCGATCTGAAACTTAGCACACGTCTTTTCTCCCAAAGAAGCTGCTCATTTATCGGCGGCCGATAATGGACCACTATAGCATTAAAGCTGCCATACAAACTGATCGATCAAAATTAAGATAGAGATCTACATTAAAGATGTTGACACTATTTCCAATATCGAGATAAATTACGTTAAACATATAACAATATATGCCCAAATACTTGGCTTATCTATCATGCCTGACCTATATATAGCATGCGGTATAAGAGAAGCTGCTCTTAACTATTCACGCATCAAGCTACAACTACGTCTAAAGTACACAATTTACACCACTACATTCACACACATACATACAGCCATTCAACTTGTGACATGAGATTAAATTAAATGATAAGTTGACACCTTACACGACAACTTACAAGACGCTGTTGATACGCGCGAGCGACGCCGATGCTTGTCAAAGCACCCGCAACAAAACACAAGAGTCGACCGCTAAGCAAACACAAACATAGATCAGCTACATAAGTACTATATACTAAGTATTTATAAATACAAATATGTATATACTACTTACTGCATTAACGTGATAAATATGACAACAACTAAACACATGCGCACGTCAGCGTGAGCCGTCGTAAGCAAACAAACAAGCAAAACATTTGGTGATGATTCATTGAGATTACGCTTTAAATTGAATTCAATACAATTCAAATCAATTGCATTCAACACAATTTGCGTATGTTGCACGATTATTGTTGCATACGAACAACTGCCATTATGTATTGTATGTTGAAAGTACTTGCTATGTAATGTATGTATGTTTGTTATGTAGCTGCAGATTGTAGTAAAATTGCAATTGCAATTAAGCGCCATTATTAATTGATAAGATTTAAATGCCACACGCTGCGTATGCACACAAACACATGTACACTGGCGCGCGCAAAATATGCAGGCAATATATTCACATGTTTGCTTTGCTTACCTAGTGGTGAACATTCCTATGTGTGTATGTGTGGGTGTGTACACAAAACTAAGTGTGTTAATGCTATTTAAATTCAGCTGGCCAACCAAAGCAACATTCATTTTGATTACATACAATACAAAAAAACAATGATTATATAAAATTTATTGTAAAGTAATTGTGTAATAACTAGTTATACTTACAAAAAGTACTTTTACTTTTAACGAGCGCAATTCATATTAAACAATTTTTTTATTTCACGGCGCTCAAGCAAAGCAAAAAAGTCTTGCGAGAATTATTCATATGAAGAAAACTATAAAAGTTATAAAACGACTGTGGAAAGAATTGTTATTGTCTACCTAATTAAGTGAGATCCACACTTGTGTGTTTCAAAACACAAATTTTTTTCATTCAACATAGTTTTAAGAATTCTTTATTTAAGAGAACAGCCTGGTAAATATTAAACCTACAAAAGAACCAGAACATTCGTTAACCGACGCTATATTACCCTCCACAGGTTGAAGGTCTCTCGTCAAATGAAAAAGTTTTCCATCCAACACTTGATTCCGATCGTTCAGTTTGTATGAAAGCTATATGTTATAGTGATCAGATCTAAATAATATGTTCGGAGATTATGGCGCTACTGTGGTTAATAAGCTGTGAAAAATTTCTCAACGATATTTTGTTAAATTAAAGAGTGTTCCATACAAAGTTTTGATTTTTATCCATCAATTCGTATGACAGCTATATCCTATAGCGATTCAATATCATCATGTCTGCCAAATAAGTAGCACCCTAATGAGATAGGGATGTGTACTAAATTTTAGATTGGTAACTCAAAAACCGAGGAATTACTTCCCGTATATACAGACGGACAGACAGACGAACATGGCTAGGTCGACAGAGCTAGTCACGTTGGTCATTTAGGTATATGTATACTCGTATACACTTTTTAGGATCTCCGCTATTTCCATCTGTATGCTACAAAATGTTCATGGCAAACTTAATATTCAGTGTTCAGAGTAAAAGTTTAAATCTTTTTTAAAAAATTGCTTGGTTTCAAAAACACGGTTTTTAGAGTTATGTAAAGTAGATGACCGCTGTCTCCTCGTCGTCCAAATTAGATTAGTTCGCGGCTAATGACTTTAACGCAGGTGGTTAAATCTGGGCAATACTTTTAATGAGGTTGTCATGCTGAAATAGAATTCTATGTGCAGGTAAGTAGATCGCTATAGGTCATATCTTGTGAATACCAAAAAATGATGACTATCACTTTTCACTTTCTTCAGAGCGGATACGCTTGATGTGGTCCACTATTTCGCCATTTCTTTTGCCTCTGATGTGTGCCAGTGGATCCATGTTTCGTCACGATTATTAAATGACGCAGAAGCTGCATCATATTATACTTAAACTATATATGTATACTATCCAAGACGTCTTTTGAAGAGCTTACTCTCTCTTAATGTTTTACGCAACGTCGATAGACCAAATCGTCTGTCAATACGAGGTCATGGACTTTTGTCATTTCGAGGCACCTTGGTGTGACTTCTTAAAAAGCGATCCAGGACCAAGTGAAAACTGAAACTGAAACTGATTAAAAATATTTGTGATAGTCGACATGAAATGAAAAAAGTCACAGTGAACGGTCTTCAAGCACTCATTAATTTTTCTGGACGATTTCCTTTCTAAATACTGAAAGAATCGACACTGATCGAGAAGCTTTTTGGTTTCAACAACATTTTGTTTTAACAAAAAATTGTGTTTCAATAACTCACGAAATTTCCATGTTATATATTTTCCTAAAAAAACTAAGCTTTGCAAATATCAAAATGATTTATATCACGAATACATTACTTAATAGCTACATAAATATTTTGAGGTTAGGTAACTGCGAAACAATATACGGCTAGTTATTGAACATTAAGTTTTACTGCACTTTATAAGAAAATTTATTTAATCTCTGTCAATGATTTTATAATTTTTGGTTGTACGAGTATAGTCTGCTGAACAATTCAAGAGAATTCCCTAACCCCAAATAATGTTGCAACTAAATATTAAGTTGTCTATGTGCTGGCATTCAGCGCTTAATTCAGCTATATATGGTATACTCTTAAACTGTATAAATGCTGAAAACCAACCTGGTCTTATTCAGAAATTGTAAGCCTCAATTTGCACTTAACATTTGATATTATATGTTAAGATTAAGATTTCGGAAAGGAAAATCAATTGCCAGATGGAATCTTACTCTAAATGAGAGCAAAATCTAACTGCTACAAAAGCATAGAAAAATATTGTTCCAAAGTACTTTAAATGCATCTGAAACTTACTGAAGAACTCAAAAATATTGATATCTGTCTAGACAAAAAGTTATGGAATGGCTTACCTATACAATAATATTTAACATAAGTGAATAGTAATAGAAAGAAGATCACTGAAACGATCTTTGAGATCTCCTTTTCTAGACTAGTTGCTTCAGTACACACAATTTTCTCATAGACATATTGGAACCAGCTGATCAAAATTTGGTCTATGGCGCATATTTGCAAGACTAAAATACCTCACTTACCCCGATCTGATAGACGTAAATCGCAGTGTCTTCTGAAGTTGACGTTAAGCCTGCTTCTTTTAAATTTGCAGATTTGAGATGTAAGCATCCGTGAGCTTAATAATATACCTCACTCACCGAAGAAGGCACAACACAATTTAATATAGGTCAGCACCCACTCCGGTTTTAATTGCATATTACTATATACATCTATTCACTTCCACGCTTTTCTTAGAAAACCACTACGAAATTATCAAAAAGATTAGTTATTTATTATAATTAAATCAAAATCTCCACTTTCAGAACACCTGTTTTTAATACGTTATACTTTCACCGCCTTAACAACTTTTTGCGAAAAAGCAAAAAAAAATATGTGCTAAAGATTTGACCCTCGCGGCTTATAAATGGCATGCATAAAACCAGCGAAATAATTTTACATGCAAAGTTAATTAAAATCAATTTGTCAAAATCTGTCAACGCGTCCTTTAACCACAAAACCACTGACGTTGTACGCATACTCACTGATTTATTCAAACCTTGACACACACACATACACATACCTACAATTGCAATATATACGCTACATGTTGAAGGCATCTTTATGCAGTAACCTTGCCTTCATCGTGGTTGTTGACAGCTTGCTGGCTGATATGCCGGGTTCTTCATGCATATATGTACGCACATATACATATATTTATAAGAGATGGATACAGTACTTGAAAAATTACTAAGTTCATGTATATAATAAGGTTATACCTAAATATTGATAAAGTCTAAAAATTGAAAATTACTTAAAATTAATAAAAAAACTAAGTTCTCGATAAATTATGCTGAGAGGATTTATCTTGTAATACCCTTCACTGATACATTTTTCATAGCATAAGCACGATGTTTATCATGATTGTGATCGGTCAGTTTGTGTCACAGTTATATGCTATAGTAGGCCGATCTGAACAATTCCTTCGAATATTGTACCATTGCTTTGGATTATAATCCGTTGTGAAAATACTTTGGCAAATGAAAAAGTTTTCTATACAAGAACTTGATTTTGATCGATCAGTTTGCATGGCAGCTATATTCTATAATGGTCCGATATCCGACGGTTCCGATAAATGAGCAGCTTCTTGGAGAGAAAAAGACGTGTGCATAATTTCAGATCGATATCTCAAAAACTGAGGGTCTGGTACGCGTATATACAGACAAACGGTCATGGATAAATCGATTCACCACTTCACGCTGATCAATTATTAGGACTCCAATGTTTCCTGCGACGAATTACAAACTTTGTAATAAACTTAATATACCCTATTCAAGTTAAAAATAGATATGAAGTTTTTATATGCTTTTTTTGTGTATGTAACTCGTGCCAGCACTGCCTTCGCTATTTACAACAGCGATGCTGTGAATTTACCAACTGAAAATTAATTCAGTCGGCGATAAAGTGAAGAGCATTGTATAATAGAGCGTGCGACAGCCAAGTCAGTGATGCAATAGCATGAAAAAGTTCTCAACATCTCCTCTCCGCCACACTGCTCAACTACAACTACTGCATGCGTTCATCAAAACAGTAACGATTACACTTGTATGTAAGTAAGTTTCCGACGACGAGCAACGACAGTTATAAATTATGATGTTGTGACACTTTGGTTTTTCCAGCGCTTCTTTCCACAACAATTCGATTTCTCTGCTACACTCCGGTGTTGCAGCGAATATCTAGAGGTGAAAGAGAGTGAAGTTGCAGAAAAATGTATGTAGCGTTGCTTGTGCTCATTTCCTCATCTTGTTGTTGTTTCGTATATCTACCTGTTATTTGTTGTAATTCATTGTAATGAAAGCCAATTAAAAAATCAAAAACTTTGCTTCTTCATACACTTCATTGGAAGCGGATGAAAATGCGGTTCAGATGCTTCTGTTTTGTTGTTGTTGTTTGTGAGTGGATTTTATAGTTGACTTGGTACGTTCAATGATTGAATTAGTAGTATTATTAGAATCAATATCTATAAAGCAGAGATTTTGCTACAGAAAATATTGTAAAATCTGTAAAATAATAAAATTAATAAAAATAAACAAATATATTGATATAGGTTATATAGCTGGTAGATGCAGACATCCAAACATATGTCAAATCCTTTCAAAAATCACAAAAAAAAACTTTTTTTGGATGAGTAATTTTTGTTTTACTCAACATGCCTAGATCTGTATGTGTAGTTCTTATCTCATAATATATTTATGGCGATATGGATCTATGTGCCTAAGAAGCAACAGATATCAATTTGCTTCAAATGAATAACCTTTTAGTTATAACAAAAAAGTGTTATCAATACATGTATACAATTTTTCTCTTATGCGAGACACTTGGCCTTCAGAGATCTTAATAACATTCTAAAATCGCAGTTCTATATTGAAAGCTACATTACTTAGAATCAGGCGATGTCTAAAGCTGTTTTAAATTTACTTGCTTGAAAATTCTGGCGAAATATGGCAAAACACTTCTTCGTTATTATCACGGTTTCGGCGGCATAAAATATTCTGCAAATATACCTATTTTTAGAATATTGCCTAATAGAGAATTTTTAACCAGAAAAAGGTCTGGTTCGGCTTCGATTACTTAAAACTGATTATGAAGCTGAAACCTGGTAATACATGCTGCAGACGCATGCACGCGACAAAATAAAAATAAAATTATAAGGATACTCCTGTTGTAATTGTAAAGCACTGTTCGACATGAGAGAAACTTCGACTGTTTGTGCTACGAAATGCCGATCACTAATGTAAAATCATAGAACCTATACTATATTTCTCTGTGCAACGTTTTTATGAAGGCTGCTTTCTGATAAATTTCGCTTACATGTACTCAACTGTCTTGGAAATGGTAGCTACCAGTAGCGGATCCAGAATTTACCGTAAATTCGTAACTCGTATCTGCCATTGTTATGAATTGTGATCTCGAAAGCATAATCTACCTAGGCCTTTGCTAAATTCACGACTTTAAGTTTACCTTACTTTCAAGATGGTTACGACAAAACTAATAAAGCACGATAAGTTTAATTTTTGTTTTATGTGCAATGTGTTTTTAAGAGGAACACATAGTGTGACAGTCAAAAACAGGAGGGGTTTGGAAATTAAAAAAAAAATCCATATAAATTATTTTAAAATTTTAAGGGTATATTATAAACAACAAAATTTTTGAAAAAAAACTTAAACCTTTAACAAGCGACCTAAAGCTCGAATGAAACCTATACAAATTTTATTTACTACCGAAACTTGCCTTTACCTACGGCCGAAAATAACAAAAATTTATTTGAGAATTTTGTTGAATGAAAACTATACATATACAAGATGCAGAAAAACTTTAATACTGATCGGATCATTTGTTTTCTACAAATCACTGCAGCTAACTCGAAAAATGATATTCCGAGAAAAACGCGTTTAAAGATTGATATAGGCTATAGCTCCAAAACTATTTTTGAAAGTACAGACTATAGAAATATTTAAAAAATTAATTTAAATATTTTTATTTAAAATTTACACTATTTGGGTTTCGCAATGCCACCAACCGTTATTTACAATGTGTAGTACATTACTATATTACCCTAAACTCTTAACTGTTGTCATTATCAACTTGCTGTACGCGACACTTAATTAAGTGTATTAGGCTAAAATGACAGCCGTTAAGATGTTTGCTCTGTTCTCGTTAACTTAGTTTGAGCAGAGTGTTTTGGATTTTCAATTAGAATTGTTAGAATAAAAGCAATTAATGATAATGATAGCTGATATGAGCATCTTATTCCAAAAAATGGCTAACTATAATTATTAAAGCGTATTTTAGTCTAGAGACCCGAATTTCGAATTTTGGCATATCACAAACAAAAGTTTTAGAGGTGTTGATCTGAGTTTTTGCGCACGTCTTTTTCTCTACAAGAAGCTGATTATTTGTTGGAATCACCTATATCGGACGATTATAGCCTATAGCCAAACTGACCGATCAAAATCAAGTCCTTGTATGGAAAACATTTTTTTTTGACAAGATATCTTCACAAAATGTGGCATGAATTATTTTTCATGACAACAAAACGACTGGACCACTATAGCATATAGCTGTCATACAAACTGAACGATCAAAATCAAAAGCTAAATCTAACAGTTTTGCAACATAGCAACTAATTAAAAATATTTCCAGTATGGAAAGCAATTTAATGTCCTTCAAACTCTCACGCCCACAGCTCGTAAATTTCACGTAAATTTCACACCACATCCGACGCATGTCAACAGCGCTGTGTGTTCAAGATTTGCTTTAACGAAACCATAAACAATATTTGCCACACTTTACGGTGCACCTTTTTTGCCATAATTTTCAATATTTGTACCTGGTTGTGGCAGTCACGTAATGATTCCGGCATTGCTTAGCTAGCGTTTTAGCAATTTCTTTGTATTGTTATTGTTGTTTTCCGCTTATTCTAATGTTATTTACCTTTTGCACTTTATAGATTTGTTTAGAAACCGATAACTGTTGATAACATAAAGGAAAGAGATGGATATTATATTTATTGTAATCCAAATCTTAATACCGATTTGAAACTTAATGTTATTAATTGCGATTACCCATATTAAAATTTCTTCATGGGTCTTGGTGGACAATCTTTGTGAAACATATTAAAAAAAAAAATTAGTTCCAAACGACTTGTAAGTTTACATGCGATTTCAAAAAAAAAACTTCCTACTGTCAAAAATATCGCCAAAATAATAGAAATCGTCAAAAACCGTTTCAGACCATTTAAAACAGCTGGATACAAAAAAAGCTGGATGTATTTTTACTACATCAGCCAACTTAAAAATAACATGACTGATCTTTTATCTGCGAGTCGCTGCTACATCGCCACAACCAGTGGCGGCTAAGTCAGATTTGATGGTCAGAAAGGGTTTGCTATGTATTTTTTGGAATGACAGGGAATCGTATACAATGAACTGCTTTTTTACAGGCAGACTCTTAATTCGGATTTATACTGTAAACAATTGGACCGTATAATAGAAACAATCAACTAGAAGCGGTCAGCCTTCTGAGAGGAGTTTTTGTGTTAAGTCAGGACAACGCCAGCCCAGATACATCAATAGTGACTCGCCAGAAGCTCAGGTAGCTCAATTTAAAGAATCGTATGCATCCAGTTTATTGTCTGAACTTGACGCCAAGTGATTATTACCAATTCTTATGAAAAACTTTAATCAAGAGAAGCTTATAAAAATCGACTTCCCAAACTAGATTGATCTATTCTGAGCTCTCATCACTAACTTCGCCTCATCTCCCCAAGCGCATTAAGAGAGCTAATAACGCGTTTGAGCAGATCTTTACGTTATGTATTCTTCGTTCCGATGGCTTTGCTGAATTTTCCATAACATATTTGTTAATCAAGGAGTAAAATATTCGAAGCCTTTTCTGCCAGTTTCAAACAGATATCCGCCGACTTCCCATTTTGTGCATGTTATACTTGATTTGACAGGGGATTATATAGATCCCTATTAGATTATTTGTTAGTTTTTCTCAGATTGTACGAGTATTCATTTGAGAAAAGCATTGCTTGGCAGCATCGAGCCGTATTCACTTTTTCTCGCTCGAGGACCATCAATTCGGTGCCCGAATACACGAAGACAGCGGGACCTCTGTTCGTTTTCATCCTAATGGAATTCGGGTACGGTTGTCTTTTCTTACAAGCTCAGCGGCTGTACAATCCGGCGATTCTGCTGTTGCCAGGCGCCGAGACATGTATATAGCTTGATGCTAGTGATAGTGATGGCATGTACTCTTTGACTAGCTTTGAGCCTCAGAGAAGTACATCTGCTGCTACCTTAATCGCCGCCACTTCTGCTTGATAAACACTATAGTGGTCTAGCAGTCTAAAACAAGAGTCGACTGAGGGCTCTCGACAGAAAACTACGCCTCAAACCTTTTCCTTGAGATTCGATCCATTCGTAAAAACGCTCCTCTTCTCCAGCGACTCCGCCCCCACATATATCTCGAAGATACCGAAGTAAGCAAAGAAGATGCCATTAGGAGCATTCTCCATGGCGCAGTGGTACAAGTAATCAGATATGTAGTAGAAGTGAGAGAGGATTTCGGAATATCCCTCTCTAAATCCCTTAATGTGCTCAGTGCCCGGAGTCTGATAGCAACTTTCGCTGGAATGCATCTACCGACTATGTTCTCGGGTGCTATATGTAGAATAGCATTAAAGAAGAAGGGCTACGTAGTAAATACTGCACACAATGCAAAATATATTTTACTCATCCCTATGTGTTTTTTACCAAACTCTTCAACGCCTGCGCCTCTTAAAAGCCGCGACTTGATGGCCGCATGTTAACTATAAATAAATTCAACAATTTTTCAGTTTCATTGTGAGTTTCAGACCTAATTGTTATATGGTGGAAAGCTAACCTTTCGCTCGGCCAACTTACAGTTCACTGTAATAGCGGCGCAACAAGCGATGTGGTAGCGCAGCAAAAGCAATTGTTGAAGAAAGGATATCCGCGCCTGGAAATTGCGTGCCAATGTATACGCTACACAAATCATTTTAACAGGCAGTTTGATGCCAATTTTGTTGTTGTTACATTTTTATACTGAATTTCTAAGTTTTTTTGTTTTGTTCGGAATATATTTGGTGCTGTGGATTATTGCTGCTGCCTGTGGAACCAAACGCAAAGTATAACAACAACTCAACATAAGGACAAGGCAGTAAAAGTCTTAGGCACCGACATACAGTTAAGACAAGAATAACAGCAATAAGGAGAGTAAAGTTGCTAATATCACTAACCCTTTCAAAAATTAAAACAAAAGTAACTCAACCCGTCAACCACAAGTATACGCTAAGCAATTTTATTTTAGACAATTTCCAGCAGACCTCCGATATGCGCCAAACAACAAGAGCAGACGACTCCAGGCAAGACAGGCGTAACTACTTTGTTAGCTATCCTTCGAGTACGCCAACGACGATAGCCTGCTAGGGCCTCATACATTTTGGTAACGCGCCGTGAAAACAATAAAAAAGAAAGGGGTTCACCCTGCACCAACCCGAAAATCACTATGAACTGACGTGAGGTGGCAAGTGTGCTAATTTGTTTGTTTGTGTGGTGTGTGTGTGCGAATGTGCTTTCAAATCCTTGTGCGCGACTTGCACATTTGTTTTCGGTTGCTAGGTACTTGGCAACTTTGCTTTGATTGCCGTCGTTGCCTTCCTTCTGCGGCACACATTTGCCGCTAATATGAGTTTTGACACCTGATAATTGCTTTTTACCCGCTTCCGTTTTAACAAGCTGAAAATAACGAAGCAAGGATACTTCCTCGTATAGATAAATCTAATTAAATGCGCAAACATACAAATATTGATATATATATATTGTATTTACAAAATTTAGTTGTAATATTTATGTAATATGTGCGATACCAGTTGGAGTTCCGTTAAGAAATCTATGAGGAGTCCTTTTCCAGTTTCTAATACCGTGAGGTCCCTAAAAGCTTAAAGCGTAGCCTTGCTAATGCGGTACAATTGCACAAGAGATGTTTGCTGGTGCCTTGTCATGACATTTTCTGCAGTCTTCTCGATCTTCCTGCCTCTTCTGCAGTCGTGTGCGTATTCCAATCATATTCCTATAGTCGCTTCGATCGAATGCCAGTAGAAACTTTGTATGTTTTCGACATGTAGTCAGTCGGTGCTTACCAAACCCACCGTGCTATGCCCAAAGGTTCTATGTGTAAATTCAGCTGTCAGCCAATTCTCTCACCTAAAATAATCTTTTTATTTAGTAACATAATTACGAAACTCAATCACAAGCCGATTTCTATAATTCCATAGCACGACTTTATTTACAGCCCGTATTCAACAGTATGAGCTGATTTATTTTTACTAAGATCAAAACTGATTCTATTTAATTATAATATAACATATATTATGCAAATGGTCAATAGTTCCCAACTCGACCTCAGCCATATTTTTATCAGGAAACAAATATATCTGCACATCATTAATATATCCCAAAGACTGACCTATATTTTCAGTAAAAAGTTAGTGAATGCACTGAGGTCTATATACACGATATCGGGGGCTTCAAAAGTTATTATACGATTCCGGTAAGGTTATACTTTTACTACATTTAGAGTTCCAGTCAATTATATTAAAATCAATCCGAAATGAGTTATATGTGAGACTAGAAGACCCGGCCGAGTGCTGCTGAAGTTAAGGTATATGTTAAATTAGATTATTATAAACAATTCAATATAGTAAATGGTATTTATGAATAAAGTCGAAAACGTTATAGGCGGCACAGTACCGTTGGAATACGTGACAACGGCACCATTTTTCCATTAGTATTTCCAGTCATCATGGTTGGTTCAACCAAATTTTCTGTAATCCCTTTGATTATCAAATGTGAACCGTTGTATTTTCGAGTTGGATTCAAAATATTCTAGATAACCCAATTTTCAACCGAGGATTTGGTAATGCCATTACGGGTATATCTTGAGAATTTAGAAACACAATTTGACATTTATTAGTATCTTATTTTTATTTCCGTTTATTTTGCTAGTTCACCTGGCAACAACTGTTGTATCTAGAAAAAAATTTCCTCAACATCTACATGTGTGAAAGCTATTATAGCCCGATTATTGAGCCTGTTATGATCCATGTAACTAATTTTTATTTCCAGGAAAATACTCTTAATTAATAAATTTTTGTCGTAAATAGCTGTGCAGAAATTGTATGAAAATTTATTGCCTAAATTTTCTATCGATTAATTTAAAAGCTCTAAGCACCATCTGTGTTGTGAATTTTAGTGCTACTTAATGTTGGGAGTGGACGTGGTAACCATCTGATCTCATCCATTTTCACAGTGCCTGAAGAGATACCGAAAAGCTGCGCACTGAGCAAGTTTAATTGATGCCACTCCAGTAGTTTCAGAAATAGTTATGGTACTTCAAAGGTTTTCGAATAATGGTAATGCTTCAATTCCGCTTATCTTTATTACCAATCTTACCATTGTGCAAAAATACTTGTTTTCCGAGTTTTATCAAAATATCTAAATTTTTACTCAAGTTATCGCTTGTACAGATGGACGGAAGGTCAGACAGTCACCTGCATTTTACCTATAGATATGGTCTTTAAATGTGCTTGGTCTTCACTCGCGATAGAACTAATTTAGTAGATCTCGACTACGCTTCGAACGACAGAATACTTGTAGTACTATACTTCAGGCAACTATAAATAATAGATCTTTAGCAGAACGATCTTGAAATAATATTAATCAGACTTATAATAAAAGACAACAGACAAAAGAAATAGGCAAATTATTGTAATAACTGGGAAAAGTAACAATTTTTTCCGCGATCTGAACAAAACTGAATACTCTGCTGAGCACACAACCCATTAGTGAAAATGATAAAATAAGCGCATATGTGATGCAGGGTTGCTGGTAGGTATGTATGTTTGTGATGTTTTACTCACTAATGCTGGAAACAGTTACCGACGTAAAACCGTAGACTGAATCAGCTGATACGACCTATCTTATGAGAGCACAATATAAATGAACACTTCTACCGTCCGTTTCTACTGATCGTACGGTAGAATATCAGCGAAAATTGGATTTTTCCCGTAGAAACGAGTGAGCTGATTCCTTTCTGGCAACGCAAGGTTGCCAGTCTCGATATTTTTTAGTAATTAAGAAATAAAATTTAATACATTTTAAATATTCTTAAACTAACTCAAAATCACAGTCGAATACATTTATTTATAAATAGATTGACAATTTTTAATAGTTGGGTTATAGTTTTGAGCTTTTACATTATAAAAAATTATAACTAAAAAACTAAATGTGTGAAAAATCGTGTATACAAATAGGACAATGGGAACATTGGTGAAATGAAAACAAAGGGGAACAACTGATTTCTGCGTAGCCACTACGGGCATAACTTTTGACAAATTTTGTTTAATGTCTGCAATAAGTATGGCAGGGCGTCATGTCGGTGGCTGGTTGAACCATAAATCAACGCCTTGATGCGTTGCTCTCTCTCTCTTTCTTTACCTTTGCTCACTAGTGGATGCGTCATACACCCTAACCACTACGCGTTAAACGTCTAACGCTACTTTTCCCGAACGAAGTTTCACTTAAAAAAATATATAAAACATGAGCTTTAGACTAGAACTTTACTTAGAACCAGAAATTCATATATATAGTACCATCTCAGTATTTCAACCTATACAAAAATGAAGAATTAACATCTTTTCTGTTAGAAAAAACGAAAAATTGATCCGAAGATTTCGCATAACCCAATAAATTTATCGGTGATAATCGGCTATGCCACACTATCACTAATTCGAAAATGTGAGACAAACTCTCGGCCACCGTCTTTCCTTCTACCGTGCCCCCGCGTTTGGCATTTAAACCAACCGTTATATACGATTACGAGTATCATGCAACACACGAACAATTTTTTCGACACTTCGACAATTAATGTCATATATCTGTTCGCGCATAAAAGATGCATTACCGTTCAGATAAATTTTCCTAATTATGGAAT
Source organism: Bactrocera oleae (assembly GCF_001188975.3). Lineage (NCBI taxonomy): Eukaryota > Metazoa > Arthropoda > Insecta > Diptera > Tephritidae > Bactrocera > Bactrocera oleae. The sequence goes on along the minus strand of NW_021678078.1, from coordinate 625,390 downwards.
ATGTTGCACTGCTGCAACTGTTATTGTTGTCTTGCCCACAGTTGCAACACCAACTTTACTCGCCGCATTAAAATTATGCTTCTGGAGTTTATATTGGCAACTCAGGTTGCCAAGCAAACTATCACATCTGGCGTAATGAGAACGTCTACTATTGAACGAATATGAAGCATCAAGTGCATATACCATATGTACATACATATACCAATGTCGATGGGCTTTGCAACACAATTAGTGTACGAGAAATAAATTGCAAACTTGTGGTTGCCTCAAACGACAACAACATTGGCTGACAGCATGTGGTTGAAGCGACAGGTGATGGGCAACATGTGCTGTTGTTGGGTATCTACTGGACATTGTTTGGTTATAGCGAGACATACTCATAGCGAAATCAATATGAATATGTATGTAAAAAGTGTTTTTTTTTTTGGGCGTGTGGTTTTCAATAAGGCAATACTTTTTTCTGAGTTGTTTTTTTGACAGCTGTTACTTGACTTATACACAGTTTGGTCTGCATCATTATAAAGTAAACAGACTTAATCCGAAACAATGTTTACTAATCGTGTACATTTGTTACAAAAATAATGGTTCGGTTTGCGCCATGTATTGCGCTGCGTCCAATATTCGGTCGGCATAATCGCCCAGCCCAGCAGAGGCGGTAGTTCGAGCAATCGGTTTCGCACCACGGTTTCTTTAGTGGATAATGCGGATCCGCAGAGACGACGTACAGTGCGCACCGACGACGCAGCAAGCTATGCAGCAGAGTATCGAAGAAGACCTGAATGAGTCCAACTGCCATCGCGCGCTATAATTGGAGCTGTGCCCATCCACTTTATGGAATGTTTGCCATGACGGCATCCTGCTCGAAATCATTTTTAATCCATAATGGCAAATTCCTACTTTTATAATGAAGCTTAATTATGGTCCATAACATTAAATTATATACGTTTTATTTCTTCTTGAAAACCACATGTCTAAAAAAACACCCTATATGAATTTGCAGTGACAACATTATGGTTTCCTGTGGATTCTATTATTAGTTTAAGTTAAATACGCCGAACCAATAAGTCAGCAAGGCAGTAATAACAGTTACACATACAAATGTCACATATACATTTACATACATTCAATGCATTTCATCAGTCATTGTCCCATCTGCTTTTATTCTCTTTTCTTTACTTCCTGTGTATGTGTGTGTTTATACAACTATAACCGCAATGTAAATTTCATCAAAATTCATGCAAACACCTTACTTGCCGCCATTTGGCGTTGCCAAGACTTGTCACACATGCAGCCTAGAATTGCATGTTGGATATGCTTAACAAAACCTCATAGCAGCAAAAATATTTACAAACTCACATTCACTTATGCTTCAAACTCACAATATAGAACTTCCGTTACTGCCCCCAACTCTTAACTACTTTATCTCCAGCGTCTCTGCTGCCATGTGTTGGCATGTGGGCAACACATACTATATACAAATGCATATGTGCGCACTTACTCATTCATCGAATGCATAAATCAATTCCAGCTCAGATGCCGTGTTGATGGCTTGAGCAGTTGCAGCGGTGCTGTGTTGCTGTGATGGACGGTGGTTCCACCTCTGTTGGGCAATTGAAGTTACAAATATTTGTGTGGTATTGCTGTTGGTTTCGGTTTCGGCTTTTGGGGGTTCGGTTACTGGTTGGGTAAGTACCTACCTACAATGGCTTGAAGATTATTGCCACAAGTTTCACTTATCGGGTGGGCTACGGCTACAGTGTAAAGAAGTTGAGTTTTCAAACGAAATAGTTTTCTAAATATTAAATATATTGATTGCACTAACCATATTTGATGCTTCTTTCAATACTAAGGCTAGTAACATAGTAGAACTGCCAAATAGCGAAAATTAGGCAGAGTAGCTCGATAAAGTAATATACTGATCTAATGTTGAGATAAGTAAGTAGAAAAACATAGTTATAATGACAAACCAATATTTAGTAGAATATTCCCACAGAAAATTAATTTAAATTTCTATGTGCCACTATAAAACTTGCTTTGATGTATTTTGTTAATATGTTACTGAAACGTTTCCCCGTTGATACCGCAACTTTATCGATTATTTTTGCAATCAATTAAACATGTTATTTGGCATAGTTAGAATTACACGATTTAGGTGCCATATACACTGTTTTGTTCGATAACTTGTTATCATTTGAAGACAACATCATAATGCCACTTTAACTGAAACTCTCGTCTCTGACACAGCCGATTTTTAAGAACCATTTGCCATAGATAGGAACAGTTATTAATTACTTGGTGCCATATATAAGGTAGATACATAAGAGCCTCTAAACAGAGTTCCAGGAGCTTCTGGCGAGTCACTATATATGAGTTCGGCAGTAGGGGCACAGCTCGTAGTAGATGATTCTCTGTCAATCCTATCAAACCCATTAAATGCATGACAATACCTTTCTGACTAGCCTTATCTAAATGAATCCAAATCCGAAATCCGAAACAGTGCTAACATGGTGGTCGGACTCGACAATTTCCATTAGTATATCGATATTTTCTACATTTAGCCTTCCAAAGCATTTTGAGTAACTAAGATTACGTGTGATTGGCTGTTACAGTACCTGGCCTACATATAAGCACATTCACATACATATTCATGAATATTACCTTTAACGAAGAAAACTGATATAAATATTTTACCGTTTTTGGTGTCTATGTTTGACGCCTGTTCAAAAAATACTAAGTCAAGCAATCATAAAACGTTCTGAAAAGTTGTTTCATATACAATATAATGTCATATAACATAATCCGATCACATTGGATCTCACGCGAGATACAGATTACCAAAGCTACCTACTAGAAAAATAGTAATGGATTTATTTTTGGTTTTTTTTTACTAAAGCTATCTTCTGCGACTTTATTTTTTGGACAACTTCTCCTTAAAATTATGTTTAATCTTTCAAAGGTGACTTATTTGGCTTTTATGGCACGGTAAAAGTTTCAAGTTTATTTTATCTTTATGTATCTAATCTAACAAATAAAAAAATTTCACAGAAACGTAAAATATTGATAACAATATCTATTTTCTTTAGCAATAGTCACTAAGATATATTTCTTTCTCTCTCTCGCTTGTTTTTCTCTAAGTAACTGTGTAAACAACTCTGGATGGCAATTTTATTACAAAAATAATATCATTTAACATATACCATACTTAATAAATATTTCTTTCTTTATACGAAATTTAAAAAGAAATTCAAATCAAGAAGAGCTAAATTATTTAACCTCGCCTCTTCAATTTGAACTCTTGAGGCGTTCCAATTATATTCCGAACTATTTAGATTTTATTAGAAATTCTGTTGCAAAAATTTGATTGATCATGAAATAATCTTGAAAATAATCAAGAGCAAACAGTAGTAACAGTTTTCATATGATAAAATTTATATATTTTAAAAAAAGTATTTAACCCCAATTTTCCTTAAGCTTTCTTCTTTTTTTTCTTCTCATGCGATATTGGCTAAAAATTTTATTTCTTCCATTATTATTCTTAAACATGAAGAAAATATAAGCTGCTGATATATTCAGCACACATTTCGCAGCCCTAATTTTTACATATTTCTCACCCGATATACCGTTTTATGAAATGCTGGAGGAAAGCGCTTTGTAAACTCCAGAGTCACTTTGTGGGTAAAGTTTATTGTGCGCCAGCGACTGGGATTTCAACGATGAAAGCATTAGCATACATTAAAATGGATGTATTGTTTTTGAAAATTTGAATAATTATTGGAGAAAACACGTTCAAATCATTGCCCTCTGAAGTTATAACATTTTCTTATCTTTTTGCCAATTTGTGGGTTGCGTCTCAAAATAACTGCGCTGGCTTATTGGCCAAGGATGAATAATTTGTGTTACCCTGGCTTGGTGTGAACCGTATTGCAGTGAGTGTGTTCGGCATTTACCGAAAGAAATAGTAGTCAGAAGGGGCAAAATCTGTTGAGTTGTTGTCGATAACATACCGACTAAATGGTTTCATCCGGTATTAGAAGCTCTTAACACTGCACGTCCTTCTGGTTCCACCAAATACAAAGCATTGCCATGGATCTGCTTGACTGATGCCCAATGATTCTAAGAATTCTTCTTGTGTTCTTGTGTGGCAACAATCTTCATCGTGTAAAGCTGCCAATTCCTCATCTGGAAATTTTTCGTCTGCTAAGCCGAAATCACCACTTTTAAATCGTCCAACTTCTTTTGGCCCTTTCGCTCAGCTATAGCAAGTTCACCAAAAATTTGGGCGAAAAATAAATGTTTTTTGTTTACGCTTGTAGCTTTCAATTTAGTATAAACTCACTTTGATATAAGCCACTGTGCCCGACATACCACCAGCAGCCTGTAAGCAATCTCCACATGATATGCTATCTCGGTTGGGAGCGACAACCACAGCTACAACAACTGTTGTTTACAACAATGCGGGCAAAACAGCATCAATTACAACAAAATCATTAGGCAGCACAACAACAACAGCCACACAGATATACAGCAATTGAATTGGATTCAACCAAACGTCAACACTTGCGTATCTGTCGTGCTAATTATCATGTTTACAATTCCGCAGGACCCTCTAGTGTAACAGTTCGCTATTGTGGGTGATTATATAATGAATTAGTATCGTTATGTAATAACTCATTGACAGCTAAGGGGAAAATTAATTATTTCGGCAAAAGCATGTATGTACATACATATATTACATACGTTAAGGTCATTTGTCCGACATGTGAAGAATTAAATTAGCTATAATAATTTCGTATAAACATATAAAAAGTATTGCTTTTTAAACAAAGAATTTCTTGGAATGTTGTCTGTCAAACCATTTGTCAAAATCAATAAGAATACCAATGGTAGATCCAGACTGCCCTGCATCCCGAAAAATTGACTGCTTGCCTTGTTCTGCAAGCCTTTGAAACTGAAGAGGGAGCAGGACTCTATTCCCATACACGGATTGAAATTTGTTGCAATATTCTCAAACTTCACTTCAATCATTAGATACAGCGCTTACTGTGTTAAGCGAGGTTTAGATAGTATTACCCTAAGATATATTTATCGTATTACAAATAACATACATGTACATATTTTAAATACAATACATGTACATATTTACAAATAAAACACAATAAGGTATATTGGGGGCAGAAAAGGTCTGGGCTGATTTCAGTAACTTTTGAAATTACACAGGTATACTCGAAAATATATTTTCAAACAATTTTATAAATGTATATCTCATACACTGACCGACATATTGCCATAAGGTTTGTTACGAAAAACACACGTTTGAATAACGAAAAACATTATACGTGGTATTTGGGAGTCGAGGTAATTCGTAGATCAACCAAGTTAATTTTGACAAGATACCTTACATATTGCTATATGGCAGATAAAGGTAGTATTGACCTGATTTGATATATTTTTGGCAATACCATATATTAATAAGGGAAACGTATACACTCTGAGTTTCATTAAGGTACCTCACTTACCATCACCAATATATAAATAAGGAGTTATATAGGGGCTAGTGCAAGTTTTTACCCGATTTTAACCATTTTAGGCACAAACATTCACGGTTATCAGAAAAATAACTCAGTTTTATTAAATAACTCATATATTTGCCGATATATGCCTGAAGTTCAAAAAACTCTTTATTAGGTATATGGGAGCTAAGGGAATTTTTGAACCGATTCAAGCCATTTTTTACATACAAACATACTATTATTAGAGAATGATACCCTCATAATTTCATTAATATACATTGTGGACAGAAAGTTTCCGGAAATTATCATTTAAATTGCGCGCGCTAAAGCACTGTCTTTAATTACTATGCCAGAAATGAGCGCGATCTGTCACCAGTTTGTTTGCAGCAGCTGTTAAAATCAGTCAATCTCAGTAGTGTTTTGTGATTTTTACAATGGAAAAAAATATTGAACAAAGAATTTGCATCAAATTTGTGTTTCAAACCAAAAGGCTTGTGATGAATCTATTGTATCGAAAACCCAAGTCTACGTCTGGTACAATGCCTTTAAAGATGGTTCTGAAACCGTCGAAGACATGTCTCTTTCCGGTCGTCCTTCGACGTCTATCACTGACGATAACAACAAAAAAGTGAAAGAAATCGTGAACGAAAATCATCATGCGAGTGTTAGAGAGATAGCACGTAAGCTAAACATCGGCCGTGAAGCAGCTCGTTTCATTTTGATTTTGCAAAAAGACCGCACCGAGCTGTAGTTGTGAACGATTTTAAGACAAAAAACTTGTTCAATACTATCGATCAACCGAGTCAAAAATTTGACCCTGATTTGCGATTTTTTTTTTTGGTTTCCAACTCTCAAGTTACTTCTGGGATCCATATTGCCTTATATGTAATATGTAGACGTGGCTTTTGTTTACTGAGTTTGAATAAAATCGTTTGAGTAAATTCTGAGAAATTGGTGGTGCCACGCCCATTATCCCAATTTGACACCGGCTCCTATAAAGCGCTCTTATACCATCTCGGATGTAAAATTCTATGTCGCATTTATTTATAGAGCTATCGAACTTTTAGTAGTTTTTAACAAAACAATTCTATGGAGAGTGAGCGGGGATATAATCGGAAATCACCCATTTTCACAGAATTTGTAGGGAGGCCAAAAAAAGTTTCCCATAGTGCATTTCATTCTTATAGCTTCAATGGTTTAGGAGATATTTACATTAAGCTTATTAGAAGGTAGGACCTGGCCCACTTTGAAGCAATTTTTTAACCATATATGCCTCTCCCTAATGCAATTCGTTGCACTAAATAATAGCCTTGTATTGTGACACTTAGTTATAACACCTTATAAGTTTTCGATTAGTAGCGTTTTGTATTTGACAATGGTTCCCTTCCGTGACTGCACTGTATGGTATTAGGTGTTACAATTTTCTACTAATAAGATATTAAGAGATTGGTTGGATGTTGTCGCTGATAACAGTACTATAGAAGTACGCAAACCTTAAACACGCTTTGTTGCCGAGTGAGAAGACATTGCACACGCTGGTAATGCAATATTCTACATGCGATAGCGAAAAATAAACGAAAAAGTTCGGAACGATGTGAAAAAGTTTAACTTTAAAAAGCAAACTCACACAGAATAGAATATTTTGATTTGATGAAGCATTAACATAAAAGATGAAGCTAATTTTTGTCATAATTTATATCAAAGAGTTTTGAATAACGGAGTTATAACAGGTATGTTGTCAATTTTATTACCTTAAATCTGACAGTTTGACAGTCAAGCGAGTTTGGAACAACGCATTTTGTAATAAACTGTTGAAGCTGATTAAAGTAAGTGACCACAGTTCAGAAGACTGTTGCTCAACAATTGTTTGAGTTATTTAAAATTATAGATATTATTTTTCAGAGTATCGAAATATGAAAAAAGACTATGTTTAAAGTTTAAAGATTTTTATTAAAATTATAAATAATTTCGTTTTAATTTAATTTTAAGCTTCAACTGGTTTAATACCTGATATTTAAAACTTGAAATGTAAGCAATTTTTTAAACAACATACTCGTACATAGTCTGCCTACAACAACAAATTGCTTAGCAGGAATTTATTAGTCTCCGACAATGCTTTGAAACTTAATGCTTACTTAATTAAACTTCTACAACACCAACAGCAACACATATACAGAAACACACATAAAATGAATGTGAAACACTCACTCTAAAAGCCGTTCAAATAAATATGCTTATTCTTGATAAATGCATAGTGCATATGGTATATAGCTATACTTGCAACATAATCCACACTGCACACTTAACAGTCGTGACATTTGAGATTTTCTCATGCATAAATTTACCGAAGAACTTTGCAGTCAATATGCGTTCAATATTCCACACAGGCATTTGATAATTTCTGGCATAATTTACGATCGTTGTTATGACATCGCTTGCATACAATACATATCTGGTAAAGATGAAAAGTAGTAGTAACTCCGTATATGAGTACATATATGCTTATACAAGTATATATAGCGTTTACCAATAGGGATGACGTGATTTTGGTAGCTGGAGGCGGCCATGTTTATTTACGAATTTTTGTCAAATTTTGTCGATGTGTTCAGTAAGGTTCATTCTTCAACACACGTTTCACTTTGGTACAATGCTTGGAAATTGTCCAAGCTTATTACGCAAATTTACGTTTTCTGGTGACTGCTGTAAGCGCTTTTCGCGCAAAAAATCGTATTCTCAGATGAAGCCAATTTCTGGATTAATGGCTTCGACAAGAAACGACATTATCGCTATTGGGGTGAGTCAAATCTTCATGTGGTTACCTCATGTCTATAGCGATTGTGGTATGGCGGCATCAGTGGGTCTATTTCTTTCTTATTATTATTCTTATTTCTTTCTTTCGAAATGTGGCAAGAAATACCATTACCATCAATACCGAGCATTATAACACGATATTAACTGACTTTTTCCCCGGAATGTGATGAAGGCGACGCGATTTAACGCCTCTAGATTATTCTATCTTGGGCTATGTTAAATCCAAGGCTTACGCCATTCAACCAGCAACGCTCGAGGAGCTCGAAGACAATATTCAGCGCACTACAGTCAAAATTCCAGCCGAAATGCTGCACCGGGTCGTCCAAAACGGATAGAAGATATGCTAACGGAGCTGTGGTGGCAATTTCGCTGGCATTTTGTTCAAATCATAATATTATCTGCGTAACAAAAACAAAAAACAAAGCCCATTTTGATTAAATTTGAGTGTTTGATTACATTTTAACATCACATCGTTCTTGTCAGTAGACCCTTTATGTATGTGAGCTTTTGGATTATTGCTTTTGTTGCTTTCTAGTCAGCACACTTGATACATGATTAATATGCAGCATTTCGGTGCACCACAGTTACTGATTTGTGGCCAAGTAATGTGACTACAGACGCATGAAAAGCATTCAACACTTTGCAGCAACACTGTGCCTTGAGCGTAAGGCCAGCAATTGTGCGTCGAGTTAGAGGCAGTTATGCGCAAATTATAATTGCTGCTTGCATATTTTATGGTTGTATAAGTTAATTATTATTATTCATATTAGTTAGAAGACAGGTTGTTGTTGTTATTATTGTTTTTAATGCACACCAAGTATCTACTTATAGTTGAGGCTTATTGTTGTGTGCCATGCTGTCATTGCTCGCCATCAAATTGACAAATTTGTTATGCTAACTAATTTATATATGTGTATTTCAGCAGCCAGCAGCTTGTACTAGTCTCTGCGTACATTGGTTCGCACTGAGCAAATTAATTGTGGCCAATCGATTTTAGCCACAAAATTTTACAATGGCACATATAGACAATTATGTAGTATTAAATATAATATGCACACATACATATGCATATATGTGTGTGTGTGCTTTAATATTTTGCTTGTTAACACATTTTGCTTATTTGCCCATAATATCAGCCGTTGCCTAAATGTTACTCATACGCCTTGGCATGCGCTTGCCTGCGTACTCAACTTAGCTGCAGGGAACATCAAAATTTCAATAAGAAAAATCATGCAAAGTATTTTGACATTTTGCTACCTGTTTGCTCTCTCAAGTAATTTGACCCCAAAAATTTGTGCAACAACAACCACTACTACTGGTAAGCATGAATTAAATCGAAAACACTCAAGAACATGCGAAGTGGTAATTTGTTTGGCAGAGTTTCAACAAAACTACCACAACTCAAGCGTAACTATTTTTATATGCACCATATAAATATGAATTTACGCAAAATATATATTACACCAGTCAACAAATATATGGAAATGGTTTTTTAAGTGATATTTCTTATGAGCATATGAGACTTATGCGAGTTTTTCGGTTAAAATACGCCGTAAAGAATATACAATAAATATTTACGTGCGTATATATTACACTAGTTAACAAAAATCATGAAACTAAAATTGAATTAACGCTTTTTATTTAGCTTTCCAGCTTTGACGTTGACAAATTGAAAACATGGAATTACATTGGTGGTGGGTTTGCTTAGTAAATACAAAAAATCCATGATAATAATTCAATTTTGAAAATTATAAACGAATATGTAAGTGTGTATGAACAAGGTATTTTAATATTTTTATACTATTTAAATATAGTGTAGAACAACTCTAAGTTCATTTCATTGTATTGTGAAGCTAAAACTTAACGTTAAACTCTTATGGTGAGCAAATGCATGCGAAAGTCCTTTGAAGTTCAAAGCAGTGTTGCTGCGCCACAGCTGTGGTAAAAAAACTAAAATTCGCACAGTGTGAAATTGTTAAAAAAGCAAGTATTATCAGCATAAAACACTTTCTAATTTATCCTAAAATACACCGCAAGCAATGGCAGTGGTTATTACATAATCATTACCGTAATAAATAATGCGGAACACAATTTACGTACATTCGTTCCGAAAACGGTTTACAATAAATCAAACTTTAGATTACTTAAATAAATGATCGTAGAAAAAAGTACATGAATGAAATAATTGCATTGGTTTTCATTATTTAAAGGGAAAGACTTACAAAACTGCTAGTTTGAAAATAAAAATAAATGTATTTTATATTGTACCGTAAATAAATATTGATGCTAAATAAAGTTAAATAGAAGGCATTTAAATTCTCAATTAAAATCAGAGATAATTTTAAAACTGTTCACTAAAAACGTCAATATATAATGTATTTTGTACACTTGTCCTTCTTAGACAAATTTTCTTCTTAGTGCCTCTGGCTGCTTAGCTTGGACTTCGACTTCGAATATTAAGGGGGGAAGTTACTGGTGAAGTCTCCGCGAGATAAAGGTCTGGTAGCTTGGTTTTGTTTAAGATGCGCATGAATTGAACTTTAAAGCGTTGAAGCAGATTTTCCGTAAATGTCAGTAATGCTTGCTTATGCTCTGAAAATTATCTGTCTCTATATTTATTCTTGGAAAAAAGTTTAACCTTATATTATATTTCCATAAACGTTAACTTTCAATTACAGGAAAATATAAATTAGCATATTCATACATATATGTTTGTATTGGGTTGGCATCTAAGTAATTGCGGATTTAAAAAAAAAAAAAATTAAAGACAATTTTTTCATGGAACTAAATAACTTTATATATATAACAATACTCTACTAACTTACTTCAAAGCCGGAAAACACATTAACTTAGGCTGCACCGAAGCTATAATATCATACACAGGTGTATTTTTAATAGCAACTACATATATCTATAACTAAATTTGAAAACGTAACCGACCAACAGTTTGCTTTCAACAGCAAACGTTTTGTTGGTTCTTTCTATCCACGTTGTTTGATATAAACAACATTTCAAGTTACTGCGGAAAAAACGATCATATATGGAGATGGAAGTTAGTTTGTATGGCTGCTTTATGCTGTAGTAGTACGATCTTAAACATATGTTCCGTTATTGTAGCATTACCTTGGAAAATAATATGTACCAAATTTAGTGAAGATATCTTGTCACATAATTAAGTTTTCTATCCAAGTACTTGATTTTAACCAATCAATTTGTATGGTAGCTATATGCTCTATTGCTCTGATATCGGTTGTTTCGACAATTAAACAGCTTCCTGGCAAGAAATAGACATATGCAAAAGTTCAGATCGATATCTGAAGATCTAAGGGCAAAATTGATATATCAAAATTGAGGGACTAGTTTGTATATATATAGACGGATAGAGAGAAAGGTACTCAGCACGTCACGTGGTTTATTTTTACATGTATATATACTTTTAAGGGTCTTCTACGTTTCCTTCTGGGAGTTAAAACTTCATGGCAAATTCAGTTTATAACAATTTATTATGTTATTAGACTTTAAATGTGTATATTAGCGCAGATTGAATAATTCAGAAGAAATTGACAACGTGGTGCTGTTGTAAAGCTTTAATAGCTTAGATAGAATTGCTGATTACCTGCTTCAGAAAGTACATTGTAGTTTCGTCCTAAAAACATTAAATAGTATTATGAAAGACGCTAGTAAATAGAAAGAAAATCATTTCAAAGCGTATTTTATAACAAAAACAATTTGAAAGCTTATTGGAAACAAGACTAAAATCAAACAAAAATAAGCTTTTTCTGTCTATTTGAATGAAACTTAATACATTAAATTTTAAACTAAAAAATTTTTGAAATTCTAACTAAAGGAAATACAGAAAAATACTGTAAAACAGCACATCTTAAAAACTAAAAGAAAAACTTCACAGGTTTTCAAAAAAATGCTCGAAACCGGCTTGGTTATAAGTTAACCTGCACAACACTTGGCTGGGTATTGGATTAAACAATTTTTTTTTCGAGAAATTGAGTCATAAGCAGAAAAGCAATTTTCCGTTATTCGAATTTAGCCGCCAAAATTGAAAAAATCGCCTTCGAAGTTCCAAAATGAGCTTATTTCAAACATTAATTTAAATTATGGTTTGTCAATTATTAAAGAGTGAAAGAAATTATTTACGTGTCTTACGTTTTCCTTCCTTTTCAATGGCGTATAAAATTTTTGGTCAGGCTGATATGAGAAATACTGTGAGATGTCAGGTTAAGTTAGGTTAAGAGGTCGATCGAGAAAGGCCTCACTTGGACAGCTGAGAATGCCGGTCCGTTGTGGTACCTAAAACTCTTAAATACTAGATCATAAGACCCTTACAGATCTATAAAACGCTTTGCGCCTATCACAAATTTGTTAACACAGCTAATATTTCGGCTATGTCTTCTGGTTCGCCGAAGATAAGATTACGGAGATGTTTCAGCCTCAGTCTTGCAAAAGCCGGACAATCGAGCACGCTATAAGATGTCAAAGTTGGATCTTCGAAAAAAATAAACACTTTCGAAAGGTACCAGCCAGATTTATGAAATATTGATAGCGTTGTAAAAGCTTTACATGCCCGTTTAAAATGGTTTCGTATATACCATAAAAAAAACAAATGATATATACATACGTGTATTTATAAAGTTTTTATGAAAATTCAGTTGAATCGTTGTTTTTATTCCTTTTTTATAATCAATATCATTTCATCAATTGCCGCAGCTGAATCTGCTTTTGCGATTTTTTTCTTTCTTGGTACCGCTGTATGGTGAAAATGTTTTCTCTGCTCATCAGATTCGCTAGAAATTGCCTTTCTAACCAATGAACATGCATTGATTGATAAAACGTAGAAATTTCTTTATTGTTTATGACTTAATATCTCGAAAAAAATTGTTCGGTCCAATACTCCAATATACGCCATAACTATATTCTACTTTTAAATTCTGTTATTAAAAGAAATAAATTAATATTTTATTTTATTCTTACATGCTATCAAAAAGTAACTTGAAATAATATTTTCGTTAAACTGTGTAATCATAACCCAGCTTACAGACATTGCGTGCTTTTGCCAGGGCCCAGAATACCGGCGCACAGTTAAATCATCTCATATCGTGCTTTTATTTTCCGGCAAATTGATACCAAATTTAAAACTTCCTGTTTCCCGCATGCTGCTATTTACCCTATCTTGTACCATTGTTGTTGTTGCGCATAAAAACGAAAAGTACTTCAATTGCGTGAAGTTAAAGTACTTTCGGCCACCGCAACAAATCCGACGCACTCATGCCACTAACTTTATTTTACATACACACATCCGCCTTGCTCTCCGCTTCGCGTGCCAAAATGAATGCAATGCGAAGATTTGCACAATAACAAACCGCCGAGCCGGCTGCATATAACTGGCAGGCGTGATTTTCGTTATTTGTTTGTAAAAAAAATAAAATACAACAACAAAGTATTATGACGTTTGCTTTTGGTGCTGTTGTTACTCACAGTGTTTGCTCTTGTTATTGCTTTTCAACAACAGGTTTATTAGCGTTTTACGACTTCGCGTTATAATCCTCTTATTGAACGTTGTGTTTTTTCGGCTCTCCTTTTCTCCCTCTCTCTCTCTCTCTCTTTTTTTTTTTTGTAATATTTTAAGTGATTTTCCGCGAAGGCATTGTGCAATTTTTTAATTGACAGACAATTTAGTTTGCCCGGTTGTTTGCTAAAGTTATTTACAGACTTTTGTTGTGAAGTGAATTCTGACTGGGCTTAATAGGAATTAAATAAAAGTTTATGGCACTCGATTAACGGTTGATCGGCAAAGCTTTATTTACAGTGTGCAATTTTTGTTGTGGTTATTGTACAGTTACTGCACGTGGACCTTGAAATTAAAGGGAATTAATTTATCTGAGTGCATTCTCTAGACTTGTTTTACAGTAAATATTGCAGTTGAAATCAATATTGTTACCGAGTTACTTTCCTAAATTCGTTTAAAGGAGAAAAAAATTTATTTAATGGATAGATCATAATACTTTTAAAACTATGTAAGCTTTCCAAAGCTCAAGTTGCCGCTTTTATTGATTATCTAAGATAACCGCAATTAATTATGCATCCTGTGTCGACTATTTTTAGATGGAGTTTGAACACATCCCTGTACAGAAAGGCTTATCAAACCAGTGCCCCCATGACTATTGTTTATTTTGAATGCTTTATGACCACCACACAATCTCCTCAAATAATATGCGAAATACTCTTCATAATAAATTCCTTTTAAATATGGAGGACCGGCTGTCAATCTATTTTGTTTTGATGATTATATATATTATTTATTATAATCCATCTCTTACGGCAGTGTGAAAATGGATAAATTGGATCATAACCCCGCCCACTCCCCTTATAACAGTTTTTATACCCTGAACAGAGTATATTAAGTTTGCCACGAAGTTTGTAACACCCAGAAGGAAACGTCGCGGACCCTATAAAATATATATATAAGTGATGAGCATCATGAGCTGAGTTGATTTAGCCATGTCCGTCTGTCCGTCCGTCCGTCCGTCCGTCTGTATATATGCAAATTAGTCCCTCAGTTTTTAAGATATCGATCTGAAATTTTGTACCTGCCCTTTGCTCACTAAGAAGCTGCTCATTTGTCGGAACGGCCGATATCGGACCACTATAGCATATAGCTGCCATACAAACTGAACAATCGGAAGCAAGTCCTTGTATGGGAAACTTTTTTATTTGACGTAATATCCTCGCGAAATTTGGCATGAGTTATTTTCTAAGGCAAGAATATAATCTCCGAAGAAATTGTTTAGATCGGATCACTATGTCATATAGCTATCATATCAACTGATCGATCGGAGTAAAGTGTTTATTTTTTATTGCCGATTCACGAAATTAGATCTGTTATTGTAAGGAACCTTTGTATCTGTGAAGGGTATTATAGCTTCGGTGCAACCGAAGTTAACGTTTTTTCTTGTATTAATTGTTATTAATGTGATAAATCAATTACTAAATCTACCAGAGACATTGAATTTTACACCAAGGATGGTACAAGAGGGTTTATTGGAAGTCGTCGAAGTCAAAATTGGACGATGGGCGTGTGCCTGCCCACATTTTGGTAAAAACACATATCTCGAATCACTCGACCAATTTCAAACAAATTCGATAGGTAGCAATATTTTAAAGGGGTATTCTAGTCTAGAGACATGAATTTTAGGTAATTTTAAAAGTTTCGTATAAAAACGCAATCAATATTTTTACTATAGAGTTTTTTATCAGTTATTTATTAATGTTACAAGAGTACAGCAAAACTTAAAAAAAAAAACTTAAAGCCTACACTAGAATACCCATTAAGATTCCTATGTTAAAGATTCATATGTCACAATGGGCGAAATCAGAAGAAAATCGGACCTTCTTCCTATATAACACAACTTTAAATTCCATTTAATTAATTCACCTACCAGTATAGAAATAAAGCACCAATGAATATATCGTAATAAAACTTTGTACAAAAAATGCCCCTAACGTTGTGCCATCAGTCTCCAGATACTGAAGATGTTGATCCCAGGGCCTATAGCTGACTTTTTACTGCAAATATGGGTCAATATGTGAGCTATCTTAGTAAAATTAATTGAGCTCTTTTTCTAATAACAGTATAGCTCTGCACGTCAAATGAATAAAATCGGCATAAATCTTGCTCTAGCCAATATATATACATATAACTAATATCAGGATTTTCAAACATCTGGTAGACTTAACTCCGTATATATTGGTGAGCTATCTTCATAATGCTTAGGAAGCATTTTTTTTTATTTTTATTAATAATAAAGATATTGCAAATTGCGAGAGTACAAAATATTTGGTTACATCCGAACTTAGCACTTCCTTACTTGTTTTTATTTTTTGTTTAAAATTTGTAAGTATTACTATTTTTTTGTAAATATTACTAAAACATGCAAAAATGGAGAAAAATTAAAAATAGCAGGCATTCAAAAAGTTCTATACTAAAACTTATAAGGTAATTTTGAGCAAATAAAACGCATAAAAACTCATAGAGAGGAAATTCTAACAGAAGCTTTGATGTACATTAATAAAATAAATGTTACGCACAAAATATCGCAAAACACACTTAACAGGACTGATAGAAGAGGAGAATGACTTGAAAACAACACTCCATGATATACTCACCACTTTTAGAAAAATAAAACCCACCACATTTCAATAAATACGCAAACAAAAGCGGGGTAATGCAAAACCAGCACACAGAAAAGTAGAAAAAACAAACAAGCGGGCGCTCTAATACACCAACACCAATGTGCAACGCAAATGTATACATAAGTAAAACCAAAAGCAAAAATAAATTAAAAAAGCAACAAAATGCAAACACAAAAAAGAAAAAACACGAACACCGTGCAAAGTAATGCCAACTGCTGTCAGCGGCAAAGAACAAGAAAACGACTACAAAAACAAAATCACAGTTGTCTGATTCGTTGTGATTCGTCTGCATTGTCGGCGCTATTACTGTTGGTAACGGTAAAGACGAAAGCGACGTTGTCGTTGCAACTATTGTCTTTCTACATGCTTTATACAACAATATACCTACATATGTTTGTATGCGTGTGTGTGTGTGTGTGTCAATGTGTGTTTTGTTTTTGTCTCCCAATTCGTGTGCGGTGGCGACGAGTATTAGTTCGCCGTTCGGGTCACTCATACGACACGCTGTAGCCACACTTCGCCAATGCTTCCGGCAAATGAAACCGACCTATTGCGAGTCAGTTGTTTGTCGGCATCGTTTGCGAGCGGTTGTATTGTGCAAATCATAACGGTACCATTTTATGGCGCGCAATCAGAAACGTGTGTGTTGATAATAATTTGTGACAAAATAATTATATACTAAATTACTTAGACCAATTAAGGAAACGTGCCGTCCCCAGGTGAAGTGTGTCAAGTGTTGCATGCAAAACATGTGGCGTAGAATCGTTTTGGGAAATAATATAGTTTTGAGTGTTTAGTTGTGCTGGAGGCCCTTATATACAAAAACATGTGCTAAAGTGTATATATTATAAATTTATGGAAATTTAAATTAACTTACATATCGAGCGTGAAAAACGATTTGTAAGTTTCCCTTTGTATGTTATTTTCGATGAAATATATGTATTTGGAAATGTGCTAAATGTGTTGCTCGTCATCGCTAGTAATTCTTAAATTTTGATATTAAAAAATAAATCAGTTGCTTCTAAAACAACATTCAAAATTACTCGCTGGATATGTCTCACTTAAATATAAGTTCGCACTGAGTGCCTTACAATCCTATTATTTTAAATTTAAACTGCTCTGGTATTATTCTAATAGATAATTTATTATTTTTTATGGTTCTCATTCAATATATAGAGCGAATATCAGTTCCAAAACCTTATCAACATACCTATCTTCGTTGTAACAAGATCCTAATTCGTATGAATAGTCTATACTTGCAAAAATGACTGTTGAAGTAACTCGTTAATTAACCGACAATTTTGTAAACTAACTTCTGATATCCCTTATCAATTTATACTACTTTTTACAGCCCCTCACATGTTAAACTACATACATAAATGTAACTGCAAACTATACTTACTCAACTTAACATTCTCACTGCGAATTTTAACCGTTTTGGAATATCTCTAAATTTGACAAAACAAAAGGAGCATAAAGCACGCTCGTTGACACTTTTTTGAAAATATTATTTTAATCAAGAAAAGTGAGCTATCAGCATCTGAAACATATTCATAAGACCTGTTGATATCGCACTACATTTCTTAAACTACTATTGTTATCGGCTCAAACACTTTAAGCATATATTTTAAGGTAGTACAAAACACCAGCCAATGCAATAACTCTGGCACTCAGCCTTTATGCAGCATCTCCTCCCGAAACATTAAAACAATTTATTTGCAATAAAGATTCATTGATCATACATCTGATAAATGTTACACAGACTGATAAAAAAATTTTCATGTATTTTAATTACAAAACTTTATTATCGGCTTCAAAATAGGCTGCTTTCAAGCCAATACAACTATGCCAAAGGTAAAT
The DNA here is from genome assembly GCF_001188975.3 of Bactrocera oleae. Taxonomy (NCBI): domain Eukaryota; kingdom Metazoa; phylum Arthropoda; class Insecta; order Diptera; family Tephritidae; genus Bactrocera; species Bactrocera oleae. The sequence continues at coordinate 607,004 of NW_021678078.1, read as the reverse complement.
TCAATTTTTCCTACACTTATCATAAGTCTCAACTGTGATGGGCTTCATTGCCTTCAGAGAGTTTTAGTATTTTTCGATTTAGGAGCATTTTTAGAGCGCCAATCGTTGGCTTGTTAAAAAGTTTCAATGTTATATTCATAAGCCCAAAACATTAACCCAAATGAATTGAGTCGATCCATATGAGAGGTTGAGTTCCGCTGCTATCTCTCTGATGATAACACAATGCCATTTTAAAGCTCTGTTTCACTAAGTTTATTGATGACTTTCACTGAATGCTTTGTGCCGCTCAAGTACTTGTGTTCGTCATAAAGTAGACTCTCTCAAACATTTCTGCACTGTTTTCAACAATTCCGTAGCATTGATACCATTGGAAATGTAAAATTTTAATAAAACTCGTGGTTCAATTTTTTCCATGTTAAACATCGACAGACAAACTTTTCATATCGTAAACAAACAGCTGCCAAACACACTATTTGACATATGGAAATCAAAGTTCGTGCCATCATTCAAAAATAACTAATGGAATCCAGATCAAATTTGATCAGCTAATATATGTATATGTATTCAGATACTTAAAGTGTTCCTATACGTTTTCCAGTGTCTACATTTTGCTTAGATTTGCATTGATTGCTGTAGAAGTTTATTACTAATAATAGATAGTTTGAACCTTTTCTGCTACGCCTCGTATCGTCTGCTTACAATAGGGAGTCAAGTATTTAAAAATTTTCTTAAATTGTGCTTAGAATAGAAATAAAAACAAATATAACAAATTGGTTTTTAATTTTGTAATATCTAGCAATTCAGCTTTATCTCTCAAATTGAAAACATAATTGAAATAAATGCAACGCGTAAGATTGTAAACAAATCAAACGAGGCAGTTCTAGATATAGTTGTTATACGATTGAAGAATTTGATCAATACATAAAATACTGAGCGTTAAAATAATGAAGCGTTTAGTCTAAACTTTTAAAACCCGGTTTCAAGAACAACTGAGAATTACGTATTCGATTTAAATTGTTTATTTAGCATAACCAAAGCCTCTCTCGCCTCTAAGCATATTTCTGTTATCTAATGGGTTTTATTGAATTTGAAAATTTGCATAAAAATACCTGTTAGCGTTTGTAATCGCCCTTTATGGCTAACTGATTAAATCCTTTCTTTCGAATAATTGTTGGATGAGTGATTCATCTCATGTTCTCATAAGCATAGTGGGTGCCTATATTCACTACATAACTTTGTAATTGCCATAAGCCTTCAGGACCTTAAAGTTTTGAGAAAATTTTAGATAAAGTTAGATCTATGACAAACAATACTATTAAAATAAACCTGTATTAAGCAATTTTATAACAAAATCTGGGAGCATTTGGTAGTAACCGTGTAATTTCTTCATTTCAGAGTAGATTTAATCCTTTTTTAACAAGTTATATAACGAAGTACGTAAACCTGAATAAAAATGACTTCTATTAAATATTCGAACTTAAAAATTTCAATACATAACAAAATATAAGGTTGTCATATATCTCCCTTCCGCTTTTTGTCTTTGAATTTCGCGGCTATGTACAAAGCGCTACAGAGCTCGTATCTGGCAACACTATACATAATTTGAAAGGTCTTGACATAACCTACAAAATAACGCTATGCATGATTAGTTTGGATATTGCGTTCCACAGTTATAGACGTGTAAACATGGAGTTCACTAACGCCGAAATTCGCGCTATTTTAAAGTTTTCCTTCGTTAAAGGCAAATCCGCTAGAGAAACGTTCCGTGAGATTAATGGTGTTTTGGGGATGGTACTCTATCACACTCGAACCGCGGAGGAATGGTTTCGACGATTCAGAGCCGGTGAAAACGACACCATGGATAAGCCAGCCGGCGGAAGACCTGTGACGACAAATACCGATCAAATCATGGAATACATCGAGTTAGACCGGCATATGGCATCTCGTGACATCGCCCAGGAGATGGGAGTTAGCCACCAAACCATTTTGCACCATCTGCAGAAGGCTGGATACAAAAAAAAGTTTGATGTTTGGGTGCCGCATGATTTGACGCAAAAAACCTTCTGGACCGAATCAACGCCTGCGATATGCTGCTGAAACGGAAAGAACTCGTCCCATTCTTGAAGCGGATGGTGACTGGCGACGAAAAATGGATCACATACGACAATATCAAGCGAAAACCGGTCGAAGGCCGGTGAATCGTCCCAAACAGTGGCCAAGCCGGGATTGACGGCCAGGAAGGTTTTGCTGTGTGTTTGGTGGGATTGGAAGGGAATCATCCACTATGAGCTGCTCCCATATGGCCAGACGCTTAATTCTACCATCTACTGCGAACAACTGGACCCCTTGAAGCAGCGATCGACCAGAAGCGTCCAGAATTGGCCAACAGGAAGAGTGTAGTGTTCCACCAGGACAACGCCAGACCACACACTTCGTTGATGACTCTCAGAAGCTACGGAGCTCGGATGGGAGGTTTTATCGCATCCACATATAGCCCGGACGTAGCGCCAAGGGTTACCACCTGTTCCTGTCCATGGCGAATGCCCTTGGTCGTGTGAAGTTGAACTCAAAAGAGGCTTGTGAAAAGTGGCTGTCCAATTCTTCGCAAATAAGGAGGGGGGCTTCTACGAGGAAGGTATTATGAAGTTGCCGTCTAATGGAAACAGATCATCGACAAAACGGCGCATATTTTAACTAAATCCGATCACTGTAACAGTTTTTATAAAGCATTGAATGAAGAGCAAAAGCGGAAGGGAGATATATGACAACCTTTATATTAGTGTTTTAAAAGAGGATATAGACTTATTCATAGGTTGACTGGAATAAAAATAAAACTGTTTCATGTTTCATTACTAATCGTGTTAGTTTTCAACATTTGAAAAACATATATACCTATATAATTGTACGCTCATTGCAAAAATAATAAAATACAAAAATAAAAGGAAAAACAATTTCTGGCGAACTGAGGTCAGGAAGAGGAAGCTAAAACAGAGATGGGAGTCGTTTAGTGGGGTATCTATTCTGCATTTTCTAAGAAAAAACTTAACAATGTAATGTATTTATTATTCTTTTCAAGAATTTTCCAAGGTTTCCGCACTGATTTATAATATATATTAATGGGAGACCTATGTCAACGTGGGTATTTGAGTCTCGTTAAAAGCAAAGCGAATGCAATAATCGTTGGCATAATCGCATAGCATTGAACACAATTGTGTGTTGAAGTATACAAGACTGGTGGATTTATTCTAACCAAGTAAACTTTGTAAAATACTCCAAGCCGATTTACATATCGCTATGTTTTTCTACAACTAAAACAGTTTGACTTTTCTTTGACCTAATCCCTTTGATCGATTTTAAGAATAATATTATATTAACTATAAAATATTTATCGCTAATAACCGTGTGAAAGTTTTGTAATCATGATTAAAGGTTTTCACTCACTCCTATGGATTAGCTTCAAAATGTTTAAAAACACTCAACTATGGTTCCACTTAATTACTGTACTTTTACAACATGTTGCAACAGAGTACAAGTATAATAGTTTTGTTATAATTTAATTTTTAATCAAAATCATCGAAGCCATTTTGCTGCGCTGGTCTTATATGATCACAAATTATACAAATGCCAAATGCATATATATTTACCCTAAACAGGATATATAAAGATGACCACGAAGTTAGAGAGAGTTAGAGAGGATATAAATATATATAAATGATCGGCGTGACAAGTTGAGTATTTAGCTGTTCCTCTGTCCATCCGTCATCTGGCTGTAAATACGCAAAGTCTATTGCCTCAGTTTTTGAGATAAAGATCTGAAATTTTGCACATTTCCTATACTCTTAAAGGGACTGCCATACAAACTGACCGATAAAAAATCAAGTTCCTGTATGGAAAACTGTCTCGTTTGACGAGATATCCTCAAAAATTTGACATGGTTATTTTCGAAGCAACGATACAATCTCCGAAAGAAATGAAATTCTTGTATGGAATCTTTTGTATATGTGCTTTTGTGAAACTAAGGTTAACGTTTTTCGTATTTATCAGAAATTAACAAACTACGATGATAAACCTTATAAAATTTCATGAAACCCACCGAGCAATGATTTTTAGTTGGCACAGCTGGGACTCAAGGAGTATAATGTTGACTTAGGTTCAGATTACTTCAAATCTCACTCGGATTAATTCTAATATTAAAAATCTTAGATTTTCCTTTCAACATAGCAAACTATCATCTGATTAA